>BQMB01002176.1:0-350752 GCA_027943415.1 Closterium sp. NIES-67 | reverse complement strand
GAGCGTACTAGCGCTTTATACCGGCTGAAACGAAGGTGAAGTGAGCCGGAGGCAAAGTGACTACTCTGAGCGTACTAGCGGCTTTATACGGCTGAAACGAAGGTGAAGTGAGCCGGAGGCAAAGTGACTACTCTGAGCGTACTAGCGGCTTTATACCGGCTGAAACGAAGGTGAAGTGAGCCGGAGGCAAAGTGACTACTCTGAGCGTACTAGCGGCTTTATACCAGGCTGAAACGAAGGTGAAGTGAGCCGGAGGCAAAGTGACTACTCTGAGCGTACTAGCGGCTTTATACCGGCTGAAACGAAGGTGAAGTGAGCCGGAGGCCAAAGTGACTACTCTGAGCGTACTAGCGGCTTTATACCGGCTGAAACGAAGGTGAAGTGAGCCCGGAGGCAAAAGTTGACTACTCTGAGCGTACTAGCGGCTTTATACCGGCTGAAACGAAGGTGAAGTGAGCCGGAGGCAAAGTGACTACTCTGAGCGTACTAGCGGCTTTATACCGGCTGAAACGAAGGTGAAGTTGAGCCGGAGGCAAAGTGACTACTCTGAGCGTACTAGCGGCTTTATACCGGCTGAAACGAAGGTGAAGTGAGCCGGAGGCAAAGTGACTACTCTGAGCGTACTAGCGGCTTTATACCGGCTGAAACGAAGGTGAAGTGAGCCGGAGGCAAAGTGACTACTCTGAGCGTACTAGCGGCTTTATACCGGCTGAAACGAAGGTGAAGTGAGCCGGAGGCAAAGTGACTACTCTGAGCGTACTAGCGGCTTTATACCGGCTGAAACGAAGGTGAAGTGAGCCGGAGGCAAAGTGACTACTCTGAGCGTACTAGCGGCTTTATACCGGCTGAAACGAAGGTGAAGTGAGCCGGAGGCAAAGTGACTACTCTGAGCGTACTAGCGGCTTTATACCGGCTGAAACGAAGGTGAAGTGAGCCGGAGGCAAAGTGACTACTCTGAGCGTACTAGCGGCTTTATACCGGCTGAAACGAAGGTGAAGTGAGCCGGAGGCAAAGTGACTACTCTGAGCGTACTAGCGGCTTTTATACCGGCTGAAACGAAGGTGAAGTGAGCCGGAGGCCAAAGTGACTACTCTGAGCGTACTAAGCGGCTTTATACCGGCTTGAAAACGAAGGTGAAGTGAGCCGGAGGCAAAGTGACTACTCTGAGCGTACTAGCGGCTTTATACCGGCTGAAACGAAGGTGAAGTGAGCCGGAGGCAAAGTGACTACTCTGAGCGTACTAGCGGCTTTATAACCGGCTGAAACGAAGGTGAAGTGAGCCGGAGGCAAAGTGACTACTCTGAGCGTACTAGCGGCTTTATACCGGCTGAAACGAAGGTGAAGTGAGCCGGAGGCAAAGTGACTACTCTGAGCGTACTAGCGGCTTTATACCGGCTGAAACGAAGGTGAAGTGAGCCGGAGGCAAAGTGACTACTCTGAGCGTACTAGCGGCTTTATACCGGCTGAAACGAAGGTGAAGTGAGCCGGAGGCAAAGTGACTACTCTGAGCGTACTAGCGGCTTTATACCGGCTGAAACGAAGGTGAAGTGAGCCGGAGGCAAAGTGACTACTCTGAGCGTACTAGCGGCTTTATACCGGCTGAAACGAAGGTGAAGTGAGCCGGAGGCAAAGTGACTACTCTGAGCGTACTAGCGGCTTTATACCGGCTGAAACGAAGGTGAAGTGAGCCGGAGGCAAAGTGACTACTCTGAGCGTACTAGCGGCTTTATACCGGCTGAAACGAAGGTGAAGTGAGCCGGAGGCAAAGTGACTACTCTGAGCGTACTAGCGGCTTTATACCGGCTGAAACGAAGGTGAAGTGAGCCGGAGGCAAAGTGACTACTCTGAGCGTACTAGCGGCTTTTATACCGGCTGAAACGAAGGTGAAGTGAGCCGGAGGCAAAGTGACTACTCTGAGCGTACTAGCGGCTTTATACCGGCTGAAACGAAGGTGAAGTGAGCCGGAGGCAAAGTGACTACTCTGAGCGTACTAGCGGCTTTATACCGGCTGAAACGAAGGTGAAGTGAGCCGGAGGCAAAGTGACTACTCTGAGCGTACTAGCGGCTTTTATACCGGCTGAAACGAAGGTGAAGTGAGCCGGAGGCAAAGTGACTACTCTGAGCGTACTAGCGGCTTTATACCGGCTGAAACGAAGGTGAAGTGAGCCGGAGGCAAAGTGACTACTCTGAGCGTACTAGCGGCTTTATACCGGCTGAAACGAAGGTGAAGTGAGCCGGAGGCAAAGTGACTACTCTGAGCGTACTAGCGGCTTTATACCGGCTGAAACGAAGGTGAAGTGAGCCGGAGGCAAAGTGACTACTCTGAGCGTACTAGCGGCTTTATACCGGCTGAAACGAAGGTGAAGTGAGCCGGAGGCAAAGTGACTACTCTGAGCGTACTAGCGGCTTTATACCGGCTGAAAACGAAGGTGAAGTGAGCCGGAGGCAAAGTGACTACTCTGAGCGTACTAGCGGCTTTATACCGGCTGAAACGAAGGTGAAGTGAGCCGGAGGCAAAGTGACTACTCTGAGCGTACTAGCGGCTTTATACCGGCTGAAACGAAGGTGAAGTGAGCCGGAGGCAAAGTGACTACTCTGAGCGTACTAGCGGCTTTATACCGGCTGAAACGAAGGTGAAGTGAGCCGGAGGCAAAGTGACTACTCTGAGCGTACTAGCGGCTTTATACCGGCTGAAACGAAGGTGAAGTGAGCCGGAGGCAAAGTGACTACTCTGAGGCGTACTAGCGGCTTTATACCGGCTGAAACGAAGGTGAAGTGAGCCGGAGGCAAAGTGACTACTCTGAGCGTACTAGCGGCTTTATACCGGCTGAAACGAAGGTGAAGTGAGCCGGAGGCAAAGTGACTACTCTGAGCGTACTAGCGGCTTTATACCGGCTGAAACGAAGGTGAAGTGAGCCGGAGGCAAAGTGACTACTCTGAGCGTACTAGCGGCTTTATACCGGCTGAAACGAAGGTGAAGTGAGCCGGAGGCAAAGTGACTACTCTGAGCGTACTAGCGGCTTTATACCGGCTGAAACGAAGGTGAAGTGAGCCGGAGGCAAAGTGACTACTCTGAGCGTACTAGCGGCTTTATACCGGCTGAAACGAAGGTGAAGTGAGCCGGAGGCAAAGTGACTACTCTGAGCGTACTAGCGGCTTTATACCGGCTGAAAACGAAGGTGAAGTGAGCCGGAGGCAAAGTGACTACTCTGAGCGTACTAGCGGCTTTATACCGGCTGAAACGAAGGTGAAGTGAGCCGGAGGCAAAGTGACTACTCTGAGCGTACTAGCGGCTTTATACCGGCTGAAACGAAGGTGAAGTGAGCCGGAGGCAAAGTGACTACTCTGAGCGTACTAGCGGCTTTATACCGGCTGAAACGAAGGTGAAGTGAGCCGGAGGCAAAGTGACTACTCTGAGCGTACTAGCGGCTTTATACCGGCTGAAACGAAGGTGAAGTGAGCCGGAGGCAAAGTGACTACTCTGAGCGTACTAGCGGCTTTATACCGGCTGAAACGAAGGTGAAGTGAGCCGGAGGCAAAGTGACTACTCTGAGCGTACTAGCGGCTTTATATACCGGCTGAAACGAAGGTGAAGTGAGCCGGAGGCAAAGTGACTACTCTGAGCGTACTAGCGGCTTTATACCGGCTGAAACGAAGGTGAAGTGAGCCGGAGGCAAAGTGACTACTCTGAGCGTACTAGCGGCTTTATACCGGCTGAAACGAAGGTGAAGTGAGCCGGAGGCAAAGTGACTACTCTGAGCGTACTAGCGGCTTTATACCGGGCTGAAACGAAGGTGAAGTGAGCCGGAGGCAAAGTGGACTACTCTGAGCGTACTAGCGGCTTTATACCGGCTGAAACGAAGGTGAAGTGAGCCGGAGGCAAAGTGACTACTCTGAGCGTACTAGCGGCTTTATACCGGCTGAAACGAAGGTGAAGTGAGCCGGAGGCAAAGTGACTACTCTGAGCGTACTAGCGGCTTTATACCGGCTGAAACGAAGGTGAAGTGAGCCGGAGGCAAAGTGACTACTCTGAGCGTACTAGCGGCTTTATACCGGCTGAAACGAAGGTGAAGTGAGCCGGAGGCAAAGTGACTACTCTGAGCGTACTAGCGGCTTTATATACCGGCTGAAACGAAGGTGAAGTGAGCCGGAGGCAAAGTGACTACTCTGAGCGTACTAGCGGCTTTATACCGGCTGAAACGAAGGTGAAGTGAGCCGGAGGCAAAGTGACTACTCTGAGCGTACTAGCGGCTTTATACCGGCTGAAACGAAGGTGAAGTGAGCCGGAGGCAAAGTGACTACTCTGAGCGTACTAGCGGCTTTATACCGGCTGAAACGAAGGTGAAGTGAGCCGGAGGCAAAGTGACTACTCTGAGCGTACTAGCGGCTTTATACCGGCTGAAACGAAGGTGAAGTGAGCCGGAGGCAAAGTGACTACTCTGAGCGTACTAGCGGCTTTATACCGGCTGAAACGAAGGTGAAGTGAGCCGGAGGCAAAGTGACTACTCTGAGCGTACTAGCGGCTTTATACCGGCTGAAACGAAGGTGAAGTGAGCCGGAGGCAAAGTGACTACTCTGAGCGTACTAGCGGCTTTATACCGGCTGAAACGAAGGTGAAGTGAGCCGGAGGCAAAGTGACTACTCTGAGCGTACTAGCGGCTTTATACCGGCTGAAACGAAGGTGAAGTGAGCCGGAGGCAAAGTGACTACTCTGAGCGTACTAGCGGCTTTATACCGGCTGAAACGAAGGTGAAGTGAGCCGGAGGCAAAGTGACTACTCTGAGCGTACTAGCGGCTTTATACCGGCTGAAACGAAGGTGAAGTGAGCCGGAGGCAAAGTGACTACTCTGAGCGTACTAGCGGCTTTATACCGGCTGAAACGAAGGTGAAGTGAGCCGGAGGCAAAGTGACTACTCTGAGCGTACTAGCGGCTTTATACCGGCTGAAACGAAGGTGAAGTGAGCCGGAGGCAAAGTGACTACTCTGAGCGTACTAGCGGCTTTATACCGGCTGAAACGAAGGTGAAGTGAGCCGGAGGCAAAGTGACTACTCTGAGCGTACTAGCGGCTTTATACCGGCTGAAACGAAGGTGAAGTGAGCCGGAGGCAAAGTGACTACTCTGAGCGTACTAGCGGCTTTATACCGGCTGAAACGAAGGTGAAGTGAGCCGGAGGCAAAGTGACTACTCTGAGCGTACTAGCGGCTTTATACCGGCTGAAACGAAGGTGAAGTGAGCCGGAGGCAAAGTGACTACTCTGAGCGTACTAGCGGCTTTATACCGGCTGAAACGAAGGTGAAGTGAGCCGGAGGCAAAGTGACTACTCTGAGCGTACTAGCGGCTTTATACCGGCTGAAACGAAGGTGAAGTGAGCCGGAGGCAAAGTGACTACTCTGAGCGTACTAGCGGCTTTATACCGGCTGAAACGAAGGTGAAGTGAGCCGGAGGCAAAGTGACTACTCTGAGCGTACTAGCGGCTTTATACCGGCTGAAACGAAGGTGAAGTGAGCCGGAGGCAAAGTGACTACTCTGAGCGTACTAGCGGCTTTATACCGGCTGAAACGAAGGTGAAGTGAGCCGGAGGCAAAGTGACTACTCTGAGCGTACTAGCGGCTTTATACCGGCTGAAACGAAGGTGAAGTGAGCCGGAGGCAAAGTGACTACTCTGAGCGTACTAGCGGCTTTATACCGGCTGAAACGAAGGTGAAGTGAGCCGGAGGCAAAGTGACTACTCTGAGCGTACTAGCGGCTTTATACCGGCTGAAACGAAGGTGAAGTGAGCCGGAGGCAAAGTGACTACTCTGAGCGTACTAGCGGCTATGGGAGGGGGGGCGGAGGAAGTGACTACTCTGAGCGTACTAGCGGCTTTATACCGGCTGAAACGAAGGTGAAGTGAGCCGGAGGCAAAGTGACTACTCTGAGCGTACTAGCGGCTTTATACCGGCTGAAACGAAGGTGAAGTGAGCCGGAGGCAAAGTGACTACTCTGAGCGTACTAGCGGCTTTATACCGGCTGAAACGAAGGTGAAGTGAGCCGGAGGCAAAGTGACTACTCTGAGCGTACTAGCGGCTTTATACCGGCTGAAACGAAGGTGAAGTGAGCCGGAGGCAAAGTGACTACTCTGAGCGTACTAGCGGCTTTATACCGGCTGAAACGAAGGTGAAGTGAGCCGGAGGCAAAGTGACTACTCTGAGCGTACTAGCGGCTTTATACCGGCTGAAACGAAGGTGAAGTGAGCCGGAGGCAAAGTGACTACTCTGAGCGTACTAGCGGCTTTATACCGGCTGAAACGAAGGTGAAGTGAGCCGGAGGCAAAGTGACTACTCTGAGCGTACTAGCGGCTTTATACCGGCTGAAACGAAGGTGAAGTGAGCCGGAGGCAAAGTGACTACTCTGAGCGTACTAGCGGCTTTATACCGGCTGAAACGAAGGTGAAGTGAGCCGGAGGCAAAGTGACTACTCTGAGCGTACTAGCGGCTTTATACCGGCTGAAACGAAGGTGAAGTGAGCCGGAGGCAAAGTGACTACTCTGAGCGTACTAGCGGCTTTATACCGGCTGAAACGAAGGTGAAGTGAGCCGGAGGCAAAGTGACTACTCTGAGCGTACTAGCGGCTTTATACCGGCTGAAACGAAGGTGAAGTGAGCCGGAGGCAAAGTGACTACTCTGAGCGTACTAGCGGCTTTATACCGGCTGAAACGAAGGTGAAGTGAGCCGGAGGCAAAGTGACTACTCTGAGCGTACTAGCGGCTTTATACCGGCTGAAACGAAGGTGAAGTGAGCCGGAGGCAAAGTGACTACTCTGAGCGTACTAGCGGCTTTATACCGGCTGAAACGAAGGTGAAGTGAGCCGGAGGCAAAGTGACTACTCTGAGCGTACTAGCGGCTTTATACCGGCTGAAACGAAGGTGAAGTGAGCCGGAGGCAAAGTGACTACTCTGAGCGTACTAGCGGCTTTATACCGGCTGAAACGAAGGTGAAGTGAGCCGGAGGCAAAGTGACTACTCTGAGCGTACTAGCGGCTTTATACCGGCTGAAACGAAGGTGAAGTGAGCCGGAGGCAAAGTGACTACTCTGAGCGTACTAGCGGCTTTATACCGGCTGAAACGAAGGTGAAGTGAGCCGGAGGCAAAGTGACTACTCTGAGCGTACTAGCGGCTTTATACCGGCTGAAACGAAGGTGAAGTGAGCCGGAGGCAAAGTGACTACTCTGAGCGTACTAGCGGCTTTATACCGGCTGAAACGAAGGTGAAGTGAGCCGGAGGCAAAGTGACTACTCTGAGCGTACTAGCGGCTTTATACCGGCTGAAACGAAGGTGAAGTGAGCCGGAGGCAAAGTGACTACTCTGAGCGTACTAGCGGCTTTATACCGGCTGAAACGAAGGTGAAGTGAGCCGGAGGCAAAGTGACTACTCTGAGCGTACTAGCGGCTTTATACCGGCTGAAACGAAGGTGAAGTGAGCCGGAGGCAAAGTGACTACTCTGAGCGTACTAGCGGCTTTATACCGGCTGAAACGAAGGTGAAGTGAGCCGGAGGCAAAGTGACTACTCTGAGCGTACTAGCGGCTTTATACCGGCTGAAACGAAGGTGAAGTGAGCCGGAGGCAAAGTGACTACTCTGAGCGTACTAGCGGCTTTATACCGGCTGAAACGAAGGTGAAGTGAGCCGGAGGCAAAGTGACTACTCTGAGCGTACTAGCGGCTTTATACCGGCTGAAACGAAGGTGAAGTGAGCCGGAGGCAAAGTGACTACTCTGAGCGTACTAGCGGCTTTATACCGGCTGAAACGAAGGTGAAGTGAGCCGGAGGCAAAGTGACTACTCTGAGCGTACTAGCGGCTTTATACCGGCTGAAACGAAGGTGAAGTGAGCCGGAGGCAAAGTGACTACTCTGAGCGTACTAGCGGCTTTATACCGGCTGAAACGAAGGTGAAGTGAGCCGGAGGCAAAGTGACTACTCTGAGCGTACTAGCGGCTTTATACCGGCTGAAACGAAGGTGAAGTGAGCCGGAGGCAAAGTGACTACTCTGAGCGTACTAGCGGCTTTATACCGGCTGAAACGAAGGTGAAGTGAGCCGGAGGCAAAGTGACTACTCTGAGCGTACTAGCGGCTTTATACCGGCTGAAACGAAGGTGAAGTGAGCCGGAGGCAAAGTGACTACTCTGAGCGTACTAGCGGCTTTATACCGGCTGAAACGAAGGTGAAGTGAGCCGGAGGCAAAGTGACTACTCTGAGCGTACTAGCGGCTTTATACCGGCTGAAACGAAGGTGAAGTGAGCCGGAGGCAAAGTGACTACTCTGAGCGTACTAGCGGCTTTATACCGGCTGAAACGAAGGTGAAGTGAGCCGGAGGCAAAGTGACTACTCTGAGCGTACTAGCGGCTTTATACCGGCTGAAACGAAGGTGAAGTGAGCCGGAGGCAAAGTGACTACTCTGAGCGTACTAGCGGCTTTATACCGGCTGAAACGAAGGTGAAGTGAGCCGGAGGCAAAGTGACTACTCTGAGCGTACTAGCGGCTTTATACCGGCTGAAACGAAGGTGAAGTGAGCCGGAGGCAAAGTGACTACTCTGAGCGTACTAGCGGCTTTATACCGGCTGAAACGAAGGTGAAGTGAGCCGGAGGCAAAGTGACTACTCTGAGCGTACTAGCGGCTTTATACCGGCTGAAACGAAGGTGAAGTGAGCCGGAGGCAAAGTGACTACTCTGAGCGTACTAGCGGCTTTATACCGGCTGAAACGAAGGTGAAGTGAGCCGGAGGCAAAGTGACTACTCTGAGCGTACTAGCGGCTTTATACCGGCTGAAACGAAGGTGAAGTGAGCCGGAGGCAAAGTGACTACTCTGAGCGTACTAGCGGCTTTATACCGGCTGAAACGAAGGTGAAGTGAGCCGGAGGCAAAGTGACTACTCTGAGCGTACTAGCGGCTTTATACCGGCTGAAACGAAGGTGAAGTGAGCCGGAGGCAAAGTGACTACTCTGAGCGTACTAGCGGCTTTATACCGGCTGAAACGAAGGTGAAGTGAGCCGGAGGCAAAGTGACTACTCTGAGCGTACTAGCGGCTTTATACCGGCTGAAACGAAGGTGAAGTGAGCCGGAGGCAAAGTGACTACTCTGAGCGTACTAGCGGCTTTATACCGGCTGAAACGAAGGTGAAGTGAGCCGGAGGCAAAGTGACTACTCTGAGCGTACTAGCGGCTTTATACCGGCTGAAACGAAGGTGAAGTGAGCCGGAGGCAAAGTGACTACTCTGAGCGTACTAGCGGCTTTATACCGGCTGAAACGAAGGTGAAGTGAGCCGGAGGCAAAGTGACTACTCTGAGCGTACTAGCGGCTTTATACCGGCTGAAACGAAGGTGAAGTGAGCCGGAGGCAAAGTGACTACTCTGAGCGTACTAGCGGCTTTATACCGGCTGAAACGAAGGTGAAGTGAGCCGGAGGCAAAGTGACTACTCTGAGCGTACTAGCGGCTTTATACCGGCTGAAACGAAGGTGAAGTGAGCCGGAGGCAAAGTGACTACTCTGAGCGTACTAGCGGCTTTATACCGGCTGAAACGAAGGTGAAGTGAGCCGGAGGCAAAGTGACTACTCTGAGCGTACTAGCGGCTTTATACCGGCTGAAACGAAGGTGAAGTGAGCCGGAGGCAAAGTGACTACTCTGAGCGTACTAGCGGCTTTATACCGGCTGAAACGAAGGTGAAGTGAGCCGGAGGCAAAGTGACTACTCTGAGCGTACTAGCGGCTTTATACCGGCTGAAACGAAGGTGAAGTGAGCCGGAGGCAAAGTGACTACTCTGAGCGTACTAGCGGCTTTATACCGGCTGAAACGAAGGTGAAGTGAGCCGGAGGCAAAGTGACTACTCTGAGCGTACTAGCGGCTTTATACCGGCTGAAACGAAGGTGAAGTGAGCCGGAGGCAAAGTGACTACTCTGAGCGTACTAGCGGCTTTATACCGGCTGAAACGAAGGTGAAGTGAGCCGGAGGCAAAGTGACTACTCTGAGCGTACTAGCGGCTTTATACCGGCTGAAACGAAGGTGAAGTGAGCCGGAGGCAAAGTGACTACTCTGAGCGTACTAGCGGCTTTATACCGGCTGAAACGAAGGTGAAGTGAGCCGGAGGCAAAGTGACTACTCTGAGCGTACTAGCGGCTTTATACCGGCTGAAACGAAGGTGAAGTGAGCCGGAGGCAAAGTGACTACTCTGAGCGTACTAGCGGCTTTATACCGGCTGAAACGAAGGTGAAGTGAGCCGGAGGCAAAGTGACTACTCTGAGCGTACTAGCGGCTTTATACCGGCTGAAACGAAGGTGAAGTGAGCCGGAGGCAAAGTGACTACTCTGAGCGTACTAGCGGCTTTATACCGGCTGAAACGAAGGTGAAGTGAGCCGGAGGCAAAGTGACTACTCTGAGCGTACTAGCGGCTTTATACCGGCTGAAACGAAGGTGAAGTGAGCCGGAGGCAAAGTGACTACTCTGAGCGTACTAGCGGCTTTATACCGGCTGAAACGAAGGTGAAGTGAGCCGGAGGCAAAGTGACTACTCTGAGCGTACTAGCGGCTTTATACCGGCTGAAACGAAGGTGAAGTGAGCCGGAGGCAAAGTGACTACTCTGAGCGTACTAGCGGCTTTATACCGGCTGAAACGAAGGTGAAGTGAGCCGGAGGCAAAGTGACTACTCTGAGCGTACTAGCGGCTTTATACCGGCTGAAACGAAGGTGAAGTGAGCCGGAGGCAAAGTGACTACTCTGAGCGTACTAGCGGCTTTATACCGGCTGAAACGAAGGTGAAGTGAGCCGGAGGCAAAGTGACTACTCTGAGCGTACTAGCGGCTTTATACCGGCTGAAACGAAGGTGAAGTGAGCCGGAGGCAAAGTGACTACTCTGAGCGTACTAGCGGCTTTATACCGGCTGAAACGAAGGTGAAGTGAGCCGGAGGCAAAGTGACTACTCTGAGCGTACTAGCGGCTTTATACCGGCTGAAACGAAGGTGAAGTGAGCCGGAGGCAAAGTGACTACTCTGAGCGTACTAGCGGCTTTATACCGGCTGAAACGAAGGTGAAGTGAGCCGGAGGCAAAGTGACTACTCTGAGCGTACTAGCGGCTTTATACCGGCTGAAACGAAGGTGAAGTGAGCCGGAGGCAAAGTGACTACTCTGAGCGTACTAGCGGCTTTATACCGGCTGAAACGAAGGTGAAGTGAGCCGGAGGCAAAGTGACTACTCTGAGCGTACTAGCGGCTTTATACCGGCTGAAACGAAGGTGAAGTGAGCCGGAGGCAAAGTGACTACTCTGAGCGTACTAGCGGCTTTATACCGGCTGAAACGAAGGTGAAGTGAGCCGGAGGCAAAGTGACTACTCTGAGCGTACTAGCGGCTTTATACCGGCTGAAACGAAGGTGAAGTGAGCCGGAGGCAAAGTGACTACTCTGAGCGTACTAGCGGCTTTATACCGGCTGAAACGAAGGTGAAGTGAGCCGGAGGCAAAGTGACTACTCTGAGCGTACTAGCGGCTTTATACCGGCTGAAACGAAGGTGAAGTGAGCCGGAGGCAAAGTGACTACTCTGAGCGTACTAGCGGCTTTATACCGGCTGAAACGAAGGTGAAGTGAGCCGGAGGCAAAGTGACTACTCTGAGCGTACTAGCGGCTTTATACCGGCTGAAACGAAGGTGAAGTGAGCCGGAGGCAAAGTGACTACTCTGAGCGTACTAGCGGCTTTATACCGGCTGAAACGAAGGTGAAGTGAGCCGGAGGCAAAGTGACTACTCTGAGCGTACTAGCGGCTTTATACCGGCTGAAACGAAGGTGAAGTGAGCCGGAGGCAAAGTGACTACTCTGAGCGTACTAGCGGCTTTATACCGGCTGAAACGAAGGTGAAGTGAGCCGGAGGCAAAGTGACTACTCTGAGCGTACTAGCGGCTTTATACCGGCTGAAACGAAGGTGAAGTGAGCCGGAGGCAAAGTGACTACTCTGAGCGTACTAGCGGCTTTATACCGGCTGAAACGAAGGTGAAGTGAGCCGGAGGCAAAGTGACTACTCTGAGCGTACTAGCGGCTTTATACCGGCTGAAACGAAGGTGAAGTGAGCCGGAGGCAAAGTGACTACTCTGAGCGTACTAGCGGCTTTATACCGGCTGAAACGAAGGTGAAGTGAGCCGGAGGCAAAGTGACTACTCTGAGCGTACTAGCGGCTTTATACCGGCTGAAACGAAGGTGAAGTGAGCCGGAGGCAAAGTGACTACTCTGAGCGTACTAGCGGCTTTATACCGGCTGAAACGAAGGTGAAGTGAGCCGGAGGCAAAGTGACTACTCTGAGCGTACTAGCGGCTTTATACCGGCTGAAACGAAGGTGAAGTGAGCCGGAGGCAAAGTGACTACTCTGAGCGTACTAGCGGCTTTATACCGGCTGAAACGAAGGTGAAGTGAGCCGGAGGCAAAGTGACTACTCTGAGCGTACTAGCGGCTTTATACCGGCTGAAACGAAGGTGAAGTGAGCCGGAGGCAAAGTGACTACTCTGAGCGTACTAGCGGCTTTATACCGGCTGAAACGAAGGTGAAGTGAGCCGGAGGCAAAGTGACTACTCTGAGCGTACTAGCGGCTTTATACCGGCTGAAACGAAGGTGAAGTGAGCCGGAGGCAAAGTGACTACTCTGAGCGTACTAGCGGCTTTATACCGGCTGAAACGAAGGTGAAGTGAGCCGGAGGCAAAGTGACTACTCTGAGCGTACTAGCGGCTTTATACCGGCTGAAACGAAGGTGAAGTGAGCCGGAGGCAAAGTGACTACTCTGAGCGTACTAGCGGCTTTATACCGGCTGAAACGAAGGTGAAGTGAGCCGGAGGCAAAGTGACTACTCTGAGCGTACTAGCGGCTTTATACCGGCTGAAACGAAGGTGAAGTGAGCCGGAGGCAAAGTGACTACTCTGAGCGTACTAGCGGCTTTATACCGGCTGAAACGAAGGTGAAGTGAGCCGGAGGCAAAGTGACTACTCTGAGCGTACTAGCGGCTTTATACCGGCTGAAACGAAGGTGAAGTGAGCCGGAGGCAAAGTGACTACTCTGAGCGTACTAGCGGCTTTATACCGGCTGAAACGAAGGTGAAGTGAGCCGGAGGCAAAGTGACTACTCTGAGCGTACTAGCGGCTTTATACCGGCTGAAACGAAGGTGAAGTGAGCCGGAGGCAAAGTGACTACTCTGAGCGTACTAGCGGCTTTATACCGGCTGAAACGAAGGTGAAGTGAGCCGGAGGCAAAGTGACTACTCTGAGCGTACTAGCGGCTTTATACCGGCTGAAACGAAGGTGAAGTGAGCCGGAGGCAAAGTGACTACTCTGAGCGTACTAGCGGCTTTATACCGGCTGAAACGAAGGTGAAGTGAGCCGGAGGCAAAGTGACTACTCTGAGCGTACTAGCGGCTTTATACCGGCTGAAACGAAGGTGAAGTGAGCCGGAGGCAAAGTGACTACTCTGAGCGTACTAGCGGCTTTATACCGGCTGAAACGAAGGTGAAGTGAGCCGGAGGCAAAGTGACTACTCTGAGCGTACTAGCGGCTTTATACCGGCTGAAACGAAGGTGAAGTGAGCCGGAGGCAAAGTGACTACTCTGAGCGTACTAGCGGCTTTATACCGGCTGAAACGAAGGTGAAGTGAGCCGGAGGCAAAGTGACTACTCTGAGCGTACTAGCGGCTTTATACCGGCTGAAACGAAGGTGAAGTGAGCCGGAGGCAAAGTGACTACTCTGAGCGTACTAGCGGCTTTATACCGGCTGAAACGAAGGTGAAGTGAGCCGGAGGCAAAGTGACTACTCTGAGCGTACTAGCGGCTTTATACCGGCTGAAACGAAGGTGAAGTGAGCCGGAGGCAAACCTACATACCTACATACGTACATACCTCCATACCTGGGGGGGCTCTGACCTTCAGACCGCCAGAGAGGAGACTCCGCCCGCCAGAGGGGGGGCTCTGACGGCCAGAGTGGGGGCTCTGACCGCCAGAGGGGGGGCTCTGACGGCCAGAGTGGGGGCTCTGATCGCCAGAGGGGGGGCTCTGACCGCCAGAGGGGTGCTCTGACCGCCAGAGGGGTGGCACTGACCGCCAGAGGGGGGGCTCTGATCGCCAGAGGGGGGGCTCTGCCCGCCAGAAGGGCGGCTCTACCCACCAGAGGGGGGGCTCTGACGGCCAGAGGGGCAGCACTGACCGCCAGAGGGGGGGCTCTGACCGCCAGGAACTGACCGACAGTGCGCTTCTGGTGAGAAATGGCACAGCATTATCTGAGCAGGGGACAAGGCGCAGGTGCGTGCAAATATGAAGAGCGAGCCTGTAGGTGTCTAGCACCCAGAGAGTCGCGCTTGGGCCGATCCTTGGAGTCAGGCACGGACTAGCTTTTCCTTCTCCTTCCCTTCCTGTTGGCAGGTGAGGCTGGGAAGGCCATTTTGTTATATTTGTGCACTGTTACCTTCATGACTGACATGTCCATCGTGTCTTTTTCCCTTGTCTCGCATTTCAAACTCTCCTTACCCCCTCTGATTTGCACCGGAAGCTTCTCTGCCCTTTCCCCTACCAATTCTTATCACTGGTCTGCACTCCTCGCCTTTCTCCTCCTCAATGTCTGCTTGTCCCATCGGCCTTGCTCTTCCCTCCTCTCCCATCCTTGCTCCTCCTCTCGTGCAGTCCTCTCTTCTCCCCCCATGTCCTCTCTCCTTGTGAGGTGCTTGATTGTTAGCCATCACCTTCCACGCACACGCTCCCCACCTTCAGTTAACTGTCTGTGCCTGTGACAGCTTCTCTGCACATGCTAGCTCCTGTGTGTCCTAGATTCTGTTACTTTTCCTGAACTCGTGCTTGTTCCTGTATTGAACACTTCCTCTACTCGTGTTAGTTCCTATGCCTGCAACAGTTTCTGAAAGTTTTGAGGCTGACTCCATTTGAATGAGAATGTTCCTTTTCGTTTATTTGAGCTAGCCATGTATCTTTTCTTAGTACTATCATGCCTCACATGCAGGAGAGAAGTTGTGATGGCGTCTGGTGCTGTAGTGAATGGATTTCTGATGTCTCATAAAACGTTGAAAGTTTCACCAGTTGGCCTTGTTCCTTTTTTGTTGTTATTGTTGTAAGCATGTGATTTTTGTTTATCTAAGAATGACTCGAATTTATGGAGCGCATAGATAAGAAACTGTATGTATGCCGAATCATCATGCTGTGAAGCTCGGCATGTCAGAACCTTTGGCGCCAAACTTCGGCCTGGCCCTAGGGATTGGCAAATGTTCGAAACTTGCCAGATCTCTAGCGCCAAAGTTCCGCGTTGCGTACATCTACTCCACGTGAACTTCATCCACCACATATTGCTTTTTGATTAGGAACGAGCGCATGCATACATGGGATTATAATAGATCCTGCTCACTTCCTGAGTCGTCCCGTCACCCGTGAGTCCTCCTGACTCCTCCTGACCTGAGTTCTCCCTGGTCGGCTGATCACTGATCAGTGAGCTCATCAGTGAGCTGATCCGTTCCCTAGGTTGATCTCGCATTCCCCTGAAACTCCTTTAGAGGAGACTCTGCTGCTTTGCTTTCCTAGTCGGACCTCTCAGGTCATCTATCAAGGTAGGCAGGGAAACGACTAGCTCGCTTCATTCGTTCTGTCATAAGGTTGAGCGAAAGTATCTCGACCTCCACGGAATAGCTTCACCGACGTTGTGGTTTGAGATAGTGCTGCTTCGACGTTAGTTCGCGAAGTAGTGAATGTTTAAAAATGAGTTCATGATGCTTCACGGCTCTTCCGAATGTTAGCTTCAGCGCCGATCAGCATCCAGTTCTTGCTGCGTTGCTGATTGCTTGTAGATGTTCATTATGGACGGATCAGTACGCAGACAGCTCCTCGTTGCTCACATTTGCCATAAGATACTCGGCTCTTTTTGCGAAACATATGGCCGAGCCTGTTTTGAATGCGAAGTAGATTCTGCTAGGTTTTCCCTCCTCTGATCATCCTCCTCTAAGTTCCGGTACGAGTCGCCTTCGAGTCCGCCAAGGCTGCAGCTGAGAGCAGGATCAGTCGAGCAGCAGACGCCGGCTAGGACATCAGGTTCGGCTCCACTAGGACATCACCGACAGATTTGAGGGTCAAGTTGTGAGCAGTATCCCCGAGTCCGACGCTGGTCGCCACGAGCACCGAGGCGCAGCTGAAACGACAATTCGCTCGCTCACCTGTGGTTGCTGCATCCGCCGTCCTAGACGCTGTATTCATCCGGGTTGCTCGCGGCGACTCTCACGCAAGATTGGAGTCGTCCGGCCACCAAGACGGCGAGACGGCGAGACGACAAAACCAGAGTACGTAAGCGTATGAAGGAGCTGGGGGGGACCCATAGAAACGCCTAGAGAGTCTCGTTTCCTTGTGGCTTCGTGTAATGCTTCATACTGATTGTGAACTAACGGCGCTACCGCTTTTCCTCTTACCGCTTTGTTTTTCTCTGTTCACGCAAGCGAGGCGCTCTGCCCGTTCAAGCGCCCGCGGCACGTCAACCGATCGTTCAGCCGATCGGCAATGCAAGGTGAAACTGCCGTCGCAGTGGAGTCGACGCTTCTCTCTCTCGTGTTTCGGCGTCTCGGCGGCGAGTCGACGCTGTTGGAGTTCTCAGCAACGAGACGCTGAAACACGGAGGTGTAGACGGGCTACGCCGAAATGCCGAGATGCCGCGATGCCGAGACGTCGAAACGCGTCCTCTGTGACAAGCCATCCCATTCGGTGGCTCTTCTATACGGCCAAACGCCTTGAGGACGGATTGCGAAGGGTACGCACGCTGAGAGGGGAGTTAGGGCGGTTGTATAGAAACGCCTAGAGAGTCGCAATCCTTGTTTTAGCCGCGTCGATTCTTTGATTACGCGGAAACTCACTGCTCTACATTCCGCCTTGCCTTGTGTTCCCCTCTTCCATGTGTGCGTGCATGCGAGGCACTCTGTTGTCCATCCAACCACTCGCGGCCACTCTAACGCAAGACGGACACGTTCTGTTGGAGAGACGCGGTGACGCGGTGACGCGGAGACGCGGAGACAGAGACGGAGAGACGACGTGACGATGAGATTGGGCACTCGTGACGCTTCTGGACACGAATCTGCTGCCGTGCGTCGTGCGTCGTGCGTCGCGCGTCGTCGACGCTTCTCCATCTCGTAGTGAACACGGTCGCGAGCCATGCGACCGGGGTACAAGACCAAGGGTGCGTGAGGGGACCGGGTCGTTGGGGGGGATACTGCAGGACCGCCTAGAGTTTCGCGTCTCGTTGCTCATCGCGTCGAATCGTGCCTCACACCGATACTAATGCCTTAGCTCTCTTCCCCTGCGCTTTCTTCCCCCCCTCTTCTTCCATCGGCTCGGTGTGTATGCGTTGCGCGCAAGGCACTCTTTCCATCCAACGTCTCGTGGCGACTCTGAGCCAGAAACGTTATGTTGGAGACGGCGAGACGGCAAGACGGCAAGACGGCTAGACGGCTAGACGGCTTGACGGCTAGACGGCTTGATGGCGAGACGGTGAAATGCCGAGATGCCGAGACGCTACGCCGAAACGCGGAGATCCCGAGACGTCACGCCGAGACGTCGAGACGCTTCCTCTGTTCGGTGGCTCCCAAAATGGCCTGGCGGCATGTGCACGGGTGATGAGAGAAGGGTACGTGAGTAGTGGGGGGAGTTGGGGGGGTCGTACAGGAACGCCTAGAGAGTCACGTCATTGTTTCTCGTCGCGTCTATCCTTGAATCGCACACCGGCTAATGCGCTGTTCCCCTTCCCCTTCTCCCCCCCTCTCCTTCTCTCCCCATTCCCCTTCCATTCCCATCCAACCGATCCCCGTGCCTGGCTTCACGCATGCAAGAGCTGGACTCGGCATCTGAGCTTCTGAGCTTCTGATACTTGACGCACGACGGCTGCGAGGCGGCTGAGTCCCCGCGATTCCGAGGCGAGAACCGGCCGTTTGGAATATTGGCCTCACCTCAGCATCAATACGCCTGACGCCCGAAGCATGCGCTGCGATCCCTGCGATCGCCGCGATTCCGGCGACTCCGGCGATCTCCAGCGACTGGCGCTTCTCCGAGTCGGCCTCACAGCGGTCGTTGGAAGGGGGGAGGTGCGTGGAGTGAAAGGGGAGGTGGGGGGGTTGTGTCGCATAGAATCGCCTGAAGTCTCGTTTCCTCTTTCTTTCGTGTCGATACTTGGTGTGACGTTGAGACTCATGCTTCCACTCCTTGTGCCTCTCCCCTTCCCCCTGAACGTGCTCTTCTTGTGCAACGCAAATACAGCGCGCCTGATAGCTCCGCCTCAGTTCATACCTGACAGCTCCGCCTCAGTTCATACCTGACAGCTCCGCCTCAGTTCGTGCCTGATAGCTCCGCCTCAGTTCATACCTGACAGCTCCGCCTCAGTTCGTACCTGATAGCTTCGCCTCAATTCGTACCCTCCGTTAGATTCTTAGCGTCCCAAAATCTCAAACTTGAAGCGCGGCGGAACCTGCGACGCCAGTCAGTCTTTCGCCAACATCTAGAGCACACCGCCAGCACGTCGTCGGAAGCGACTTAGTGAGAAGTGCCTCCTAGTCCGGCAATAGTCTTGGCGATCGTTACCGAAAGGTTTCGGCGAATCCTGAGGTGTTGCCAACTTCCAATTTGGGAACCAACCGGGTGACCGAAGCAGCAGCTGGCAGCAGCGCCAGCCACCAGTCGGACGGCACCGTCAGCCGTCAGTGCTGCCGGCCGGCAGGCCCGGAGTGCCTCCGAGTTCAGATCCGGCAGTCAAGAGCAGCGCGCGCGAGCAAGGCAGAGGAGAGCGTCGCCGCTGCTTGCTCCGCTGCTACAGCTAGTCGCCCCCTCGGCGTCCGCCGCTGTAGCCCTAGGCGTCGACGTGGCTCGATTCATCTGACCGCGCGAAACGACTCTGCCGCTGGGCGACGCCGCGCTGCCATGCCGGCCGGTGGGAGCGATGCTGACCGTTGGCGACGCTCTGCCGTCCGCTGGGAGCGCGCGCGAAACTGCCAAGCGCCATCAGCTCCGTCAGCGCCGTCAGCGCCATCAGCGCCATCAGCGCCATCAGCGCTGGCTCCAAGGCGCAGGTGCGTGAAGGGAAACGGGAACCTAAGGGGGACCTGTAGGCATCTCGCGCCGCAACGCCGAGAGGGTCGCGTTTCCTGCGTTCGTACGCGCTAATGCTTCCTCTCCCCTTTCCCCCGCTTCCCGTCCCTGCTCGCAGCGAGTGACTTCCAGGCTGCTGGTTCGAGACTCCTCTGGGGATTACCCCACTGGGCCTCCATGGCGCACGCGTCTCTACCAGGCCGTTCCGTGGAGGCAAAGCGGCCAACTGCCGTTAGAATGGGTTGCGAGACAAGGGTGAGGAAACGGTAAGGGGGGGAGGTGGGGGGACTTATAGACACGCCTAGAGAGTCGCGTCTTTTTCTGTTGGTCGTGTCTTTCCATCAATCACGCACAGACTAATGGCCTCTCATCTACCCGTTCCCCTTCCCCCCACCCTCCCCTTTCCTTTCCGCATTTCCACTCTCGTCTCTGTGTGCTTGCATGCAAGGCACTGACTCTTGCCTCGCGCCGCTAGTGTGGGCAGCAAGGGGGAATGGCAGGCCGTGGGTAAATCAGGAAGCGAGAACCAGATAAATACCCGTCCCTCCTCTGCCTTTCCATGCGTTCACAAGCCCACTCTTCACTGCTGTTTCGTTTCTCTGCCGTTGCTGCCAGTGGCGCCCAGGGAACCCCCCCAGGTCAACTGTTCAGGTGGCCAGGTACTTGCAGGTAGCCCCAGGTCAACGGTTTCCTGGTAAGGTATGGGATGGTTCAGCTGGTACGTCCCTGGCTGCTGCGAAGGCCCTCATGCTCCCACTGCTCCCACTGCTGCACTCACACTCACTGTTCCTTAGTTCACCCCCTCCACCAACCCCCCCCACCCCTCAACTAAGATACCTTCGCTGCTTGGTCCCTCCCACCCTCCCTCCCACTCCTCAGCAGGTGCTACGTTTCTGGATGGCTGTGTGGAAGTGCGGGTGTGAGGAACTATCTGGCAACATCAACTGACCTGCCAGCTGCAAAGGCTGAGGGTATCGGGCGTTGAGCTCGCTTTGCTCCCTCGTCACTCCCTTGCCGTCAGTCTATTGCTACCAAGTACTTCAGCTGTGTTTCTAATTCTTTTCTAATTCTTTTTGTCTTCCACGCCTGTCAAGCTCCTAGTCCTGTCCTCACTTGGTTCCTCCTCTCTGCCTCCCCCTCGCCCTGTCTTCCCTTGCAGCCACTGGGCTGGGCAGCACCTGTACGCAAGCAGCAGTTGGAGAGGGGAGGAGTGCAGCGGGTAAGGACTTGGACGTGCTGCTTCCAAGAAACCAGCTAAGTATCCCTGGCTCTTAGCACCCCACCGCTCCGTTTCGATTTCTCATTTTGCATATCCAACCCTCATCTATGGACGTCGTTCTGTCTTCAGTACACATATCAACCCCTCTGGTACCCCCCTCAGGTACAATTTGCAGGTACAGCCCTCAGGTAAACCCCTCAGGTACAATTTGCAGGTACAGCCCTCAGGTAAACCCCTCAGGTACAACCCTCAAGTATCCTTTGTAATCTGTGTTGTGACCTGTGTTCTATAGCTGCTGCCACACCTTCTCTTGCTTTTCATTTCATGCCATTCCTTTCACGTCCCATGTGCAACCTCCCCTCTCCGTGCACCTATCTCCCTTTCCTCTGACCCCTCCCCTCCCCCAGCAGGGTGAGTCAACACAAGCCCAGCAGCTCAGCTGGGTGGTCGGGGAGGATACGTGGGATGGGTGCCACCAACATTATTCAGTAAGTACTCGCTCCTGCCTCAGCCTGGAACTTTGTTTCACAACGCGCGAAGTTCTGTCGCTCATCAACCCACATTCCTGGTTGTAGCTCAGTCTATAGAACACAGATCAACTCACTCAGGTATAACCAGCCTCAGGTAAGCCCCCCTCAGGTAGACCTTCCTCAGGTAAGCCTCCCTCAGGTTCGAGGTGCAAGCATAACCCTCAGCCCTAGAGAACCCTCCTTCATCTATGGTGCATGTTCTTGAGCTGCTGCTACACCCGGAGTCTTTTTGCTCGCTTCTTTCTGTTTCTGGAGTTTCTTTTTAGATCCCATGCTTTGCACCATTTGCATTCCGCATAACATCCTTTGCACTGCCTTCCTCCTCACCCAGCAGGCCTCCGTGTGTTGGTGGGTGGGAAGAAGTTTTTAAATTCGTCAGTCTGCCAAAACAGGTGAGCTTTCACTGCTTCCTTACGTCTCCTCTGTTACTGCCAAGAGCCCTTATTAATATGCTTGTTTTACTACACGCGTTGCACTCGGTGCACCCATTGTGCATTACTCACTCTGGTGCTGTTTTTTATTTTCATTCATTCTCTGCACCTCCGCAAACAGTGGCTTACTCCCCCTTTCTCTGCCTCGCTTCTCGCCCTTGCAGGGCACTTGGCATGGTTGGGATGAACAGAAGGTTGAAGACAAACTCAAGTTGGGGCATCAGCAGCAGCAGCAGCAACTGCCGCAGGGTGCATGGTCTGCCAGCCAGTGATGCTGCAGTGTGTCACAAGCTTAAAGGGGGTTATTGCATGATGCTTTAAGAAGGGGTTTTTTTGTAACATGTTTGTTAGCAGATGGCTAGGTTTAGGTGCTAGGGCTACTTATTAGGTTGTGTCATGCCCCGTATATCTTCCCCCCCCCCCACCCCCCCCACCACCCCCCTCCACCCCCTTTCCCCATTTCCCAACTTCCCCCACACTGCCCGCTCCACCATGCCAAACCCACGCCAATTCCCACATCCACATACATATGCAACCCACCCGCTTCGTGGCTGGTCGCGCATGTGTCTGCTCGTGACCGTTCCTGTGCCAGTGACAGCCTGCTGCTGTGAGCAACACCTCTCACAGCAAACTGATGCCGGGATATAGCCAGGTACGTTCACAGATGTTGAAAATCAACCCTCATGTCATGTGACCTGACCATGGCTCCGCATCTCACCCTGCACAGCCCCTTCAGGACAGTGATGTTTTCGTGTGGTCGGTCAGGTCACATTTAGTATGCATGTGACAATGGGGTCTCAACGTGTGAGGACTCTACCCACAGGTGTGACCCTACCCACGGGTGTGACACATTTGGCCTTCCCAACTCTTAGAGGTAATTCTGTCAATTCAGGGTAGCTGTTTGAATGCTATTGGCTGCCCTTCGTCGGGATCCTGCACTGCACATCTCGAAAGCGCACACAGCCCCATCGCAGCTTGCTTGCATAATGACCTGAGGGCGGATTATGACAATGATAGTCAAAATATTATGAATGACGTTGATGAGAGAATAAATTGTTCGTGTGCTCATGAAATCCAGGTGAGCAGGCTGACGAGGTTGTGGTCATGACGAAGCTCGCACTAACGAGTTTGGCGGTCTTCAGCGTGTCCGAACCGAAACCATCGGCTCGGCACGGTTTGCACTTTTCTGATGTGTCAACGTTGCTTCGGCATTGCCCGAACGAGCCTTCTTTCTCGCCAACCTGCGGTTTGGGCTGAGCCTCCAGAGCCTCTGACCTCACGGCTGGGCTCGGCAGGTTGATGGCCGCACTACTCCGCGCTACTCCGCGCTGCTCTGCTCTGCTGCCTCCATTCTGCTATGCTCTTGCTCTTCTCTTGCACTTGCACAATCTCCCTCCCTGCTCGTGCTCTGCTTGTGTTTTGAGTTTCTCCAGACACCATCATACCCCCTCTGGTCCGCCTGAACAAGCCACAGCCGATGTCCTCAAGTTTGTTGAGGACGGCTCTTCACGCCTCGTGTCTTTCTTGAACTGCTCTCGGCTGTTTGTTCCTCCCTGCAGAGCATCCAGCCAGTCAGCAGCGCTCTTGTAGGCCGTGCCGTGCGTCAGGGCTTCGTTTCCGAATGTTTTATAGAAGTGGCAGAATAAAGACCAGAATTGTGACTAGTTCCGCCGCTTAGGAGATTGGTACCTTTGCGAATGGCGTCGCGCCTCGACCAGGAGGCAGCCATGGCTGTCCTCGCACAAGCAGAGTCGTTATTGATACAGAGCCGCGCGGATAACGCGCTCGCGCTGCTCGTGAAGCTCGAGCGGGCGACACCTGGCGCCAAGGGATTGGCGGAGCTCCTCGCGGTCGCTCAGGTTCTCGCCGCTGTCGGCCACGTACCCGAGTGTCCGAGGTGTCGCCGTCCCATTGGCCCGCTTCCAAAGGATTACGTGGATTGGTTCAGCGTGCTCCAGGTACGCCGCTTACGTTCGTTATTTCGAGCACGCTCGTTCGGCTGGGTGCTTATATCGCGCTGGGCGCGTGTATCGCGCTGGGTGCGTGTATCGTGGCTTTCTTGTACGGCCATGTAATGTCTGGCATGGGCTCTGATCGCCTTTCCTTCAGGTGGATGCGAGGACGGACGAAGGCGGAATCAAGAAACGATACCGCCAATTAGGTGCGTCCCGCGACCAACTCGCATTGCCCTACACATCGAACCACATTCGCTTGCTCGCATTTTCGTCCCACGGACTGCCACTGTGACTGAGGCCGTCCTTCCGTCCTGTGATTGCCCTCACACTGAGTGTGGTCCCCGCTGCTGTCTCTCCTCGTCTCCTTCGTCTCTAATTGTCCTCCTGTCTTCCCCCCCCTCTCTCAGCGCTTCTGCTGCACCCGGACAAGAACAAGTCGCAGAAGGCGCAGGAGGCTTTCCGCTACGTCAAGGAGGTGAGTGCCATTTCGTCCGCCTTCCCATTCTCTCCTCCTAGAGCTCCCATGTCGCCCTCTGCACCCCCCTCCCGCCGTCTCAGGCAGCCCTTGCAACCCTAACAGGCAGCGACCTGCGACATCCTCTGTCTGTTGCAACAGGCAGAAACATGCGTGCCCATTACGACTCCCTCCGCCCTCCTGCCCTTCTTCACCTCCACTAACGGCGCCAAACACCCCCTGACCCCTCCGCTCCTTTCTCCCAACCCTCTCCCCTCTTCCCCCCGTCCCCCCCCCCCCCCCCCCCCCCCCCCCAGGCGCACACAGTACTGACAGACGGCAACAAGCGCGCAGTTTTCGACGCCCTGCGCTCGCGCCTGCCCCCATGCCCCTGCTCCGCGCCTGCAGGCGGAAGGGCCATGGGCATGGGCGCGCAGAGGGGAGTGCAGAGGGGTGGGGGGGGATTCAGAGCGTCGCAGGGGTACAGCTCGTACCTGTCGCCCACGGGTAACTTCCGTGGTGTGCCCAATCGGAGCAGTAGCTACTCGTCTTTCGCCCGGAATACTGTGGCGGGAACGTCCCCAGTGCACTCTTTTTCATCTGCCCGAGGCAACGGGCAGCAGCAGCAGTATCAGCAGCAGCAGCAGCAGTTCCAGCAGCACCAGCAGCAGCAAGGGGGGCGAGGCAGTGCTCCCAACCTTCACCAACAGGCGGCTTCTGGGTATGTGTGCTGTTCAGTAGTTTTGAAACTTTTAGATCCGGCCTTTGGTTTGGGTGTGGGATCTGGTTTGGGTGTAGGTTCTGGTTCGGCCAGCTGGAGAGGGTGGTCGGCTGGAGAGGGTGGCCGGCTGGAGAGGGTGGCCGGCTGGAGAGGGGACTCCTGTCAGGGCGAGCTGGGCAGCCAACAAGGCCGAGAGGTCGCGCCAAGGCATGGGTGAGAGAGTGGGAAGAGAAGAAGGCTCTACCCACCATATTCCGCACCCCATCCTTCACACGCCCTCTCTCCCACCCATCCCTCCCCATCCCCCACCCCACCCCACCCCACCCCTCCCCACCCCACCCCACCCCTCCCCACCCCACCCCACCACCCATGCCCGCGAGTTGGGCAGCGAACGAGGCTGAGAGACTGCAGGACCTGAGGGATCGCGCCATCCACTCCCCCTCTCTCCCCCCCCCACCCGCCCTCCCTCCCCTCCACGAATCCTGGCAGGGCGAGTTGGGCAGCGAACGAGGCTGAGCGGTTGCAGGACCTAAGGGATCGTGCCAAGGCACGGGTGGTGTCGCTGGAGAGAGAGTGGGAGGAGAAGAAGGAGCAGTGGCTGCGAGACCTGGAAAAGGCTAAGGTGCAGCAGCAGGCGGAGCAGCAGGCGGAGCAGGATGCAGAGGAGGGTGAGGAGGTGGAGGAGGGAGGAGAGGAGGAGAAAGAGCAGGAGGGGGTGGCGGAGGAAGGTGGGCGAGGGAGAGAGGCGGGCAGGGAAGGTGGCAATGCCACTGCGGGACAAGAGGAAGAGGAGGGTAAAGAGGAGGGCAGGAGAGAGCAGACCGAGGAGGAGGCTGTTGCGCCTGGTGGCGCAGGCCCAGAGCATGTCACGTTTAAGACTGGTACGTGTGAGCAGCCACCTGTTGGCTCAACGGTTCCTATTGAGATAGACCCAGGTCTGGAGAGCGATTCCATCTGGGAGCAGCTGGCTGATCTGGTGGACGATGCTGACGTGGACAGTGCTGACGTGGACAGTGTTGACAAGGGCGCTGATGTCACGGATTCTGCTGATGCAACTGAAACTGCAAGGCTGGGGGGCGAGGAACGGAAGAGGAGAGGGAGGGAGCAGGCAGAGGAGCAGCATGGGGAGGCAGTGGAGGTCACTTTGTCCAGTCCAGGCGGGGCTTTCACGGGCGAAAGAAAGGGAGGCATAGGTAGCATGGAGGGCCAAGGAATGGGTAGCACCAAGAGCCAAGGAACGGGTAGCATGGAGGGGGTGCGCATGGGGGGTGGGAGTGCATGTGAGGGGATGGAGCGAGCAAGCAGCATGGCGAGCAGTGGCAGTGCTGCCTCGATGGGTGGTGCATCTGCTGATGGCGCGTCCATCAGTGGAGTCTCCATCAGCAATGCGTCTGTCAACGGCTCGCTGGCGTCCTTCCGCTCGACCCCATCTGGTAGGGCCGCAGCCGAAGCCATGGCTGCTGCAGCTGCTGCCACCGAAGCTGCCAGGAAGGTTCTGGAGCGGTCCAGGGCAGTGCTGGCTAAGGCGTCAGTGCGCTCCGATGGGAGCCCGGGGTCTGGCGGCGCAAACAGGAATGAGTCTGATGGGAGCTGTGGTGGTGCAGGGCAGAAGAGCAACGAGGGTGAAGGGACTACGAGCGGCGTACTTTGTCGTGAAGACCATGTAGACCATGCAGGCCTGGACACAGGCCATGTAGCCGCGGGGACGACAGCATCAGCAGCAGCAGCAGCAGCAGCAGCAGCAGCAGCACCACCACCACCACCAGACACACCAGCAGCAGCACCACCACCACCACCAGACACAGCAGCAGCAGCACCACCACCACCGCCACCACCAGACACAGCAGCAGCAGCAGCACCACCACCGCCACCACCAGACACAGCAGCAGCACCACCACCACCACCGCCACCACCAGACACAGCAGCACCACCACCACCACCACCGCCACCACCAGACACAGCAGCAGCACCACCACCACCACCAGACACAGCAGCAGCAGCATGCCTGAGATATGCGGAAGAGGCAGGGGCAGGGGTTGCTGATGGCGCAGCAGGTGCGCCAAGGGACAGCAAGGACGTGGGGAGCAGCAGGGGGAGCGGCTGCCTTGATGGACACACAGCAGGTGAAGGGGAGCCACGGGAAGCTGAAGCCGCCACTCAAGAGAGGGGCCCCGAAGATACAAGCACAGGTGTCGTCAGTGCTGGTCCTTCTTCCTGCAACCCTCCCCCAGGCCATGCACCCATTTCTCCTCCATCGTACCCCGCCTCTACATCGTCCCCTAGTGTCTCTGCAAGTGCTCCGGCCGCAGGGCTAGCCGCAGTCGGAAGCACTCCAGCAGCAGAGTCCCCGGGCTGCAGTACAAGCAGCAGTCCGGTTCCCAGTCGCAGCAGCGCTGGGGGTGCAACTTCCAGCAGTATGCGCGGGAATGAGGTGACTGGGGATGTTCTGGATACCCTGCAGAAGCTCAGGCGAGACACGCAGACCATTGCTGCTTCGCTGGACAGGCTCCGGCTGAGACTCACTGCCAGGCCTGCCCCTGCGTTCCCTGCTTCTGTGTTCCCGAGTGCTGGTGCGGGTTCCATACCGGGAGTGGCAGGGTCGCCGGTCCAAGTTCCTGCATCGTAGGGCATATTACAAGGAGTTAGATGCAGTACTTGGTGCAGGTTCGCTTGGTGACGTGAACCTGCACTGGGTGTGGGCAAATATCGACACAGCACTGAACCGCTTGGAATGAACCTGTTCCGAAGCTTGCTTGCACCAAAATGTATAGATGAAGCCATTGTTGCATGCGACAATTGCAAGATGCACGTGATGAACATGCGAGGAAAGAGTAATATGGGTTAATTTGTTTTGAATGCGTGAACCGAGCTTCCTACGATGTACATGTCAACTTATACATATTATCTATGTAGAAGTTATAGGCTAGACTGAGGTATGCTTCTAGTGAGTACAACCAACTAGTATTTGTTCTGGGTTTCCACCTCTAGTAATCATTCGTTTCTACGTTAACATGGTATCACGCTTAGGTTAGGATCCCCCCGCCTACCGCTTCCGCCCGTCGCGCCTCCTAGGCCCCGTCGCGCCCCCTAGGCCCCGTCGCGCCCCCCCTGGGCCCCGTCGCGCTCGTTAGGCCCCGTCGCGCCCCCCCTGGGCCCCGTCGTGCCCGCTGGGCCCCGTCGCGCCTCCTAGGCCCCGTCGCGCTCCCCCTGGGCCCCGTCGCGCCCGCTGGGCCCCGTCGCGACCCCTAGGCCCTAACGCGCCCCCGCTGGGCCCCGTTGCGCCTCCTAGGCCCCGTCGCACCCCCCATGGGCCCCGTCGAGCCCGCTGAGCCCCGTCGTGCCTCCTAGGCATCGTCGTGCCTCCTAAGCCCCGTCGCGTCCCCCCCCTCTGGGCCCCGTCGCGCCCGTTCGGCCCCGTCGCGCCCCTCCTAGGCCCCGTCGCGCCCGCTGGGCCCCTTCGCGCTTCCTAGGCCCCGTCGCGCCTGCTAGGCCCCGTCGCGCCCCCCCTGGGTCCCGTCGCGCCCGTTAGGCCCCGTCGCGGCCCCCCTGGGCCCCGTCGTGCCCGCTGGTCCCCGTCGCGCCTCCTCGGCCCCGTCGCGCCCCCCCTGGGCCCCGTCGTGCCCGCTGGGCCCCGTCGCGCCCCTTAGGCCCCGTCGCGCCCGCTGGCCCCTGTCGCGCCTGCTGTTAGCGCTCGCCCGCCTGGCCTCCTCCTAGTGCCGCTCGGCCTCCTCCTAGTGCCGCCCGGCCTCCTCCTAGTGCCGCCCGGCCCCTTCCTAGCGCCGCCCGGCCTCTCCTCAGCGCTGCCCGGCCCCTCCTCGTGCCCGACCGGCCCCAGCAGCACCAGCCTGGCCCCTCCCAGCACCAGCCCGGCCCCAGAGCACCTGCCCGCCTCCCCTGCTCGGCCTGCCGTGTCCTCTCGGGCCCTGTGTCTTCTGCTCGCCTGCGCTGGGACGCCTAGCTGCTGCCCTACTGGAGAGTGCTGCCGCCGTGTCCCCGCGCCGCTATGCTCCTGTGCCGCTGAGGAGCTGTGCTGCTGTGCCGCTGTGTCGCTGAGGAGCTGTGCCGCTGACCCTGCACGATGGCTGACTTTGTGCTCCGCCTGGACGCTGAGGGCCACGCGGTTGACTTCGCCGCCTGGCTCTCCGATCTCCGCCGCCAGCTTACAGGTCAGCGCCAGGATGGCCACTCTCTGGTTGTCCATGCTGATGGCTTGCTCCCCCGTCCCCCTGCACCTACTCCCCTCCCTGCTGACCCCTCCTCTGATGACCGTGAGGCTTTCTCTACTGCTGCGCTGGCCTGTGCGGTCTGGGACTCACGCGATGCAGTAGCTCAGGTTGCTATTAGTCACGCGCTCCCTGTGTCTGAGCGCTCGCGTTTTGCTACTGTTGAAACGGCCAAAGCTTATTTAGACGCCGTTATTGCTCGCTATTCCACCCCTGCCTCCGCTTCTGCTGGCCGCTTGCTCTTTCCGATGCTGTTCCCAGACCTGGCTGCCTTCCCTACTGTCGCAGATTTTGCCACTCATTTGCGTGCCCTAGAGACTCGCTATCGCACTGCCAGCACTGCTGCCCAGCTCACTGCGCTCCCCCCTCCTTTCTGCATGACGCTCTATTTTATCGCTATGCGCCTGCCAGACCGCCTCGCTAGTGCTCGCGACCACTTTCTTAGCCAGCACCCGAGTGACCTCACCCTGACCGCCTTTGTCGACACCCTCACTGAGATCGAGACTCGCCAGCGCACTATCGCTCAGTCGAGCGGTGCGCCGGCAGTCTCTATCTTTCACGGCTGTGCCCCATCCCAGTGCACGTTCACTGACGTTTCGGCTGCGGTCGCCACGGCGACCCCTCTTACCGAGACGGCTGCTGCTGTCCACCCGCAGCAGCGCTCGCGTCGCAGTGGCCGTGGCCGCCAGGGAGGTAGGGGTGGCGACGCAGGTGGTAGTGGTCGTGGTGGTGGTGACGGTAGTCCGCCTGAGGGGACTACCACCGGTGGGCAGGAGCAGCAGCCCCAGCAGCAGCAGGACCAGCCCCAGCCGCAGCCGCCGTCCCAGCAGCACCCGCCGCAGCCGTGGGCTCGTCTCCCGCCTGGTTGGCCCGGCACCTCCGGAGGCGGTGGCCGTGGTGGCGGCCCGCGCAGCTTGGCGTCTACCAGCGGCTCCAGTGCTGTGACCTGCCAGTACCAGCTTCAGACCGGGCCTCTCCGCGGCACTCTGTGCCGCCGCCCGCACCCAACCGCCCGCTGTTTCCGCCGCCTAGACGATCTTTTTCATCGTCGCTTTGGCCCGGCCCCGGACCTCCCTGACTGGCACAGCCTGCTCCGCCAGGGCGTGCCGATCTTTGAGTTAGACATGGATCAGATAGGTGCTGCTTTGCATGCTTTGTATGCTGACGCTTCTAGTGTTGCTGGATCTTACTACCCTGTGTACTCTAGTTTAGGTGTTTCACCCTTGTGTAGCTTAGCTTCCCCTGCTGCGACAGGCGTAGGACTGCCTAGGTTGCCTAGTCTAGTCGCTGCACCGGCTCCGTCCCCGGGCTCCGCCACTGCGTCGCTGTCCTTCACTCTCGACTCTGGTGCTTCTGCCTGCTTCTTCCGCGACCGTTCCACGCTCACGCCGCTTGCTGCACCTGCTGTTGTCTCTCTCGCTGACCCCTCTGCAGGTCCGGTCGTCGCGCGCAGTTCTACGTCCCTTCCCTGTCCGGCAGTTCCCTCGGGCTCCCTTACTGGCCTCCACGTTCCCTCGTTCTCCAGGAACCTGGTTGGTGTCGGCTGTCTCCAGGACCTCGGCGTCACCACCACGTTCCCCGGGCACGAGCGGTTCGCTGTCTGTTCTGAGGCTGTCTCAGGTTCCCCCCTTGCGACGTTCCCCCGGGACCCGGTGTCCGGTCTGTTTACCCTACACACCGCTTCCCCCCCGGTTGGTGCGTCCTCCCAGGTCGCTGCAGCTTGCTCGTGTCGGTCCCTCACTCACCCCTCCCTTCTCTGGCACCACCGCTTAGGTCACCCTGCTCTCCCGCGTCTGCGTCACATGTCCCAGCACGGTCTTGTCTTAGGTCTCCCCGCGTCGCTCCCTACCCTTCCTCCCTCGACTGCGCCACCGTGCACGCCTTGCGTCGAGGGTCGGCTCCGCCGTGCTCCTCACTCCTCCTCGCTGCGTCCTGCTACTGCCCCCCTTCAGACCCTGCACTTGGACGTTTGGGGCCCTGCCCCCGTCCCCGGACCGCGCGGTGAGCGCTACTTCCTTGTGCTCGTCGACGACTACACGCGCTACACCACGGTGTTTCCCCTGGAGCGGAAGGCCGACGTGCCCGACGTTCTTCTCCCGTGGGTTGTGGCTGCGCGTCTCTACCGCGGTCTCCCCGTGTTGTGTCTCCACTCCGACCGTGGCGGCGAGTTCGCCTCTGGTCGGCTTGGACAGTTCTGTCGTGCGGAGGGCATCACCCAGTCGTACACGTTGCCGGACTCGCCACAGCAGAATGGGGTTGCTGAGCGCCGCATCGGCTTGGTCATGGAGGTCGCCCGTACCTCCATGATCCATGCCGATGCCCCCCATTTTCTGTGGCCGTTCGCTGTTCGCTACGCGGCTCACCAGCTTAACCTGTGGCCACGCTCCCAGCGGCCGCAGGTTTCGCCGACCCTCCTTTGGACCGGGTCCCCCGGTGACGCGTCTGCGTTCCACGTCTGGGGCTGCCTTGCTCACGTTCGTGCCTCTGGCACGGACAAGCTCACTGCCCGCACTGTCCCCTGTGTCTTCCTCGGTTTCCCCCTGGACTCGTCTGACTGGCTTTTCTACCACCCGCCGTCTCACCGCTTCCTCCACTCTCGTGACGTCACCCTTGACGAGTCCGTCTCCTTCTACCGCCGTTTCCCTCACCGAGGTCTCCCAGTTGCCCCCCCCCTTTTCCTTGCTCCCTCTCCCCCGGTAGCCCCTGCCCCTCTCCCGCCTCGTCCTGCCCCGTCTGGTGTCTCCCACGTCACTCCCCTCCCGTCGGTTGTCCCCGTTGAGGAGTCTGCTGACTCTGGTGGTACCCCCGGTCCGTCCTTGCCGCGTCCCCCTTCCCCGGTGCCTCCGCCCCCACTGTCGCAGTCGCCGACCCCGCTGCCGCCGCCGTCGCCGTCGCCGCCGCAGCCGTCGCCGCTGTCGTCGCCGCCGCCGCCGCTGTCGCTGCCGCAGCCTTCGCCGCTGTCGCCGCCGCCGCAGCCGTTGCCGCCACTGCCGCCGCTGCTCTCGGCCCCTGGGGGTGCTGGTGTGGAGGAGGGTGTTCGTCCTGCGGCTTCTGGGGGTGCCGCTGGTGTTGGAGGGGGTTCTCGCTCTGGGGGTGTTGGTTCTGGGGGTGCTGCTGTTGAGTGTTCTGCCGACGGTCGTTCTGCCTCTGCTGGTCCGAGAGTTCCGGCCCAGCCGTCGTCGCCGCCGCAGCAGCCGTCGCCGCCGGTTTCCGCTCTCCGCCTGCTCGGCCTTCCCTCCCCGGACCGCGCGCCGGTGTCTCCCCCACCGCCTCCTGACCTTCCTGTCTACGGTCCTGTGTTCCCGCCGCCAGACTCGTCTCCGGCCCGTCTTCCTCCTCGTTCCCCTCCTGTGTCTCCTCCGCTGTCCCCTGACCCTACCCCTCCGTCTCACGTTTGGGCTCGCCGTCCCTCCCGTGCTCGTCCCGTCTCTCCTGTCCTGCCCACCCACCCTATGTTGCTCCGTTCCCACTCGTCTCGTCCTCCCCTCCTCTCGTCCCCTCCTCCCTCGTCCCTTGCTGTTGCACCTCCTCCGTTCTCTGACTACCTCCGTGCTGCTCGTCCCCTTGTCCCTCGGGTCCTTGCCTCTCTTGTTACCGACCCTGCTGTTCCTGTCTCGCGCCTTGACGCGCTTGTCGCTGCTGTCGCTGACTTCGCTTCTACCCGCCGCCTTGACTACGCTACCGCTCTGGTCTCTGACCCTGCCCGTCCTCTGTCCGTCGGGGGTGCTCCTGCCCTTGGCAGTGACGTCCTAGAGGACAGGCAGTACGAGCTGGCTTTCGTTTCCGAGGCTGCTCCCCATCTCTGCTCCATGCTGTTAGTCCCTGAGGGTGACCCAGACGCCTTCGACATCCCGACCCCTCGCACCTACGCTGAGGCCACCTCGGGACCTTGGGCCTCTCAGTGGATAGCTGCCATGGAGCAGGAGATGGCATCTTGGAGATCCACCGGCACTTACGTCGACGCAGTTCCCCCGCCTGGGGTGAACGTAGTCGATGGTCGGTGGCTCTTCAAGGTGAAGCGCCCCCCTGGAGAGCCGCCTGTCTTCAAGGCGCGCTACGTGGCCAGAGGTTTCAGTCAGCGCGAGGGGGTTGACTTCTTCCAGACCTTCGCCCCGACCCCGAAGATGACCACTCTTCGGGCGCTGTTACACGTAGCATCACAGCGTGACTACGAGCTTCACTCCCTCGACTTCTCTACTGCCTTTCTTCAGGGCAGCCTACACGAGCAGGTCTACCTGCGCCGACCACAGGGCTTCACTGGTACCTTCCCTCCTGGGACCCAGTGGCTTCTCAGGCGCCCGGTCTACGGCCTGCGTCAGGCTCCCCGCGAGTGGCACGACACGCTACGTGCCACGTTAGCAGACCTGCAGTTCTTTCCGTCCTCTGCTGACCCTTCACTGTTTGTGCGTTCCGGCCAGACTCCGTTCTACATCCTTGTCTACGTAGACGACCTGGCCTTCGCTACTCCTGACAGGGACGCACTGGCCTTTGTGAAGGCTGAGCTGCTGAAGAGACACACCTGCACTGACCTTGGAGAGCTGCGTCGCTATCTTGGCCTGCAGATCTCTAGGGACAGAGCAGCACGCACCATCACTCTGACCCAGTCACACTTGGTGCGTCAGGTCCTTCAGAGGTTCGGTCTTCAGTTCTCCTCCGCACAGCCCACACCTCTACCCGTAGACCATGGGCTCTCTGCTCCCGTTCCTGAGGAGCCAGTAGAGCCCAGTGGCCCCTACGCAGAGCTGGTGGGTTGCCTCATGTACCTGATGACTTGCACTCGCCCAGATCTCGCATACCCTCTCAGCATCCTGGCTCGCTTTGTGGCTACAGGCAGACACCGACCTCAGCACTGGTCTGCCGCTAAGAGGGTTTTGCGTTATCTTGCTAGTACATCAGGCATGGGGTTAGTGCTAGGAGGACGCAGGCCAGTGGTCCTTACTGGGCACACAGACGCTTCTTGGGCAGACGACGCTGAGACGCTCAGGTCGTCGCAGGGCTACTGTTTCAGCCTTGGTTCGGGTGCTATCTCTTGGAGATCCACTCGCTCGTCGTCTGTGGCTCAGTCTAGCTGTGAGGCTGAGATCTACGCTGGTGCCATGGCGGCACAGGAGCTCCGCTGGCTGACCTTCTTGCTCACAGACTTAGGTGAGCGGCCTAGCTCTGCCCCGGTCCTGTACGCTGACAACAGGGCCATGATACTCCTGTGTCAGGAGCCTCGGCTTGAGGGCAGAGCGAAGCATATCCAACTGCGGTACTTCCTCCTGCGCGAGCTACAGCAGCGCCGCCAGGCCCGCGTAGTTCACTTGGCCTCAGGTGCCAACACAGCTGATATCTTTACTAAGGCGCTTGCGCCTAAAGATCATCAGCGGCACTGTGTACAGCTTGGTCTTGTTCCTGTAGCTGCTCCCCTGTTAGGATCCTGATTGTGTACTCTCTATTATATATGCTTGTCAGACTGGCCTTGTGGCCTTACCTCCAGTGGCTGGACTAGTAGTGCCACCCTGGCTTGCTTTAGTTTTGGTTGTATTCTTGCTGACTGGTCTCCAGACCCCTGCCTCAGTGGTTGGACTAGTAGTGCCGCCCTGAGCTGTTTGCTTCTTGTTTAGTTTCACCCCTTGTCTAGCCTAGGGGGTGTGTCAACTTATACATATTATCTATGTAGAAGTTATAGGCTAGACTGAGGTATGCTTCTAGTGAGTACAACCAACTAGTATTTGTTCTAGGTTTCCACCTCTAGTAATCATTCGTTTCTACGTTAACAGTACAAGCAGGTAAGTTTTAAAGTACTGCAATAAGGAGTCGCATAGCGGAGCCGATCGTGGCAGGCAGAACTAGTCATGAAGTCATCAATCCTAACCACTGGGACAAGAAGGGATATCATCAGGAGGGTTAGGCTCTATATATCCACCTTCCCCGAGGAAAGCCTTCACAGTACCCTCCCTAGAAATAGAGAGAGGATCGACAGGGTTATCCCAGTGCCACGACTCACCCCCTCGCTGGGATAGCGTGTACACCAAGAGTTGAACCACGGATGGCTCAGATACCAAGTCATAAAGTCACCAGTCCTAACCATTGGGACAGGAAGAGATATCACCAGGAGGGTTAGGCTCCATATACCGTAATCCCCCAGCTATTGGACCCTATGGTCTTCTTAGAATTACAGGAAAAAGTGTCAAGGTGGACATTAACGTGGATGGAAATTATTAGGACCCATGTTCAGATATTTTATACGTAAGTGTCTATTGTGCTGGATGTAAGGCCTTTCTACATAGGGAGTTATATTTGTACCGCGGAAACAGAACCCTCTTGTCGTCATCTTTCCATACCACCAAAATGACGCGTCAAATTTCGTGTGTTGGCGTGGCGCGATGGTTCTTGACTGCCGTCACCCACGGTGCTAGAGCGTGTTCCTACTTTCTCGCTACAGTGTCGCGTAATTGTGACGCGAAGCAGTTTAGTTCGGTTCCGAGTGGTGTGACGCACGGTTGGAATTATCGAGATTCAAGGTGTGTTTCCAAACCTGATTTCAGGCGCGAATTTTTCAGATGATCACAAATCTGTACATTGCGAGATTGACGCGAGCTGATTCATTGACCATTAATAACACGATTCTGAAACGAATTGGATTGGAAATCCGTTCGAACAAGCTCTAAGTCGAGGGCCGAATATGGTGAAGAGGAGGCTGGGAAGAGGCTCGTAAGAACACACAGCACCAACCTGCTGCCAGCACCAACCATACAGTAAAAGCATCAGCAGCAGTTTCTATTCTTACATGCAAAATCTTACAAGAAAACACAGCTGGGGGGTCCTAAAATGTTAAATGCCAAAAAGCGGGTCCTCACGGGGTCTGCCAAAATAAATGATCCCACCCCCGGGTAAAGGACCCATGGACTTTCTTACCGGCGGGTCCATTATCCGGGGGATTACGGTATCTACCTTCCCCGAGAAAAGCCTCCCCAGTACCCTCCCTAGAAATAGAGAGAGGATCGACAGGGTTATCCCAGTGCCACGACAGAACTCGGTTCGTCACGACATCGCTTCACCTGATCTTGGCTGAGTTCTGTAGGCAGGTGGGGTGGGCGGCGGAGGTGGAGTTCGGGAAGGAGTGCAGGCCATTTAGCAATACACCTTGAGCCTGACAGAGGAGCACAACTTTTCAAGGTGCCGGTAGACAAAAATCTCAGAGTAACGAATCGAACTAGGAAGGGTGCTACAGGATAGTTTTGTGCTACCGGGCCTCTCCGCGGCACTCTGTGCCGCCGCCCGCACCCAACCGCCCGCTGTTTCCGCCGCCTAGACGATCTTTTTCATCGTCGCTTTGGCCCGGCCCCGGACCTCCCTGACTGGCACAGCCTGCTCCGCCAGGGCGTGCCGATCTTTGAGTTAGACATGGATCAGATAGGTGCTGCTTTGCATGCTTTGTATGCTGACGCTTCTAGTGTTGCTGGATCTTACTACCCTGTGTACTCTAGTTTAGGTGTTTCACCCTTGTGTAGCTTAGCTTCCCCTGCTGCGACAGGCGTAGGACTGCCTAGGTTGCCTAGTCTAGTCGCTGCACCGGCTCCGTCCCCGGGCTCCGCCACTGCGTCGCTGTCCTTCACTCTCGACTCTGGTGCTTCTGCCTGCTTCTTCCGCGACCGTTCCACGCTCACGCCGCTTGCTGCACCTGCTGTTGTCTCTCTCGCTGACCCCTCTGCAGGTCCGGTCGTCGCGCGCAGTTCTACGTCCCTTCCCTGTCCGGCAGTTCCCTCGGGCTCCCTTACTGGCCTCCACGTTCCCTCGTTCTCCAGGAACCTGGTTGGTGTCGGCTGTCTCCAGGACCTCGGCGTCACCACCACGTTCCCCGGGCACGAGCGGTTCGCTGTCTGTTCTGAGGCTGTCTCAGGTTCCCCCCTTGCGACGTTCCCCCGGGACCCGGTGTCCGGTCTGTTTACCCTACACACCGCTTCCCCCCCGGTTGGTGCGTCCTCCCAGGTCGCTGCAGCTTGCTCGTGTCGGTCCCTCACTCACCCCTCCCTTCTCTGGCACCACCGCTTAGGTCACCCTGCTCTCCCGCGTCTGCGTCACATGTCCCAGCACGGTCTTGTCTTAGGTCTCCCCGCGTCGCTCCCTACCCTTCCTCCCTCGACTGCGCCACCGTGCACGCCTTGCGTCGAGGGTCGGCTCCGCCGTGCTCCTCACTCCTCCTCGCTGCGTCCTGCTACTGCCCCCCTTCAGACCCTGCACTTGGACGTTTGGGGCCCTGCCCCCGTCCCCGGACCGCGCGGTGAGCGCTACTTCCTTGTGCTCGTCGACGACTACACGCGCTACACCACGGTGTTTCCCCTGGAGCGGAAGGCCGACGTGCCCGACGTTCTTCTCCCGTGGGTTGTGGCTGCGCGTCTCTACCGCGGTCTCCCCGTGTTGTGTCTCCACTCCGACCGTGGCGGCGAGTTCGCCTCTGGTCGGCTTGGACAGTTCTGTCGTGCGGAGGGCATCACCCAGTCGTACACGTTGCCGGACTCGCCACAGCAGAATGGGGTTGCTGAGCGCCGCATCGGCTTGGTCATGGAGGTCGCCCGTACCTCCATGATCCATGCCGATGCCCCCCATTTTCTGTGGCCGTTCGCTGTTCGCTACGCGGCTCACCAGCTTAACCTGTGGCCACGCTCCCAGCGGCCGCAGGTTTCGCCGACCCTCCTTTGGACCGGGTCCCCCGGTGACGCGTCTGCGTTCCACGTCTGGGGCTGCCTTGCTCACGTTCGTGCCTCTGGCACGGACAAGCTCACTGCCCGCACTGTCCCCTGTGTCTTCCTCGGTTTCCCCCTGGACTCGTCTGACTGGCTTTTCTACCACCCGCCGTCTCACCGCTTCCTCCACTCTCGTGACGTCACCCTTGACGAGTCCGTCTCCTTCTACCGCCGTTTCCCTCACCGAGGTCTCCCAGTTGCCCCCCCCTTTTCCTTGCTCCCTCTCCCCCGGTAGCCCCTGCCCCTCTCCCGCCTCGTCCTGCCCCGTCTGGTGTCTCCCACGTCACTCCCCTCCCGTCGGTTGTCCCCGTTGAGGAGTCTGCTGACTCTGGTGGTACCCCCGGTCCGTCCTTGCCGCGTCCCCCTTCCCCGGTGCCTCCGCCCCCACTGTCGCAGTCGCCGACCCCGCTGCCGCCGCCGTCGCCGTCGCCGCTGCAGCCGTCGCCGCTGTCGTCGCCGCCGCCGCCGCTGTCGCTGCCGCAGCCTTCGCCGCTGTCGCCGCCGCCGCAGCCGTTGCCGCCACTGCCGCCGCTGCTCTCGGCCCCTGGGGGTGCTGGTGTGGAGGAGGGTGTTCGTCCTGCGGCTTCTGGGGGTGCCGCTGGTGTTGGAGGGGGTTCTCGCTCTGGGGGTGTTGGTTCTGGGGGTGCTGCTGTTGAGTGTTCTGCCGACGGTCGTTCTGCCTCTGCTGGTCCGAGAGTTCCGGCCCAGCCGTCGTCGCCGCCGCAGCAGCCGTCGCCGCCGGTTTCCGCTCTCCGCCTGCTCGGCCTTCCCTCCCCGGACCGCGCGCCGGTGTCTCCCCCACCGCCTCCTGACCTTCCTGTCTACGGTCCTGTGTTCCCGCCGCCAGACTCGTCTCCGGCCCGTCTTCCTCCTCGTTCCCCTCCTGTGTCTCCTCCGCTGTCCCCTGACCCTACCCCTCCGTCTCACGTTTGGGCTCGCCGTCCCTCCCGTGCTCGTCCCGTCTCTCCTGTCCTGCCCACCCACCCTATGTTGCTCCGTTCCCACTCGTCTCGTCCTCCCCTCCTCTCGTCCCCTCCTCCCTCGTCCCTTGCTGTTGCACCTCCTCCGTTCTCTGACTACCTCCGTGCTGCTCGTCCCCTTGTCCCTCGGGTCCTTGCCTCTCTTGTTACCGACCCTGCTGTTCCTGTCTCGCGCCTTGACGCGCTTGTCGCTGCTGTCGCTGACTTCGCTTCTACCCGCCGCCTTGACTACGCTACCGCTCTGGTCTCTGACCCTGCCCGTCCTCTGTCCGTCGGGGGTGCTCCTGCCCTTGGCAGTGACGTCCTAGAGGACAGGCAGTACGAGCTGGCTTTCGTTTCCGAGGCTGCTCCCCATCTCTGCTCCATGCTGTTAGTCCCTGAGGGTGACCCAGACGCCTTCGACATCCCGACCCCTCGCACCTACGCTGAGGCCACCTCGGGACCTTGGGCCTCTCAGTGGATAGCTGCCATGGAGCAGGAGATGGCATCTTGGAGATCCACCGGCACTTACGTCGACGCAGTTCCCCCGCCTGGGGTGAACGTAGTCGATGGTCGGTGGCTCTTCAAGGTGAAGCGCCCCCCTGGAGAGCCGCCTGTCTTCAAGGCGCGCTACGTGGCCAGAGGTTTCAGTCAGCGCGAGGGGGTTGACTTCTTCCAGACCTTCGCCCCGACCCCGAAGATGACCACTCTTCGGGCGCTGTTACACGTAGCATCACAGCGTGACTACGAGCTTCACTCCCTCGACTTCTCTACTGCCTTTCTTCAGGGCAGCCTACACGAGCAGGTCTACCTGCGCCGACCACAGGGCTTCACTGGTACCTTCCCTCCTGGGACCCAGTGGCTTCTCAGGCGCCCGGTCTACGGCCTGCGTCAGGCTCCCCGCGAGTGGCACGACACGCTACGTGCCACGTTAGCAGACCTGCAGTTCTTTCCGTCCTCTGCTGACCCTTCACTGTTTGTGCGTTCCGGCCAGACTCCGTTCTACATCCTTGTCTACGTAGACGACCTGGCCTTCGCTACTCCTGACAGGGACGCACTGGCCTTTGTGAAGGCTGAGCTGCTGAAGAGACACACCTGCACTGACCTTGGAGAGCTGCGTCGCTATCTTGGCCTGCAGATCTCTAGGGACAGAGCAGCACGCACCATCACTCTGACCCAGTCACACTTGGTGCGTCAGGTCCTTCAGAGGTTCGGTCTTCAGTTCTCCTCCGCACAGCCCACACCTCTACCCGTAGACCATGGGCTCTCTGCTCCCGTTCCTGAGGAGCCAGTAGAGCCCAGTGGCCCCTACGCAGAGCTGGTGGGTTGCCTCATGTACCTGATGACTTGCACTCGCCCAGATCTCGCATACCCTCTCAGCATCCTGGCTCGCTTTGTGGCTACAGGCAGACACCGACCTCAGCACTGGTCTGCCGCTAAGAGGGTTTTGCGTTATCTTGCTAGTACATCAGGCATGGGGTTAGTGCTAGGAGGACGCAGGCCAGTGGTCCTTACTGGGCACACAGACGCTTCTTGGGCAGACGACGCTGAGACGCTCAGGTCGTCGCAGGGCTACTGTTTCAGCCTTGGTTCGGGTGCTATCTCTTGGAGATCCACTCGCTCGTCGTCTGTGGCTCAGTCTAGCTGTGAGGCTGAGATCTACGCTGGTGCCATGGCGGCACAGGAGCTCCGCTGGCTGACCTTCTTGCTCACAGACTTAGGTGAGCGGCCTAGCTCTGCCCCGGTCCTGTACGCTGACAACAGGGCCATGATACTCCTGTGTCAGGAGCCTCGGCTTGAGGGCAGAGCGAAGCATATCCAGCTGCGGTACTTCCTCCTGCGCGAGCTACAGCAGCGCCGCCAGGCCCGCGTAGTTCACTTGGCCTCAGGTGCCAACACAGCTGATATCTTTACTAAGGCGCTTGCGCCTAAAGATCATCAGCGGCACTGTGTACAGCTTGGTCTTGTTCCTGTAGCTGCTCCCCTGTTAGGATCCTGATTGTGTACTCTCTATTATATATGCTTGTCAGACTGGCCTTGTGGCCTTACCTCCAGTGGCTGGACTAGTAGTGCCACCCTGGCTTGCTTTAGTTTTGGTTGTATTCTTGCTGACTGGTCTCCAGACCCCTGCCTCAGTGGTTGGACTAGTAGTGCCGCCCTGAGCTGTTTGCTTCTTGTTTAGTTTCACCCCTTGTCTAGCCTAGGGGGTGTGTCAACTTATACATATTATCTATGTAGAAGTTATAGGCTAGACTGAGGTATGCTTCTAGTGAGTACAACCAACTAGTATTTGTTCTAGGTTTCCACCTCTAGTAATCATTCGTTTCTACGTTAACAGTACAAGCAGGTAAGTTTTAAAGTACTGCAATAAGGAGTCGCATAGCGGAGCCGATCGTGGCAGGCAGAACTAGTCATGAAGTCATCAATCCTAACCACTGGGACAAGAAGGGATATCATCAGGAGGGTTAGGCTCTATATATCCACCTTCCCCGAGGAAAGCCTTCACAGTACCCTCCCTAGAAATAGAGAGAGGATCGACAGGGTTATCCCAGTGCCACGACTCACCCCCTCGCTGGGATAGCGTGTACACCAAGAGTTGAACCACGGATGGCTCAGATACCAAGTCATAAAGTCACCAGTCCTAACCATTGGGACAGGAAGAGATATCACCAGGAGGGTTAGGCTCCATATACCGTAATCCCCCAGCTATTGGACCCTATGGTCTTCTTAGAATTACAGGAAAAAGTGTCAAGGTGGACATTAACGTGGATGGAAATTATTAGGACCCATGTTCAGATATTTTATACGTAAGTGTCTATTGTGCTGGATGTAAGGCCTTTCTACATAGGGAGTTATATTTGTACCGCGGAAACAGAACCCTCTTGTCGTCATCTTTCCATACCACCAAAATGACGCGTCAAATTTCGTGTGTTGGCGTGGCGCGATGGTTCTTGACTGCCGTCACCCACGGTGCTAGAGCGTGTTCCTACTTTCTCGCTACAGTGTCGCGTAATTGTGACGCGAAGCAGTTTAGTTCGGTTCCGAGTGGTGTGACGCACGGTTGGAATTATCGAGATTCAAGGTGTGTTTCCAAACCTGATTTCAGGCGCGAATTTTTCAGATGATCACAAATCTGTACATTGCGAGATTGACGCGAGCTGATTCATTGACCATTAATAACACGATTCTGAAACGAATTGGATTGGAAATCCGTTCGAACAAGCTCTAAGTCGAGGGCCGAATATGGTGAAGAGGAGGCTGGGAAGAGGCTCGTAAGAACACACAGCACCAACCTGCTGCCAGCACCAACCATACAGTAAAAGCATCAGCAGCAGTTTCTATTCTTACATGCAAAATCTTACAAGAAAACACAGCTGGGGGGTCCTAAAATGTTAAATGCCAAAAAGCGGGTCCTCACGGGGTCTGCCAAAATAAATGATCCCACCCCCGGGTAAAGGACCCATGGACTTTCTTACCGGCGGGTCCATTATCCGGGGGATTACGGTATCTACCTTCCCCGAGATTAGCCTCCCCAGTACCCTCCCTAGAAATAGAGAGAGGATCGACAGGGTTATCCCAGTGCCACGACAGAACTCGGTTCGTCACGACATCGCTTCACCTGATCTTGGCTGAGTTCTGTAGGCAGGTGGGGTGGGCGGCGGAGGTGGAGTTCGGGAAGGAGTGCAGGCCATTTAGCAATACACCTTGAGCCTGACAGAGGAGCACAACTTTTCAAGGTGCCGGTAGACAAAAATCTCAGAGTAACGAATCGAACTAGGAAGGGTGCTACAGGATAGTTTTGTGCTACCGGGCCTCTCCGCGGCACTCTGTGCCGCCGCCCGCACCCAACCGCCCGCTGTTTCCGCCGCCTAGACGATCTTTTTCATCGTCGCTTTGGCCCGGCCCCGGACCTCCCTGACTGGCACAGCCTGCTCCGCCAGGGCGTGCCGATCTTTGAGTTAGACATGGATCAGATAGGTGCTGCTTTGCATGCTTTGTATGCTGACGCTTCTAGTGTTGCTGGATCTTACTACCCTGTGTACTCTAGTTTAGGTGTTTCACCCTTGTGTAGCTTAGCTTCCCCTGCTGCGACAGGCGTAGGACTGCCTAGGTTGCCTAGTCTAGTCGCTGCACCGGCTCCGTCCCCGGGCTCCGCCACTGCGTCGCTGTCCTTCACTCTCGACTCTGGTGCTTCTGCCTGCTTCTTCCGCGACCGTTCCACGCTCACGCCGCTTGCTGCACCTGCTGTTGTCTCTCTCGCTGACCCCTCTGCGGGTCCGGTCGTCGCGCGCAGTTCTACGTCCCTTCCCTGTCCGGCAGTTCCCTCGGGCTCCCTTACTGGCCTCCACGTTCCCTCGTTCTCCAGGAACCTGGTTGGTGTCGGCTGTCTCAAACATCGCCACACAAGCCCCCCCCACAAATACCCACCCATTTCGCCGTGTGCTCGTGCGAAAGCCTCATTTTCCCGTGGCGAGGGAATGCGAAATACTTGACCGATTGAATCCCCGGCACCCTAAAAACTTGTGCGACTCTGACGAGCTTCATTTGTATGGCATGTACAACTGAAGCCTGACACCGGAACAAACTGTTTGCGAGTCGCGCTGGATGTATTTGGACAGGAAGATGCACCAGGGGGGGCCTTATTGGGACAGACTCGAGCACGGCAAATTGTGGACACCATATGTAAAAGTTGCCCCAACTTGCACCCACAAAAGACAGCAGCGCACGCATGAATCTGACCAGCTGCATGCGCAACACACGCTCAGACAAATTTGACCAGCCCTTTGCAACATCCGCTCCACACTCGCAAATTTTGCCAACACCAAGGAACATTTGCAACGCAACTTTCCCCGCCACAATAGCAACCCCTAGTCACATTTATCACATACACTGGAGAAAATCCGCAGTCGCAAATTCCGACTGTATGTAACCATACCCACGGCCAATTTTTTCGCCAGCGCCACAAAACCTCCCCAGAAAACCGTTTCGCCAGCACAGATTCAAGCAGTCGCCAAATCCACATTTAAACATTGCAGATTGTGATATTGCGAAGGCGTCATTTTTTGCCAGCACCAGAACACGCCACACAAGCTTTTCGCTAGCACAGAACAAAACCCCCAGTCGCGAAACCCACATTGAAACCAAGCACACAAACTTCAGCAAAACCACATTTATCGCCTCGCACATATTGCCAGCACCACAGGCTAACCCACACTCACAAACTTTTGAACGACCAGAGACGACCCTCAAACAAAAATTATCCAACACCAGAGAGCTAACACACAACAGTCGCTCCATTCATTCATGAAGATTCACGCATACTGCTAATAGCTGTGCCCACTCAGCCATTGAAACGCTTGGAGGTTTACTCAAATGCACCGCGCATCCAATCGGTGGTGTCGGGGAATCCGTCCATAACCGCGCCTACACCTTGGTGAAATAGCTTCGCGCGACGCTCGCTACCCGTAATGAACCATGGCAAAGTACGCCCCACTGGCCGAGGGGCGGAGCTGCTGGGAGAGGGCGCGTTGAGGTCGGGCAGCAGGCTGGCCCGCTCGAGGCGCTTCACAATCAGGAGGTTGTGGATGGCGAAAAGAGCGCGCAAGTCCCGCGGGGCGATGTTCGTCACGCGTGCGTAGCCGATGAGCATCTCGCATGCCGCGCGGGCCATGCAACGCTCCTCGCGATCTCCCTCCCCTTTGAACGTCTGCAGGCCACCGCGGGGAGGAGAGTGCCAGTTGGAAGGTGGGGATGGCACGTGGGGCTCATCAGCCAAGGGATCATCGCCGGCTTGCTTGCACGTTGGCTGCGTGTCATCGATGGCGACATAGTCCGCCGCCCGCATGGCGCTGGGGCCAAGGCGCAGTGTCGCAATCTGCTCACCCACCCCGTTGATCTCCGCCTCTAGCGGCCCGTCCCCATCTTCAGGTTGGTCGGTCTCGTCATTGGGGAGGACGTCGCAAGGGAGCGGCGGCTGCGGCACATGCTCCAGGTATGCAGTCCACTCTCCAGGGATGCAGCCGGTGCGCCACCAGCAGTGCTGCACGGTGGGCGCTCCCACTGATAACCACGCAGCCCACAGCCATTCGACCACCTGCCGCATGGTCGGACAGAAGCGGAACATGTTGTGGCGGGCCCCATCCGTACCCTAGTCACGGACGAGCGCAGCCAGCCACGTCGACCTGTAACGTGCCTTGACCGTGGCAATCATGCCTTGGTCTAGAGGTTGCGTGAAACAGGTTGTGTTCGGCGGAGGTATACCAGGCAGAGGTGGCTTAGGCAGCGCGTTTGGAAGCCAAAAAGGTCCTCCGTCATCGCCTCCAGGAGTGAAGGGCGTGGCTGCTGGCGTTGTCAACGAGCATGATGACCTTCCTCCCTTCAGCATACATGGCAACATTGAGTTGCTCCATGAAATGCGTAAAAAGCTGCATTGGATCGGGGGGGGAGGGGGGGGGGGGATATGGGCATAGTAAACGTGACATTTTCAGTAACATTCGTTAGTACATGGTTGGCAAGCGAGGTAAGGTTGGCAAACAAAGTAGGCGAGCTTTGAGGGGGCGGAACAGCGACATACCGAGCTCGTCATCCACCCCTTTTCGTTGCTATGCCAGTAGCAGAATGGGGTGGGGCCGTACGCGGGCCTGAAGTCCGCAGGGCGGCGGGTCTTCGAGATAATCAGAGGGCGCCACACTGTGCTCCCATCCGCGTTGCAGAGAAATGACACGGTAAGGCGCTCCTTCGGTTGTTTGCGCCCGCCCCAGCAGCGATGACCCCACGAATTCCTTGGGAGCACGGACACGAATAAGCAAGACTCATCGAAATTTAGGGCATCGCGAGGCAAGATGCCATAGTGGTGGAACAGTGCAGGCAACCGAACCTTGGTCGTCATGACAGCGCCCAAATCCTGATCTGCAGCCTCGCCCTTCTGGGTGAGGAACCGGATGTTGAGGCGCCTCAGAGTGCGTCGCACCCATCCGATCGAGCAGAGGAAACTGTCAGGTTTGTTGAGGGCCCAAGCAAACATCATTGCTTGAGCTTGGATGCTTTTTAGCGTCAGCGGAACGCCGGCAGGGCCAGCGCTGTCGATCCATCACAGCAGCAGGGCTTCAAGATCGGGGTGCCTCCCACCCCTGATGCGTTTGTCGCTGGTGATTGTGTCGCCAGAGGTCCACCTTGCCTCGCTTCGCAGCACCTTGCCGATGGTTGAGCGGTCGGGCAGAGGCCCAACCGTGTGAAGCACCATCTCACCAGATCCTCCTGGCGCAAATAGACATTCAAAGCACGGTGCTTGCAGATGGCGTGTTTGACCTCCAGTGGCAGCTGGGCTTGACGGTGAATGCGGGGCAAGGTGGCGAGGGGTGGGTTGGCGCATGAAAAGACGTGTGAGTTTCTTTGGTGTGGCACCAGAGGAGAGGTGGGTTGGCGGGTGAGATGTTGGGTGAGTTTTTCTGGTTTGGTTTGCTCCATTTCATACTCTGTGAAATGTGGCGAGGGGTTTGGAGTCGCGTTTTAGTTCCAAATATTTGGGGCATGTTCTGAAACTTCCTTACACGACGAGTCGGAGGTTCGTGTCGCAATATTAGCTGTTGCGTAGTGTGGAGGAATTTGCTGTACGAGTCTATTCATGGGTTTGATTTCGGATGTTGAAAACGGGCCCTCGCAATTGGGCAATTGCGACTCCATTTTGCTGCCAAGTCAGCATTCGGTTTCATGCGGCGACGCTCAAGCCAAAAACAAACCCAGCGTGGCTTACGCACCTTTGCGAGCTCAATGAAAGGCTCGTTAAGTTTCGCCTGAGCGTTATTCCAAGGGCGGTTGCGAGTTTGTGGCGAAAACAGTTGCGGCGCACATCCTTCGTCTTGTGCCACATGTTTATCACCGCTGTCATGATGACGCTGCACTGCTGGCTCTGTTCTCGGCCCAAATTGAGTGGGCCGTTGCCCGTGTGTCGACGCTAATGGGCGCTGGTTTCTGATTGGGCCACGTTTTGCGCTGGGCGTCGGGTGTGCTCTAAGTGTAATGGTAACCACCCAAGCCACTTTGGGCCTTCCCAAACCAGGCTGTAAAGCTGCGCAAGTGGTATCGATACAGGCAAGGGACCCCGACTCCACCGCTTCCCACTTCAATTTGGCGGAGTCCAATTGGAGGGGTGCCAGAGCTCACATTTGCCTGGAGAGAAACTGCCCCTCAACCTCCACGATTTAGTGGGTGCGCTCTGCACACAACGCTACTCTTTCGGGTTTTGACAGTTCGAGGTTGGTTTGGCATGTTTTTGCGGGCTGACGTAGGCTCTGGACAAAAAAAAATCTGATGTGGAACCTTCTGAACTCGATTTGGAACCTATGAAAATTGCCTAAATAACACAGCCGCTGTGCAAACATCCAGAAAGTTGGGATTTTAGGGCTCGCTACATTGCGACCGAGTCTCCAATGAATTTCCAATCTTGGCACTGTAGAAAGCTGGTAACTCGACTGCTACATTAGCCTCGAAATATTAATGTAGCAGATCGTTGGACAGGATCACTTTCGAAACAAAGCTGGGAATCAATCGCACGTCCGAAATACAAACGATCCTCCTCGTCAAAGTCCCAGATCGCCGTACCTCCAAAGGCCACGAAACCAAAAGCGCTTCGCCAACTCGCCATTGTGAAAAATGTGATAATGCAAATGCTCTAGTCTCGCGCCGCACTTGCGAATGTCCAGGGAGGGTTGTTGGGTTCTGGCGAAATGCTCTGCGAAATGCCTTGCTGACCAACTGCAAAACGATACTTGATATCGAAAGTTGCAAATCTGGAACATGGCTATATCGCATACATAGTCTATATCACAGATCGTTTGTAATGAGTCAGAATCGATATCCTAAAAATATAGACAATCGAAAATTTTCCAGCGATCCTCCGACACCGACGCAATGTAGCGCATCCTTAGGGCGTGTCCTAAAAAATTGTCAACCCGTTTTGGACATGTAGAGTCGTCTGAAGGTACGCAATGTGAATCAATTTTCAAACTAATCCCGTTTTGGGAACAGGCCCGACGTGAAGGGTACAACTCGGAAGGACAGCACCGAGACCAGCACATACGTGGTGGCGGGTAACGGGGTCCCGTCATGCGAAACCAGCGCAACAGGCGCGTGTAACAAGAGGGCCAATCCACTATCATAATATTAGTACAGGTCATATGCCCTGAGAGCCCGGGGGGCGACGCGAGAGATTTCGCTTACAACGAATACGGGCCGTACGGTAGGGGCAACGTGGACTATGGGGTTTTCCCAGGAAATGGGGCGGTGTTTTTTGTGTACTGTGCATGGGCGGCTTGACTGGCGTATGCAGCGATTGAGTAAACGTCGCAGCGTCGCAAGTCTCTCCACCTGTGTATCAACTTCGCGTTTCAAGCTGGTCCCTCGATAACCTAGGGGTCACCCTGCGTAATCCGAGTTTGCCCAAACCTTCCTGGCTATGTAGCTCTAAAACTTTTGACTGTTTTTGCACGCATGAGTTTCTCCCTGCTCGGAATGTGCCACTCCTGACAATGACAGGGGAGCCAATTTTTTCTAGGGGTGTGAACTTCTGCATAATTTTTTTCAGGGTAAGTCCACCCCCTACTCAAAACTCGGGCATCGAAATTTCACCCTGCTTTTCTTGAAAAAGAAGTGTAATTACCCTCACTTCCACAGGCCTGGTTTCAAAAGAATAACAGATTCCTTGACGCGCTCCTGGGCGCGTTCCTATTGGTTGTGGTTTGACGGATTTTCTAAGCGCGACGCCGACGGATTGCGTTGGCTTTGCAGTCGTGATCCTATTGGACCGTCAGCGAGCTGTTGGATTTTTTTTTTCGACATTGGTTGGCGAGCCTGACACATCTGGATTTTCAGAGGCTTGCCGACCACTAGGCGTGGTCGCTCTGAAAACACAGGAGAAAAATTATTGGACGGTCTTGGATCATCCGACTTGACTGTCTTATTTTCTGTTCAGTTGAGACGGGTACACTTTGCTTACAAGAAGAGGCCCTTAAAGCGAGAAGTCAAAATAGTGAAGGCGGGTCCAGCTTGAAAGGGCCCAGACGTCTGTTTTTGCGACTAAGGGACAAACTGCGACGGGGCAGAGGGTACACTGACGAGAAATGCGAGCAGGGGAAATTGAGCGAGAAGAGGCAGTTACCTGATTGGTTGACGGGAAACACATGACGTACGATGGGAAACGTGGCTCAGGAAAAATCGCAAGCAGCGCACCACCTGTCGCCCAGGCCCCACTGCCTGTAAGCTGCACCAAATGGGCCCAACTCGAATTTCAAGTTGGACCGAGGTTCACTACTCCGGCAAAAACGAGGCTGGGCCCCGATTGGTCGAAATGCTAACTGCGCGAATCTGTGGTCGTAAAATCTGCCGCCAGTGCGAAATGTCGCAAGTGCAATTCCATTTCGTGGCCTACGGCTTGGTAAAAAACGCGGGCTGCTGCCTGCCCCTCCAAAAACATATTTACTGTTGGGTCGTTTCTAGTTGGGCCCAACTAGAAAGAGGGGTCACTATTATAACCTCTCGCTTTAAGGATAAAATGCATATGAGATACTCCTGGGCGTAAAAGGAAGTCGCCTACAAGGCATATGATCTGTACCAGCTTTCGCCGTCGTGGCAGTAAATTTGGTCTGGTATGTCTTGCACTATTTGGGTGTGTTGGATTTGGTAGGGAAAGTTGTTCGCTAGCGACGTGCGAGGCCGCAAAGTTCGTGCGACAATTTCACTAGAGGTGGTGTTGGTATTGGATGGCGAATTGAATTTTTGTGCGGTTTTTTTGGTCGTGCGGAGGTACCTGGAAACGTGCGCTTGTGTCCGCCAATTTTGGGTGTGAGTTGAGCGGATCCTATTCGGGCGCGTTTTATGGTTACATACCTAAAAGTGGTAACTGAAGTAGGCGTTGAACAGAGCGCGTACTTTAGTGGCACGCCCTAACTTCAGCTTCAGCCTAGCCGGGCACTTTTTCGGTGGCGGGAATCCGCAACACGTGGGTGCCAGCCTGAACCCCTCTGGGCAGGTTGAGTTGCGAATTGTGGTTTGTGGGCCACTGGGCAGGCAATCTCCTCTTCCAGCTTGGCTTAATCTGACCGTCGGGCGGGAACGTTTCCCACCGCTGGGCCTTGTGGCATCGAAATATTATCTGTTCCCCGCATCCATTTCCCATTGGCCCCCAGCAGGATGGCTTTGTGTCCAGCGAACTCCTACGGGTAGAAGCAAAACCCAGCTTTTCCACAACAGAACTGCTTTGACACTGTTCGTTTCGGCTGGTGTACTGGACCGTGAAAATCTGTGTGACGCAGGACTATGATTGGTGGACGAGTGATTATGTTGGAGGAAAACTTCGTTTCCCACTGGCTTCCCTGGGGAGAGGGCTAGATTATTGCACTTTCCGGCCGATTTCAAGCCGAACATAACCCGATATTTCAAACCCTACTGTATCCCTCTAATCTCGAAAGCTCATGGAATTGGTTTTTTAGGTTAGAGGTAACCCTTACTGACGTTCTAATTTCTGGGTCACCTTTTAGACCCTATTACGGAAGGCTTTTTCGCTGTTCAAACCCCCCCGGGACAGTTTTTTTTGTTCTTTGAGGTTATTTCGCTCCACAGTGAACCACGTGTAACAATCTCCTCAATCTTGGGCAGGGGGCAGAAACAATAAAACCATTAGGGCCCCCCCATGCCATTCTGGATTGCATCAACCGTAAACTCGCAAAAGGGCCGCGAATTTGGGTTTGATGCCCCTATGGTTTTTTTTTCTTTCCAGCTAACCTGCCCGGATTTTGTCGTCATTTTCAGTAGCGCTACAGATCCGACAGTATCGCAGGAAACATAGGGTTCAGTTGCCCTACAGTGACGGGGCAAGGAGATTGTGACGCGTGGTTTTCTGTGGTGCGAGCTAACTCGAAGAAGGGAGGGAACAACGAAACATCCTTCCGTTAAAGGGCTAGACGTGACCCAATGGAGTAAACGCCAGTAAGGGTTGCCGCTAACGTAAAACCCCCCATAAATTTGACATCCTGGTTGTGAGCTGTTCTGCTGGGGGCGGAAGGACTGCCTACAGCATCTTAGGACGCGGAACAGGCTGTCCGGCTCACGAGGTGAATTGTCAAACCAGTCAGAGTACCGTAATTCACCTCTTTGTAACTTACTCAGAACTATCTTAAACATTTTTTACCGCATCAAGTTGATCCTCTGGAGGATCGATTCAGCCCAATTGGTTACTGTAGCGTGCTCCTTGTTCTTAGTTTCTCGCCGAACGATCCTCCTTTGATCTGCCCTCCGCCACACGTCATGGCCAGCACTTACTGATCGAAAAGCTCACATCCAGATCGCATATGACGCTAGATGCTGCTGGCAGCGATGGCGTGGCGCGTTTTCATAGCACCGCTCGAGCAGGCAAGCACGTTTACAGCTCGCGGCGCGTCGCGCGCTTTATCTGTGGCTGCTTATTCGGGATACGAACGATCACACGCTACTCCACTGTGCAGATTCCGTAGTGGGCCACTGCGAGTTCAAGGAAAAAACAGTCCCCAATGGTTCAGCAAGGGACCGGTCCACGATTGGTGTGTTTTGAGCAGATCGGCCCTCGCGATTCGCCGTTGCAAGGTCCAGAAAGCCCAGAGGACTCTCCTTCCTTCCCCGGTATTCAAAGGCGATTCATTCGCACTTCCAGCCATCGGCTCATAGATTCCTCGTTCCCTCTCTACCGCGCCATCGCGAGCAACCGCATCACCTCTAGCTTCGCCTAACGTTCGTCCCCCCCTTCCTTGGCATTACGGCCTTGCCATCGACAACAACACCGCGTCGCCGTCCTTTCTGTGCTCGTTTCCGCCCGTTTCCGCCTGTTTCGACCCACTCCCACACGACCCCATCTCGACCGTCCAATGATGGCGTGCCACGCCCCGAATCTGATGACTCTCTGCCCGCGGCTGCGCGCATGGGCGGAGGAGCGCCATCTCGCGGTCGCCATCCCGTCCCCCCCCGACTGCATTTCCGACTTCCCCGAGGAGCGCCAGACCTCCCCGTCGCTGCAGGAGCAGCGCCGCCTGCTGCTCGGCTCCCGCTGCGGCACTCCCCGCTCCCTCTTCCGCCGCACTTCCGCCATTTCCGCCACTTCCGCCGCTCCCGCAACGTCTTCCTCCCGCGCGTTCCCCGACATCCGTTCCGCCACGGCCCAACCCGCGAGCTCAGAGCCAAGCTGCGCCCCTGCATCCGGCCGATCGTACACAACTCCCGCCGAATTTTGCGACGCTCGCAGCGCGGAAAATCTCCTCCCAGGCAGCAACTCCGATTCGCGCGAAACAGCCGCGCGTTCGCCGCATTCCGGTCCCGACGCCTCGAAGCCTGCTCCCGGCCACCGAAGAAGTTCCTCTGATTGCGGCACGAGTCGCTTGATGAAGCTGGCGCGCTGCGACCTTCTCGGCTCGCGGTGTGGCACGCCGAGGCGGGCCACTGGCGCGGATCCGTGGGCGTTTCACCACCGTCCGCGCAGCGTGACGTGGCATCTTCCGCGGGACGAAATCCCCTTTTCCTACTCCATGCCTGTCCCCTCCCGCGGGGGTCTCCGCCTGCTGCGCGCGGACGTGTTGGGGTCGAAATGCGGAACGCCCAAATTCCGCGCGCCTGCGGAGCCAGAAGCCATATGGAGCCTGTGAGATGGCTAGCCGGAATTTCAGCCGGTAGCCTGGGAACGCTAGCCCATTTTAGGGCGGTCTGACGGCGACTGATTGAAAAACAAGCAGGCATGGAACAGGGGCTCTGCTGTGTGGTGTGCCGCTGGAGTGGTGGTGGTGACTGCAATTGGAGCATCCAACTCCACTCCACTCTACTTTCTGTTCATTTTTTCATCATGGCTGAAATGCGGCCATGGTCTAGACTATATCGCATCTGCTCGCTTACAGCAGTAATTCCGTTTGCTCCCTTGCCAATCACTTGTACCGTACATAGAAATAATTGGCTTATCGGTCTCCTCTCCTTTTCTAGCAACCTGTTGGGTAAAACATGGGACAAGATGACATGGTATCAATCCCTCCAAACTTTCAGCTGCCAACCTTGAATGCATCCACAAAGAGCCCCAATATGATCCCTGCCTTCCAGAAGTTCACCAGCGCTACGGCATCCACCAACGCACCCTCCCCCTTGTCCGCCCCCCCATCTGCCTTCACATCTCCACCCGACCCTCTCACACCTGCTGCTACTCCCCCTCCTGCTCCCACTCTTTCCCCTGCTGCTGCTGCACTCTTTGCTGCTGCTGCGCTCTTGGCTGCTAGTTTCGATGCTTCAGCAGCAGCAGCCCCAGCAGCGCGCAGGCGCAGGCGGTAGAGGCAGGCGCCAAGGAGCTCAAGAGACGCCACCAGGGAGCCGGCCACCAGCACGTCCCAGTCGCCGGTCTGCCCCACAATGGTGGACAGGGCGTTGGCTGAAAAGAAACCCGCCAGCAGTACCAGCACCTTCACAAACACCCGCCTCCTCACGTTCTGCCATCGACGCTGTATGGAAAGGGGGTTGGGGAATGGGATGGGAAGGGAAAGAGTGATGTGTTGAGGAAGGATAGAGGCAGGCCCTGAGGAGCTCAAGGGAGGCCACCAGGGAGCCAACGACCAGCACGTCCCAGGCTCCTGTCTGCCCCACGATGGTGGACAGCGCGTTGGCTGAGAAAAACCCCGCCAGCAGAACCAGCACCTTCACGAAGACCCGTCTCCTCACGTTCCGCCACCGACACTGTTAGGGGGGTGGGTGGGGAATGGGAAGTGGAGGAGCGGGATGAGCTTCGAGAGAGCGCAGGTTGTGAAGACCCCCCCCAGCAGCACCAGCACCTTCACAAACACCCGCCGCCTCACGTTCAGCCACCGACAGAAAGGGAGAGGTGGGGGGTGGGAAAGGGAGGGATGCTGAAGAAGCAACAGTGAAATTGTGTTTTGAGAAAAGTAGCTGCAGGCGGCAGATGCATTGCATTGCAATCGATGCCATGAGTCACGAGCAATCGCGGCTCTCCTCACCCTCTCCATACAAGCGCACCTTTATAACATCCAGTGTCGCTTGGACGAGCGATCTTAAGTTAGAGTCGCCATCGGCTGAAGGCCGGCCAGATGCAGCAGCTGCGGTGATCACGCCTCTCCTCGCCCTGCTCGCTCCCCTCGCTCCCGTCCGCTCTCTGCAGCCACTACTGCTCGAACCGGTAGCGGTGTAACCAGGAGTCTTGTAACCGCTCCCAAACAAGGACGTTGGGCTCGTAGCAGTGTCATTCAGGCTGCTTTTGTAGCAGCCCAATCCACTGGAGAGGCCTCGAGGAAGATTGCATCGTTGCACTCGGGCATTCGCGCACGGATGGTCCACGGAAGGGCTCCGTGCGACGCTTGTGCGACGCTGGCAGGCGTCTGTCGCTGCCGTCGCGCATGCGACGATTGTCGCTTGAGGTCGCTGTGACGGATCGACTCGGCATAATGCCTCACGCGCGGCTCCGCTTTCTGATGTTCGACGAATCGAAGACGACCGCTGGGATACAGCCGGACCGCACCGAACTTCCAATACTCGGGTTACCATCGCTTCGGCTACTACGAACCTAATTTCTGGATCGGAAGAGATATTTGCACGGGGAGGACTGGCGGGAAAATAATACCCAGTGAAAATAGTCCCAGTGAAAAGGACCACAAACTGAGACTAAGGGATTACGTACGGATTTTTTATTTGGGGCGATAGGGTGAAAACAGAGGGCTGGTGATGGGTTTGATGCGGTGAAAGAGCCTGTGGTGGTGAGTGCGGGTTTGGTTGGAGTTCAGTTTTGCGGGTACCATTCCCGACGAATCACGACGAATTACAGATGGAATCCATCACCACCACCCGTTTCCTGAATGACGACGACGCTTGCGAAGGACAAAGAAAGAGTTACACTCCCTTTTCGTGCAGAGGATGACGCCAGCCCAGGTTGCGCCGAAACGTCACGGAACCTGAACATCCCACACGGTTTGCGAACCTCGCTCAATTAACCGCGTTTAACCACGGCAAATCTCACTCCGCCGCATAACTAACACTCACCAACTCTCCCCAGCCATTCTTCTGCTTCCACTTCACTTCCTCCACTCTACAGCCTATGCGCTCTGCTTTATTCATACCGAAGTGTAAGCTAGTGCTGACTCTCTCGTCCTCACTTTCCTGACTCTTTGAGTGCTAACTCTTTGCTGCACGACCGCTTCGCTCTTCGGCGCTTTGTCTATGTCCCAAGACTGCATCCCACTGGCAAGACCTGCATTACGTCCTTCATTGTCGCTCTTTCGAAGTCCTTCGTCGCTGCTCTCGCGCGGTCACCACCATGGGCGCGGGCAGGGAGGGCGAGCACCTCGACGACCCCGTACCGTTGCTCCGTGCTTCGCCTTCAGCCGCTGACCTAGCGCGCGAGGTACGGATGGCACCCGTATTCTTGCACATAATATTCCACGCCCCCCTAGCTCTCACCATTGCGTCCTTCTTATCAGCTTCCCCCATCTCCTTCCCACCCTCCTTTCCTTTCCCCCGCCCCCCGCCTCCCCTCAGCTCTCCGTGTTCCCCCAGGACCTGTATCTACCGCACCTGGCAACCCTAAAATCCCAAGAACAGACAAGCGCTGCCGCCCCACCACAGAAGCAGGCGAACGGCGCTCAGAATCGGACACGCAATGCCAGCCCATGCACAGCATTTTTCATTCCTCGCCGCCCTCCGCCGCCCTCAGAGGTGCCCGAGGAGCTCCCAGTGCCGCCCGCCTGTGCCTACGTGGCACAGATTGTCCATAAGTACATCCGGGGAAGCTTCCTGGATGGTGCGTGTGGGGAGATCCCAGGGAGTTGTGGAACGGGGGAAATGCAGCAGGAGAGAGAGGGGTGTGCGCCAGCGGAGGAAGAGAAGCAGCAGCAACAGCAGCAGCAACAGCAGCAGGAGCAGCAACAGCACCAGCGACACGAAGATGAGAGAGAGCGGGACCTAAGAACGGGAGAGGCAGAAGAGTCACCATTGATACCGCCGCCTCACTCACTCTCCTCCCGGCCTCTCTTCGTCCCGTGTGGCCGGGCACGGTCCAAGCTGGCAGTGAAGCAGCAGGAGTCAGTGCTGACGTGGCTCAGCCACTCGTACAACTGGCTGCTCAGGGTGAGACGCGTGGACCAATAGCTCATGGGGTTGTGAGAATGGGTGTGAGAATGGGTGTGAGGATGGGGATGAGTGGGTGTGAGGATGCGGATGAGTGGGTGTGGGGATGGGCGGCTTCTTTCTCATGGGATCAAGACGTGCCACCTTCTCACCCCTTCGTGCTCTAGCCTCACCCCCTCCATCTCGTGTGCTCTAGCCTCACCCCCTCCATCTCGTGTGCTCTAGCCTCACCCCCTCCATCTCGTGTGCTCTAGCCTCACCCCCTCCATCTCGTGTGCTCTAGCCTCACCCCCTCCATCTCGTGTGCTCTAGCCTCACCCCCTCCATCTCGTGTGCTCTAGCCTCACCCCCTCCATCTCGTGTGCTCTAGCCTCACCCCCTCCATCTCGTGTGCTCTAGCCTCACCCCCTCCATCTCGTGTGCTCTAGCCTCACCCCCTCCATCTCGTGTGCTCTAGCCTCACCCCCTCCATCTCGTGTGCTCTAGCCTCACCCCCTCCATCTCGTGTGCTCTAGCCTCACCCCCTCCATCTCGTGTGCTCTAGCCTCACCCCCTCCATCTCGTGTGCTCTAGCCTCACCCCCTCCATCTCGTGTGCTCTAGCCTCACCCCCTCCATCTCGTGTGCTCTAGCCTCACCCCCTCCATCTCGTGTGCTCTAGCCTCACCCCCTCCATCTCGTGTGCTCTAGCCTCACCCCCTCCATCTCGTGTGCTCTAGCCTCACCCCCTCCATCTCGTGTGCTCTAGCCTCACCCCCTCCATCTCGTGTGCTCTAGCCTCACCCCCTCCATCTCGTGTGCTCTAGCCTCACCCCCTCCATCTCGTGTGCTCTAGCCTCACCCCCTCCATCTCGTGTGCTCTAGCCTCACCCCCTCCATCTCGTGTGCTCTAGCCTCACCCCCTCCATCTCGTGTGCTCTAGCCTCACCCCCTCCATCTCGTGTGCTCTAGCCTCACCCCCTCCATCTCGTGTGCTCTAGCCTCACCCCCTCCATCTCGTGTGCTCTAGCCTCACCCCCTCCATCTCGTGTGCTCTAGCCTCACCCCCTCCATCTCGTGTGCTCTAGCCTCACCCCCTCCATCTCGTGTGCTCTAGCCTCACCCCCTCCATCTCGTGTGCTCTAGCCTCACCCCCTCCATCTCGTGTGCTCTAGCCTCACCCCCTCCATCTCGTGTGCTCTAGCCTCACCCCCTCCATCTCGTGTGCTCTAGCCTCACCCCCTCCATCTCGTGTGCTCTAGCCTCACCCCCTCCATCTCGTGTGCTCTAGCCTCACCCCCTCCATCTCGTGTGCTCTAGCCTCACCCCCTCCATCTCGTGTGCTCTAGCCTCACCCCCTCCATCTCGTGTGCTCTAGCCTCACCCCCTCCATCTCGTGTGCTCTAGCCTCACCCCCTCCATCTCGTGTGCTCTAGCCTCACCCCCTCCATCTCGTGTGCTCTAGCCTCACCCCCTCCATCTCGTGTGCTCTAGCCTCACCCCCTCCATCTCGTGTGCTCTAGCCTCACCCCCTCCATCTCGTGTGCTCTAGCCTCACCCCCTCCATCTCGTGTGCTCTAGCCTCACCCCCTCCATCTCGTGTGCTCTAGCCTCACCCCCTCCATCTCGTGTGCTCTAGCCTCACCCCCTCCATCTCGTGTGCTCTAGCCTCACCCCCTCCATCTCGTGTGCTCTAGCCTCACCCCCTCCATCTCGTGTGCTCTAGCCTCACCCCCTCCATCTCGTGTGCTCTAGCCTCACCCCCTCCATCTCGTGTGCTCTAGCCTCACCCCCTCCATCTCGTGTGCTCTAGCCTCACCCCCTCCATCTCGTGTGCTCTAGCCTCACCCCCTCCATCTCGTGTGCTCTAGCCTCACCCCCTCCATCTCGTGTGCTCTAGCCTCACCCCCTCCATCTCGTGTGCTCTAGCCTCACCCCCTCCATCTCGTGTGCTCTAGCCTCACCCCCTCCATCTCGTGTGCTCTAGCCTCACCCCCTCCATCTCGTGTGCTCTAGCCTCACCCCCTCCATCTCGTGTGCTCTAGCCTCACCCCCTCCATCTCGTGTGCTCTAGCCTCACCCCCTCCTTCTCATGTGCGCCACCACAGACGCTCTAGCAAACCCTCAACAACAGACACATCTCTCCCCTCCCCCCACCCACTCCCTTCAGCTCAACAGCATGGCCTTTGTGCTGCTCATAATGCTCCTCCTCTCTCCCCCCCCCCCTCCCCCCCCCCGAGCTGAACAACATGGCCTTCGTTCTCCTCATAATGGCAGCCCCCGCCCTCCTCGCGCTCCTCTTCACGCCGCTCTTCCTCGCCGTCGCTCCCGGCTCCGCCTTCCACCCTGACAGCCCCGAGTTCGAGTCCCTCTCCCCCTTCCCCCCTCTTCCCCCCCAGCTCAACAATGTGGCCCCCGTCCTCCTCGCGCTGCTCCCTTCCTCCTCCTCATCAGCTCCTCTCCCTTTCCCGTCTCTCCTCTCCCTTTCCCGTCTCTCCTCTCCCTTTCCCGTCTCTCCTCTCCCTTTCCCGTCTCTCCTCTCCCTCTCCCCCCCCCCAACCCAGCTCAACAACATGGCCTTTGTGCTACTCATAATGGCAGCCCCGGTGCTCCTCGCGCTCCTCTTCACGCCACTCTTCCTCGCCGTCGCCCCCGGCTTCGCCTTCCCCCCCGACAGCCCCGAGTTCGAGGCCCTCGACATCCCCGCCATCCTCTCCGGCCCGCTCGCCCCGCCGCTCGACCAATGGGAGCGCGCCACCAGGGCGGGCCCAGTGGCTGTGGCGGTGTGCTGGGTGTGCGCTGCGATGGTGCGCGTGGGGCAGCAGATGTACATCGCTCTGCACTTCTTCCTCTTTGCGTGAGTGCATGCCGGGCTACTCGCTTCTTCCTCTGTGCACCAGCCCCCACCCTCCCATCCTTCCCCCTCCGTCCTTATGCTTTCCCTCCCTTCTTCCCGACCCAGCCTCTCCCTATGCACCACAGTCGGCGGCTCGCCCCTGCAGGTGCTCTCTCGACTTTTCCTCACCCCCCTTTGCTCATCCTCGTGCCCCTTCCCTCCTGCGCCCCTTCCCTCCTGCGCCCCTTCCCTCCTGCTCCCCTTCCCTATTCCCTCCCCTCTTCCCCCCAGCCTCTCCCTCTGCACCACATTCGGTGGCTCGCCCCTGCAGGTGCTCTCACCCTCTGCGCTCCTCCTAGCCAACCTCCTCACTCTGCTGGCTCAGCTGCTCTTCGTCTTCCTCAGTGGCGCTGGTACGTGCTGCTGTGCGTGACCTGGTAGGTGATCATGCGCTCTTGTGACCTGTAAGGGGCACCTGGCCAACCTCCTCACTCTGCTGGCTCAGCTGCTCTTCGTCTTCCTCAGCGGCGCAGGTGAGTGATCATGAGCACTTTATGTGTTGTGCTGCGACGTTGTGAGCCGCCTATGCATGCGCTGGTTGCACTGATGCCTTCGGGGGTACAAGCTTGGAGCATGGGATGGGGGGTACCTCATCACTCTGCTCGCCCAAAGCTCAGCAGAAGAAGCCATGCGATGTTCTCGCTTCGTCACCCCATCATCCCCCTCTCTCTCCCACTTTCCCTGGCCAGTGTTTGCGCGCATCGGCCGGCCAGCAGAGACGGTGCGGTGCTCTCGTTTCATCACCCTGGCCACCCAGGCTGTGGCGGGGCATGGGGCGGAGAATAAGAGGTGAGGAGGAGATGCGGAGCGGGGGGGAGCAGAGAGGGAGATTGGTTGGATAGGAAGCAAGCTGTGAGCAAAGAGCAGCTCTGCGAAGAGTGAATGGTCTTGTCGTATGATGCCTCATGTCGATCTCTCTCAGTTCCCCGCTTCCTTCCTCCCCCCTTTTTTTTAGGAGATCCCAGGAGGAAGCTTCCTTCCTCCCCTAACACCCAAATCGTCTGTCCCTTCCTCCATTGCCCCCATCGTCCCACTCACACCTCTCAGGATCCTGACAGCCAGGTTCGCCCTGGTGGGGCTGAACACGCACGAGCTGGTGAACGTCAAGATGGCGCTCTCCCTGCGGCGCTTCCTCGCCTCCCCCTCGGGCGAGGTCCGCTGCACACTGCACGACCTCGAGCTTGTGAAATCCGAGGTGCGTCGCTTGATGGGCATCCGAGGCCAGCCCCCTGCACAGCCTCTCTCCTCGCCCACACTATCCAGGCCTCATCTCACACCTTCCCCCCATCCTCTCCCCAACCTCACTCCCCCCCTCCAGTAACCCTTTCTGCTCTTTGGCTCCAATCTGCGGCACATAGTGGGCGAGGCCAGCCCACTGTGCAGCCTCTCCTCTGCCTCACTATGCACGCCTTCCATCCTCCCATCCCTCCCTCCAGCAACCCTTTCTGCGCTTCGGCTTCAATATGCGGCACATAGTGGGCGAGGCCAGCCCGCTTCACGGCCTCTCCCTGAACGACCTCCTGGCATCAGATGCCTCCTTCTCCCTCACCATCTCGGGGCTCGAGCGCTCGTCCCTGCAGCCCATATTCGTAGTCAAGGTGAGAAAGCTATTGTGGAGGGGGGTAAAGGGGAGTCAACGTGAGTCAATGCTATTGTACAGGGGGGGTCAAGGTGAGCCAAGGTGAGCCAAGGTGGGTCAAGGTGAGTCAAGGTGAGTCAAGGTGAGTCAAGGTGAGTCAAGGCGCATTTTGTCATATGCCGCCCTTCTGCATGTCTCCTGCGCCCATTCCACCCTGCTATCTGCAGGAGTGCCCCGCCTTCGATGGGGAGGAGCTGTGGGACTAAGAGTTCCGAGACCTGCTGCGCATTCGGCTGAAGGGTATGGCAACCGCTCTGCACGTTCCCTGCACCCCGGTCCACCCTGCGATCTGCAGGAGTACTGTGCCTCGGATGGGGAGGTGCTGTGGGACTAAAAGTTCCTGGACCTGCTGCATAATTTGCCATCTGTCACCCGCCTGTGCTGCATGTTTGCTGCACCCCATGCCACCCTGCTGCCGTATCTGCAGGAGTACTACGCCTTGGAAGGGGAGGTGCTGTGGGACTAGGAGTTCCTTCGATCTCCCCCGAGGAAGTGGTGTGGGACTTTTCTTTACTCACATTCCCACCCCCTGCCCATGCCACCCTGCTGCCGTATCTGCAGGAGTACTGTGCCTTGGACGGAGAGGTGCTGTGGGACTTGGAGTTCCTGGACCTGCTGCGCATTCTGTCACATGCCACCCACCCATGCTGGATGTTTCATGCACCCCATTCCACCCTGCTATCTGCAGGAGTACTATGCCTTTGACGGGGAGGTGCTGTGGGAGTACGAGTTCCTGGACCTCCTGCGCATCGCATCGGATCTTGTGCCCACGGTGGACCACTCTCGACTCGACGTCGTGCAGCCTCTCAACACGCACACCTGATTCGGCGCGGCACACCTCAAAGAGCCTCCAGCTGCTCCACATGACTTCAAGCCCAACCAAAAAACTTCCTCTGGTTGCATTGTATGTTGTCGTCCCCACACGCGACCACTCTCGCGTTGATGGCGCTGTAGCGTCGGAATGCACGGGTGGAATGCACGGGTGGGCAGCTGCCCCTGGACGACCCCACCAAGATCAAGGCCTTGGTCCCCCAGCGTTTTTTGTGCTTGCATTCAACTGCTAGCTAGCTTTCGCGAAAAGGCTGTGTTGATGGTCCTGCTGCTTTTGCCCGAGTCACTATAGGGCCTGAGTTCTGTGCCTAGCTTGTGAGAGGAAGATGGGCCATTTGCTATTGCTCAATCGACTTGTGGCTTTTTCCATGGAAAGGTTCAGCTCTGGGTGTCAAGCATATATTGTATGTTTTTGTAGACTATATAGGGTTGTGCCTTAGGGAGTACAACCCATTAGCTTACATTCCCTTCTATGCCTTGTTCTATACATTCTTTCACTTGAACATGGTATCATGAGTAGGTGGGTCCCCCCCCCCCCCCCTAGCGTTTCCGCCCTAGGTCCTAGCCGCCTCGTCGCCCCGCGGCCCCATCCCCTAGCGGCCCCGCGGCCCCGTCCCTAGCGTCCGTCACGCTCTCTTGCCCAGTACTGTCTTTCTCCTGCTGCTGCAACCATGATGGCGGACTCGGTCCTGCGTTTTGATGCTGAGGGGCAGCCGATTGAGTTCGACTCATGGCTCGTCGACCTCCAGCGACACCTGACTGGTCAGCGGCAGGACGGCCACTCCCAGGCCGTCCACATCGACGGTACGCTCCCCTGCCCGGACCCCCCTGCTGCCCTCCCCGCTGACCCCACCTCTGCTGACCATGAGTCCGCTGCAGCTGCTGCCCTTGCCCGTGCTGTCTGGCTATCGCGTGACGCTGTCGCACAGCTTGCGATTAGTCATGCCCTTCCCCTGTCCGAGCGCCCCCGCTTTAGGTCCGTCAGGACTTCGCAGGAGTTCCTAGAGGCTGTTGTTGCGCGCTATTCCACCCCGCCCTCTGCCTCTGGAGGTCGCCTGATCCTGCCCATGCTCTTTCCTGACCTTGCGTCTTTCCCCACTGTCGCTGACCTAGCCGCCCACCTGCGCACGCTACACAAGACCTGGCGCGCTGCCTGCACTGGGGCTCAACTTCATGTGTTTCAGCCCCCCATCTGCTCTACCCTCTACCTGCTTGCCACCCGCCTCCCTAACCGCCTTGCCATCGCCCGCGATCACTTCCTTAGTCTCCACCCCGCTGACCTCACCCTCACTGACTTTGTCAACACCCTATCTGCCATAGAGACCCGTCAACGCTCTATCCCCCAGTCTAGCGGTACCGTCCCAGTCTCTATCTTTCAGGGCTGTGCCTTTGCTCAGTGCTCTTACTCCAACGGTTTTGCTGCGGTTGCTGAGACAGCTCCGGCTGTGGAGACAGCTGCCGCAGTGCAGTTTCGTCCAGGTAGGGATCACCGCCCCAAGGCTGGGCGCGGCGGAGGTAGCGGAGGAGGGGGTGGTGCCGGTGGTGGAGGTGGCTCGCCCGCTGGTAGTACTGACGAGGGGGCTGGGGCTGGTGCCCGGGAGCAGCACGCTCCGCAGCTGGACCAGCAGCAGCAGCAGCAGCAGCAGCAGAGGGTCGGTCGTCTCCCGCCCGGGTGGCCCGGAGCTAGAGGTGACGGTGGTCGCAGTGGTCGCTCGCGCGGTGTGTTGTCGGGTGGTAGTCAGACTGACGGGCGCTGCCAGTACCAGCTCCAGACCGGTCCTCACCGCGGCCTCGTGTGCGGTAAGATCGGCCATACCCCCGCTTGTTGCTTTCGTCGCCTTGACGAACTGTTTCGTCTCCGCTTCGGCCCGTCGCCTGACCTCCCCGACTGGCACAGTCTGCTCCGTCAACGTATTTCGATCTTTGATATGGACATGGATGAGATTAGCTCTGCTTTGTATGCGCTGTATGTTGATGACTCTAGTGTGACGGGTTCCTATTACCCAGTGTTGCCTAGCGTAGGTGTGCCCAGTGTGCCTAGTTCAAGCTCCCCTACTGCGTCAGGCGTAGGATCCCCTGCCTTGTTTAGCCTATGGTCCTCCCTCGCTCCTTCGACCTGTGTCGCCGTTGACGCGCTCTCCTTCACCTTGGACTCCGGCGCTTCCCAGTGTTTCTTTCGCGACTCCACTACGCTTGCGCCGCTTGCCGCTCCTGCTGCAGTTGCTCTTGCAGACCCTTCCTCCGGTCCTGTAGTCGCCCGTAGCTCCACTACTCTCCCCTGTCCGGCGGTTCCCTTTGGCTCCCTTACAGGCCTGCACATCCCCTCGTTCTCTAGGAACCTAGTTGGTGTCGGCTGCCTCCAAGACCTTGGCGTCACCACTACGTTCCCTGGGCACGAGCGGTACGCTGTCTGTAGTGAGGTCGCCACTGCTGCCCCCCTCACCACGTTCCCCCGGGACCCGGTGTCTGGCCTGTTCACGCTAGACACCGCTTCCCCCTCGGTGGGGACGCCTCCCCAGGTATCTGTGTCTTCCCAGGTTGGTGCAGCGTGCTCGTGTCGGTCGCTTACTCACCCTTCACTTCTGTGGCACCACTGTCTAGGTCACCCCGCCCTCACCCGTCTCCGTCACATGTCCCAGCACTGTCTTGTGAGTCGTTCCCTGTGCTCCCCTGAGTTGTTCCCTGTGCTCCCCTCGTCACCCGCGCCTCTGTGCACGCCCTGTGTCGAGGGCCATCTCTGTCGTGCCCCTCACTCCTCCTCGTTCCCCCCTGCCTCTGCACCGCTGCAGACCCTGCACATGGACGTCTGGAGCCCCGCCCCCGTCCATGGGCCACGTTGCGAGCGCTACTTCCTAGTGCTTGTCGACGACTACACCCGCTACACCACCGTCTTGCCCCTGGAGCGCAAGGCCGACGTGCCTGACGTTCTTCTCCCGTGGCTTGTCTCTGCGTGTGTTCACCGAGATCTCCTTGTCTTGCGTCTTCACTCCGACCGTAGTGGCGAGTTTGCCTCTGGCTGCCTTGGTTGCTTCTGTCGTGCGGAGGGCATCACCCAGACGTTCACCCTGCCGGACTCCCCGCAGCAGAATGGGGTCGCTGAGCGACGCATCGGTTTGGTCATGGAGGTGGCTCGTACCTCCATGATCCATGCCGGTGCACCCCATTTTCTGTAGCTGTTCGCCGTTCGCTACGCCGCTCACCAGCTAAACCTCTGGCCGCACCCTCAATGGTCGCAGGTTTCGCCGACCCTCCTCTGGACTGGGTCCCCTGGTGATGCGTCTGCGTTCCACGTCGGGGGCTGCCTTGCACACGTTCATGCCTTTGGCATGGACAAGCTCACTGCCCGCATTGTCCCCTGTGTCTTCCTAGGCTTCCCCCTCGACTCGTCGGACTGGCAGTTCTACCACCCGCCTTCTCACCGGTTCTTTCACTCTCGTGACGTCACTTTTGACGAGTCCGTCTCCTTCTACCACCGCTTTCCCCACCGTGGTCCCCCGGTCACTCCCCCCTAGTTCCTAGTGGCCCCCCCTCCCCCGGTCGACCCTGTCCACCCCCCTCCCCGCCCTGCCTCGTCTGGTGTGTCTCACGTCACCCCCCTCCCGTCGGTTGTCCCTGTTGAGGAGTCCGCTGACTCTCACGGCTCGGCGGAGTCTCTTCCCCCGCCTGTCCCTGCCCCGGTCTCTCCTCCCTTGTCGGCGCCGCTGCTGTCCCCGCCGCAGCCGCCTCCGCCGCTGCCGCCGCAGCCGCAGCCGATGTTGTCACCGCCGCTGGGGTTCGTGCGTTCTGGGGGTGCTGGGGAGCGAGCTGGAGCTGGTTCTGGAGCGGGCTCTGGGGGTGCTGGCGTGGGGCTTCTCGGAGGGAGCCGTGTTGTTGATGGAGGTTCCGGTGTTGGAGTCGGGCAGCAGACGCAGCTGTCGCCGCCGGTTTCCACTCTTTGCCTCCTCGGTCTCCCTTCCCCTGACCGCCCGTCGCTGCCACGGCCTCCTCCTCTGCCGGTCCATGGCTCCATGTTTCCTCCCCCGGACTCCTCTCCGGCTCGTTTCCCTCCCCGTTCTCCTCCTGTGTCTCCTGCTCTCTCTCCTGACCCGACTCCTCCGTCTCACGTCTAGTCGCGTCGTCCGTCTTGTGCTCGTCCTACCTCCCCTGTTCCGCGTTCTCACCCTATGTTGCCGCGCTCTCACGCATCTCATGCTCCTCCTCTCCTCCTGTCTCCTCCTCCCTCGTCGCTTGCTGTGGCCCCGCCTCCGTTCTCGGACTTCCTCCGTACTGCGCGTCCCCTTGTTCCTCGTGTCCTTGCCTCTCTCGTTACCGACCCGTCCGTTCCTGTTTCGAGCGTGTCGGCTCTTGTCGCTGCTGTCATTGACTTTGCCGCTACATGCCGCCTGGACTACGCCACCGCTCTGGTCTCTGACCCTGCCTGCCCTCCGACCGTCGAGGGTGTGGCTGCTCTTCGCAGTGACGTCCTAGAGGATAGGCAGTTCGAGCTTGCTTTCCTGTCTGAGGCCGCTCCCCATCTCTGTTCCATGCTACTAGTCCCTGAGGGTGACCCAGACGCCCTTGACATCCCGACCCCTCGCACCTACGCTGAGGCCACCTCGGGACCCTGGGCCTCTCGGTGGATAGCTACCATGGAGCAGGAAATGGCATCTTAAAGATCCACCGGTACCTTCGACAAAGCAGTTCCCCCACATGAGGTGAACGTAGTCGATGGCCGGTGGCTCTTCAAGGTGAAGCGCCCTCGTGGAGAGCCACCTATCTTCAAGGCGCGCTACGTTGCTCAAGGCTTCAGTCAACGTGAGGGGGTGGACTTCTTTCAGACCTTTGCCCCGACCCCGAAGATGACCACTCTTCGGGCGCTGCTACACGAAGCAGCACAGCGTGACTATGAGCTACACTCCCTTGACTTCTCCACAGCTTTCCTCCAGGGTAGTCTACACAAGCAGGTCTACCTGCGCCGCCCCCAGGGCTTCTCCGGTACCTTCCCCCCTGGCACCGAGTGGCTCCTCCGGCGCCCCGTCTACGGCTTGCGACAGGCGCCCCGTGAGTGGCACGACACTTTGCATGCTACATTTGCTGACTTGCAACATCAGGCATTTGACCCCAAGATGTCGTTGCCCTAGCTCCTCGGCTATCCACGTGAGCAAGTGATAGAGCGTAATCCGAGGTTCGGATTGTACAAAAGGGGGAATGAGGGAATAGAGTTGGGGGAATAAGGAAAGGGAGTGGTGGGAATAAGGGAAGGGAGTGGCGGGAATAGGGGAAGGGAGCACAGAGAATGGGGGGAGTGGGGGGGATAAGGGAAGGGAGTGGTGTGGCAGAGCATTAGCTGGAGGAAAAAGAGATACGGAGCAGAGCGTTGAAGAGAGGCCCTGGGACAGGCACCCTCAGACTCACCCCCCGTTGTTGCTACCATAAGCTCTTTTTGAGCTTCTGACCAACGACTCCCTGAATCCTGGCCCCGGGGATAATATTCCACAGCTTTCTCGACCTCGGAGATTATACGAGCGAAAACACAAGGCACCTGATTGCAAACCCACGCGTTTCAGATGTCAACCCAGTTGTGATGTGATTGGCAGAAGAGGCAGCCCATCCTTAATGCCACCATACTAAAAAGTGCCAGCTTTTTTAAGCAACTGCAAGTGCAAGTACAGCCTTCTTCTACCCGACACCCTCACCTCAAGATCCGAGAACTCGAAACAGGAGCAGCAGTCCAAGATGTCGCAAACAAATTCCACCGAATCCCGCACGAGCTGCCTTTGAGTCGACTCAAAAGCACGAAAGCAAAACCAAACCAATGGAACACCACCCTGTCCCGCACGAGGAACCCGCCTTCCGGGTCCAGCAGCTCGGCCACCTTCATGCGCCGCAGCGCACTGTTGCTCCACGTGCACCTGCACACACTGGTTTCTTTTGAGTCCACTCAAAAACCGCGTGTAGTGAGTGACTCGGCCATGAGATAACTTACTCGACCATGAGGTAAGTAGCTCGGCCATGAGGTAAGAAACTCGGCCATGGGGTAAGTAACTCGGTCATGGGGTAAATTACTTGGAAATGAGGTAATTATCTCGGCCATGGGGTAAGAAACTCGGTCGTGAGAAAACATTACTCGGCCACGAGGTAATCTACTTGGCCATGGGGTAAGAAACTCGAATATGGGGTAAGCAACTAGGCCATGAGATAATTTACTCGTCCAAGGGCTTAGTAACTCAGCCATGGGGTAAGTACCTCGGCCATGAGGTGAATTACTCGGCCATGAGGTAAGTATCTCGGCCATGGGGTAAGAAACTCGGCCATAGGGTAAGTACCTCGGCCATGGGGTAAGAAAATCGGCCATAAGGTGAATAACTCGTCCATGAGGCAAATAACTTGGCCATGAGGTGAATTACTCGGCCATGAGGTATGTAACTCGGACATGGGCTTAGTAACTCGGCCATGGGGTAAGAAACTCGGCCATGGGATAAGTAATTCGGCCATGGCAACTCGCGCTAGCCGGCCGCCTATTACTCAGAAGCCGCCGAGTTACTCACTTCGTCTAGGTTGGTGGCGTTCACTAAGCCATGGGGAGGCACGCGACCTATCACAGTGGGGGAATGATTCCACCGCATATTTGCGAAGGCCACGCTCTTCCTCGTTGCACGAGTGGCGAGATGGCACTTCACGCCCCTGCAATTCGAAGTAGCGGTGCCTGGCGGCTCTGAGACAACCATTCACCTAACCAGGACATACCTCGAAACTCACCCGCGCCACCTAGCCCTCCAAGTCAACGTCTGCAACGCATTCAACGCCGTAGAACACGCTGCTGTCGTTGAGGGGCTGCAGACTCGCCCCTTGCATTCCTCCTCCCATTCACCCACCTCTTGTACGGCGCGCCGTCGGCCCTCTACATCGACCACGGCTTCGGCGTGCCGCCGTTGTCCAGCATCCCCGGGGTCAGGCAAGGGGACCCAATGGGTCCCCTCCTCTTCACCGCCGGCCTGCACCCCGCCCTCGAAGCCACTGCCGCGACACACCCTGTCGTCTGCATACTCGCGTATGCAGACGACATTACTCTCCTCGGCCCACCCAAGGAGTGTGTCGCCGCCTTCCACTCGCTCACTGCTGCCATCGCCAGCAAGGGCCTCCGCGACAACCTCGCCAAGTGCGAGGCCTGTTCCCCCACCCCGACTGCCAACCCCGCCCTCTACGATGGCATCACCTTCTCCCCAACCGGTCTTCGTGTCCTGGGCAGCCCTGTCGGGCCCGAGAGGGCGTGCTCCGCTGCCATCCGCAGCCGCCTCACCGAAGCTGCAGTACCGCTCCCACTCCTCAAGAAGCTGGACCCGCAGCTGAGCCTCCTCCTCATCACCCGCTGCATCTGCCGTCGCGTCTCCTACCTCCTCTGCTCGACACCCCAACTCCTACTCCCTGCAGCGGACATGCAGCGGCTCTTCTCCCTCCTTGGGCCCGGAGCGGGGGACTGGCTCCATGCCATCCCGCTCACCACTGCCCTCCGCCTCTCTCCAGCCCACTTCGCCTTCGCCGTCGCCTTCCGCCTCGGCCTGCCACACACAGTCCCCGGGGTGTGTGACTGCATCGACCAAGTCGAGATCACCGACCCCCGGCTACCCAACCACCTCCTTCGCTGCCATACGGGCCCGGGGCGGACAGCCACCCACCACGGCCTCCGTGACGAGGCAGCCCGCATCGCCAAGGAAGCCGGGTTCATCACCCGGACGGAGACAAATGTCTTCACTTGGGTGGCGAATCTGGTGGCCGACATCGCCGTCCACCACCCCTCCAGCGGGGCAGTTTGGCTGTGCGACGTCACGGTCACCGACCCCATCCAACCCCATGATGCGAGGGCTCGGAGAGGGACCGGCTACGCTGCAGCCATGGCAGCCCGTGGAAAGGAGGACAAGTACGCCCCCCCGGCCCGACCCGAATGGGCCAGCTTCTTCCCCATGACCGTTGAGACATACGACTGCAATGCCCCCAGGGTCCTTGCATTCCTCCGCCTCTGCGCCACGCTAGCTGCCAAGAAGCAATTCCAAGCCACCTCTACCCCCCGCGAGACCGCCAAGATCTTTCACACTTACCGGCAGCGCTGGTCCGTCGCCTTGCAGCGGGGGCAGGACGTGGCGCTCAACACCAAGAGCAACCTGGCACTAGCAGCCGACGTGTGGCCCGACAGGGGCACCTTGGAGCCAATGGACCTAGGCACCCTTATGCATGCCTTAGAACCTGAGGGGGAGCTCCCTTAGAGGGGAGCCCCGGCCTCGACAGCCAGCTTGCATATTTAGGATTGATGGTTTGACTGCTATGCCTTGAATGTCCTCCCCCTTACTCGTAAAGGACTATTCATGGGGTAAGAAACTCGGGCATGGGGTAAGTAACACGGCTAGGAGGAAAATAACTCGGCCATGAGGTAAGTATCTCGGCCATGGGGTAAGAAACTCGGCCATGGGGTAAGAATCTCGGCCATAGGGTAAGTACCTCGGCCATGGGGTAAGAAAATCGGCCATGAGGTAAATAACTCGGCCATGAGGTAAATACCTCAGCCATGAGGTGAATATCTCGGCCATGAGGTGAATTACACGGCCATGGGCTTAGTAACTCGGCCATGGGGGAAGAAACTCGGCCATGGGGTAAGTACCTCGGCCATGGGGTAAGAAAATCGGACATGAGGTAAATAACTCAGCCATGAGGTGAGTAACTTGGCCATGAGGTGAATAACTCGGCCATGAGGTAAATAACTCGGCCACATGGTGAATTACTTGGCCATGGGGTAAGAAACTCGGCCATGGTCTTAGTAACTCGGCCATGGGGTAAGAAACTCGGCCATGAGGTTACTTACTCAGCCCCGGGGGCAAGAAACTCGACCATGGGGTAAGTAACTCGGCGATGGGGTAATTTACTCGGCCATGAGGTAAGCATCTCGGCCATGGGGTAAGAAACTCGGTCATGGGGTAAGTAGCTCGGCCATGAGGTAAGTATCTCGGCCATGTGGTAAGAAACTCGGCCCTCCGCCAGGGCGACACTGCTTCTGCTGCTGCTGCTGCTCCCTTGAGAGTCTACACGCCCTGCTGCCTCGGGTCAACGCCCTGCTGCTCTTGGATCAACGCCCTGCTGCTCTTGGATCAACGCCGTGGTGCCTCGGGTCAACGCCCTGCTGCCTCGGGTCAACGCCCTGTTGCCTCGGGTCAACGCCCTGCTGCCTCGGGTCAACGCCCTGCTGCCTCGGGTCAACACCCTGCTGCCTCGGGTCAATGCTCTGCTGCCTGGGGTCACGGTTAAAAAAACGCCGTTTTTTTAATAATAAAAAAATACAGTATTAAACGGTATCGAATTAAACGGCCATTAAATACGAAAAAAATGGTGAAAATTGTCCAAAAATAGGTTGGTTTAAAATAACGGCCGAAATATTTAAAAAAGTGCAAAACAATCCGATGAAATGCGCGGATCTGGCATTTCGCCCGCCCAAATGCACGGATCTGGCATTTTTCCCACCGAAATGTGCCAGATCTTGCGGCAACCGCTTTTCCTCTTGCCATTTCACATGCTTCTCCTCCTCGTCGCTCTAGCCGCTTGTAGCACACCCAAGCCCTCTCCCCCCCCCTCCCCCCCACCCCCCCCACCCCCCATTTTGTTTTTAGGTTCAACCTCTCAGGTGCCCCTTTGTAGGTGCAGAACTTTCTCCCCCTGGTATGGTAAGGTGAAGCTCCCCCCCCCCCTCCCCTTGGGTGTGCTGCAGCAGCTGTGGTTTCATGCGTTCATTTCATCCCGTGATTGCATTTGTTTCTTGCTTGCCACTAGACTGCACTCCTCTCCCCTGGACTTCATTCTTATCCCCCCTCGCCCCAACCCCCTATCAAACTGAGAGTAGTGAATGATTGGGTAGAGGGAGAGTACAGATAGATATACCTAAGTATTGTACCCTCTAAGAGGTGACCCTATACAGTCTATGCAAACATAACAAATACACATGTTTGACACACCCCCTAGACTGCATAGGGGAATGTCCTAAACAGGCAGCTCAGGGCGGCACTTCTAGTCCGACCCCTGAGACAAGGGTCTAAGAGACCAGTCAGAAGGAGTACTGGCAAGGCGAGAACAAGACCAGGGCGGCACTACTAGTCCAACCACTGGAAGAGGACACAAGTCCAGTCTGAGTATACATATAAAGGACAGTACAAAGTCAAGGCCCTAGCAAGTGAGAGGCTACAGGAACTAGACCAAGCTGTACACAGTGCCGCTGATGATCTTTAGGCGCAAGCGCCTTCGTAAAGATATCAGCTGTGTTGGCACCTGAGGCCAAGTGTACTACGCGAGCCTGACGTCGCTGCTGTAGCTCACGCAGGAGGAAGTACCGCAGCTGAATATGCTTCGCTCTGCCCTCGAGTCGAGGCTCCTGATATAGGAGGATCATGGCCCTGTTGTCAGCAAACAGGACCGGGGCAGAGCTAGGCCGCTCACCTAAGTCAGTGAGCAAGAAGGTCAGCCAGCGGAGCTCCTGTGCCGCCATGGCACCAGCGTAGATCTCAGCCTCACAGCTGGACTGGGCAACAGACGAGGAGCGGGTAGACCTCCACGAGACGGCACCTGAGCCAAGGCTGAAGCAGTAGCCCTGGGTAGACCTGAGTGTCTCGGCGTCGTCTGCCCACGAAGCGTCTGTGTGTCCAGTAAGGACCACTGGCTTGCGTCCTCCTAGCACTAACCCCATGCCCGATGTACTAGCAAGATAACGCAAAACCCTCTTAGCGGCAGACCAGCGCTGCGGCCGGTGTCTGCCTGTGGCCACAAAGCGAGCCAAGATGCTGAGAGGGTATGCGAGATCTGGGCGAGTGCAAGTCATCAGGTACATGAGGCAACCCACCAGCTCTGCGTAGGGGCCGCTGGGCTCTACCGACTCCTCAGACACTGGAGCGGAGAGTCTGTGGTCTACAGGCAGAGGGGTGGGCTGTGCAGAGGAGAACTGAAGGCTGAACCTCTGAAGGACCTGGCGCACCAAGTGTGACTGAGTCAGGGTGATGGTGCGCGATGCTCTGTCCCTGGAGATCTGCAAGCCAAGGTAGCGGCGCAGTTCTCCAAGGTCAGTGCAGGTGTGTCTCTTCAGCAGCTTTGCCTTCACGGAGGCCAGTGCATCCCTGTCTGCTGTGGCAAAGACCAGGTCGTCGACGTAAACAAGGATGTAGAACGGAGTCTGGCCAGAACGAACGAAGAGTGAGGGGTCTGCGGAAGACGGAAAGAACTGCAGGTCAGCAAGCGTAGCACGGAGAGTGTCGTGCCACTCACGGGGAGCCTGGCGCAGGCCGTAGACGGGGCGCCGCAGGAGCCACTGGGTCCCAGGAGGGAAGGTGCCATTAAAGCCCTGAGGGCGACGCAAGTAGACCTGCTCGTGTAGGCTGCCCTGAAGGAAGCCAATGGAGAATTCGAGGGAGTGAAGCTCGTAGTCACGCTGAGCAGCTAGGTGTAACAGAACCCGAAGAGTAGTCATCTTCGGGGTCGGAGCGAAAGTCTGGAAGAAGTCCACCCCCTCATGCTGACTGAAGCCTCGAGCCACATAGCGCGCCTTGAACACAGGCGGCTCTCCAGGAGGGCGCTTCACCTTGAAGAGCCAGCGGCCATCGACTACGTTCACCCCAGGCGGGGGAACTGCGTCGACGAAGGTGCCGGTGGATCTCCAAGATGCCATCTCCTGCTCCATGGCAGCTATCCACTGCGAGGCCCAGGGCCCCGAAGTCGCCTCAGCGTAAGTGCGAGGGGTCGGGATGTCGAAAGAGTCTGGGTTACCCTCAGGGACTAGCAGCATGGAACAGAGATGGGGAGCAGCCTCGGACACGAAAGCAAGCTCGAACTGGCGGTCCTCCAGGACGTCACTGCCAAGGGCAGGAGCACCCCCGACAGACGGAGGACAGGCAGGGTCAGAGACCAGAGCTATGGCGTAGTCAAGGCGGCGGGTAGAGGCGAAGTCAGCGACAAGAGCGTCAAGGCACGAGACCGGAACAGACGGGTCGGTAACGAGAGAGGCAAGGACCCGAGGAACAAGAGGACGAGCAGCACGAAGGTAGTCAGACAGCGGGGGGGTGCAACAACAAGGGAGGACGGAGGAGGCAACGGGAGAAGGGGAGGACGAGACGCATGGGAACGAAGCAACATAGGGTGGGAGCGCAAGACAGGCGAGGCAGGACGAGCACGGGAGGGACGGTGAGACCAGACGTGCGACGGAGGAGTCGGGTTCGGAGACAGGGGAGGGGACACAGGAGGGGAACGAGGGGGAAGACGGGCCGGGGACGAGTCCGGCGGAGGGAACACAGGGCCGTAGATGGGAAGAGGAGGAGACGGTCGGAGAGGAACAGACGCAGGGTCGGGGGACGGAAGGCCGAGCAGGCGAAGGGCGGACACCGGCCGGGACTGCTGCTGCGGCGGCACAACGGCGACACCTGGACCGCAAGCTGCTCCTCGGCGACCCCAAGCACACTCCACACCAGCACCCCCAGAGGGACCACCCCCAGGGCGACCTGGACGAGCACCCCCAAAGTCAGCGAACGGGTGCCGCGACGGCGGCGGCGGCGGCGGCGGCTGCGGCGGCAGCGACAACGACGGCTGCAGCGGCGGCAGTGGCGGTGGAGGAGGGGATTGGGGAGGGGACGCTGAGGGAAGGGCGACCGGCGAGGACTGCGCAGCGGGGCCACCAGAGTCAGAAGACTCCTCAACCGGGTCCACCGACGGACGGAGGGTGACGTGGGACACACCAGAGGGGGCAGGACGGGGAGGAGGAGGAGGAGGGGCAGGGACTACCGGGGAAGGAGTGACCAGGAACAGGGGGGGGGTAACCGGGGGACCGCGGTGGGGGAAGCGACGGTAGTAGGAGGCGGACTCGTCAAAGGTGACGTCGCGAGAGTGAAAGAAGCGGTGAGACGGCGGGTGGTAAAAGTGCCAGTCGGACGCGTCCAGGGGAAAACCGAGGAAGACGCAGGGAAGGGTGCGGGCAGTGAGCTTGTCCTTGCCGGAGGCACGGACGTGAGCAAGGCAGCCCCAGACATGGAACGCAGATGCGTCACCAGGAGGCCCAGTCCAAAGACGGGTCGGCGAAACCTGCGGCTGCTGAGGGTGCGGCCACAAGTTAAGCTGGTGAGAAGCGTAGCGCACAGCGAACGGCCACAGAAAATGGGGTGCACCGGTATGGATCATGGAGGTGCGAGCCACCTCCATGACCAAACCGATGCGTCGCTCAGCGACCCCATTCTGCTGTGGGGAGTCCGGTAGGGTGAACGTCTGGGTGATGCCCTCCGCACGACAAAAGCGACCAAGGACACCTGAGGCAAACTCGCCACCACGGTCGGAGTGAAGACGCAAGACAGGGAGACCGCGGTGGACACGCACAGAGACAAGCCAGGGGATGAGAGCGTTAGGCACGTCAGCCTTGCGCTCCAGGGGAAAGACTGTGGTGTAACGAGTGGAGTCGTCGACAAGCACAAGGAAGTAGCGCTCTCGACGCGGCCCAGGGACGGGGGCGGGGCCCCAGACGTCCAGGTGCAGGGTCTGCAGCGGCGCGGCGGTAGGGGGAAACGAGGAGGAGTGAGGGGCACGGCGAAGCCGACCCTCGACAGAAGGCGTGCAAGGTGGGGCTGGGGAGGAGGGAAACGCGGGGAGAGAACCTGGGAGACCAAGGACAAGACCGTGCTGGGACATGTGACGCAGACGCGGGAGTGCAGGGTGACCTAGGCGGTGGTGCCAAAGGAGGGTCGGGTGAGTGAGGGACCGACAGGAGCAGGCAGCAGCAACCTGGGTGGGCGCTCCAGCCGGGGGGGTCACGGTGTCGAGAGTAAACAGGCCGGACACCGGGTCCCGGGGGAACGTGGACAGGGGGGCACCAGTGGCGGCCTCGGTACAGACAGCATACCGCTCGTGACCAGGGAACGTAGTGGTGACGCCAAGGTCCTGGAGGCAGCCGACACCAACTAGGTTCCTGGAGAACGAGGGGATATGCAGACCTGTGAGAGTGCCCGAAGGAACCGCCGGACAGGGAAGGGTGGTGGAACTGCGGGCGACTACCGAACCGCCGGAGGGGTCAGCAAGAGAAACGGCAGCAGGATCAGGAAGCGGCGTCAGGGTGGTGAAGTCGCGGAAGAAACAACGGGAAGCGCCAGAGTCCAAGGTGAAGGAAAGCGAAGCAGAGGCGTCTGGCGACGGAACGACGGCGGAAGCACCAAGACTACACAAAGCAGGGGATCCTACGCCTGACGCAGCAGGGGAGGCTAAGCTAGGCACACCTACACGAGCCGACAGTGAGTAATAAGCGGGAAGCACACTAGAGTCATCAGCATACATCACATGCAGAGCAGAAACAATGGCATCCATGTCCATGTCAAAAATCTGAATCTTACGACTAAGCAAACTGTGCCAGTCCGGGAGGTCTGGCGACGGGCCGAAGCGCTGACGAAAGAGGTCGTCCAGGCGACGAAAACAGCGGGGAGTGGAGTGACCGAGCTTACCGCAAACGAAGCCGCGGCAAGGACCGGTCTGGATCTGGTACTGACAACGCACGCCTCCAGAGCCACCACTCGGCACACCACCACGCGCCCGGCCACCGCCAGCGCCGGGCCACCCGGGCGGGAGGACACTCGTCTGCCGCATCTGCGTCGGCTGCGGCGGCTGCTGCGAAGGCTGCGACTGCTGCGGCGGCGGCGGCTGCAACTGCAGGGGCGGCGGCTCAGCTGGACTGGGTAGGGTCCCCTCGTCCGCTCCAGCACCAGACGACCCGACTCCACCACCACCCCCTCCCGCACCCCCGCCTCCCTCGTCGCGCCCAACCTTGGGGCGGCGGCCCTTCCCCGAACGAAACTGCGCTGCAGCAGCAGTCTCAGCCACTGCGGCAGAGCCGTCGGAGAAGGTACACTGAGCGGGGGCACAACCCTGAAAGATAGGGACCGGCACGGTACCGCTCGCCTGGGTGATGGAGCGGTGGCGGGTCTCAATCACAGTCAGGGTGTCTACAAAGTCAGTGAGGGTGAGGTCTGCGGGGTGAATGCTGAGGAAGCGGTCGCGGGCGACAGCAAGGCGGTCAGGGAGGCGGGTGGCAAGCAGGTAAAGGGTAGAGGTAATGGGCGGCTGGTGGGCTCTAAGCTGTGCGTCAGTGCAGGCAGCGCGCCAGGTCTCATCTATCGAGCGCAGGTGGGCAGCGAGGTCAGAGACAGTGGGGAAAGATGCAAGGTCAGGAAAGAGCATCGGGAGGATCAGGCGACCCACCGAGGCAGCCGGAGGGGTGGAATAGCGCTTGATGACAGCATCAAAGTATGCCTGAGCAGTAGTGAGGGACCTAAAGCGAGGGCGCTCGGACGGGGGAAGGGCGTTGCTAATAGCAAGCTGGGCGACAGCATCGCGAGAAATCCAGACAGAGCGCGCACGGGCAGTGGTAGCAGTAGACTCGCGCTCAGTGGGTGTGGAGTCAGCGGGCAGAATAGCAGGGGGGTCTGGGCAGGGGAGCGTACCGTCAAGGTGTGCGGAAAGCGGCTCACCATCCTGCCGCTGGCCAGTGAGTTGGCGCCGGAGGTCGGCAAGCCACGCCTCGAACTCCAGAGGCTGGCCTTCAGCGTCGAAGCGAAGCTCCGTCGCCATCAGGGGCAGTGCAGGATGGAACAGTACGGTACAGTGAAGTGCAGAGGAAAGCAGAGCAGTGCAGGGCGGTGCAGTGCGGGGCAGGGCAGTGCAGTGCGGTGCGGGGCGGTGCAGGGCGGTGCAGGGCGGTGCAGTGCGGTGCAGGGCAGTGCAGTGCGGAGCAGGGCGGTGCAGGGAGGGGGGGGGGGGGGGGGAACCGGGCCGGTGCAACAGGGCCGGGCGGGTGCGACGGGGCCGGGCGAGTGCGACGGGGCCGGGCGGGCGCGACGGGGCCGGGCGGGTGCGACGGGGCCGGGCGGCCGCGACGGGGCCGGGCGGGTGCGTCGGGGCCGTGCTGGTGCGACGGGGCCGGGCCGGTGCGACGGGGCCGGGCGGGTGCGACGGGGCCGGGCAGGTGCGACGGGGCCGGGCAGGGGGCAGCGGGGCCGGGCAGGGCGCGACGGGGCCTGAAGGCTTGACGGGGCCCAGGAGGGGCGCTACGAGGCCCAGGAGGGGCGTTACGGGGCCCAGGAGGGGCACTACGGGGCGCGGGAGGGGCCCAGGAGGGGCGCGACGGGGCCCAGGAGGGGCGCTACGGGGCCCAGGAGGGGCACTACGGGGCCCAGGAGGGGCCCAGGAGGGGCGCGACGGGGTCCAGGAGGGGCACTACGGGGCCCAGGAGGGGCCCAGGAGGGGCGCGACGGGGCCCAGGAGGGGCACGACGGGGCCCAGGAGGGGCGCTACGTGGCCCAGTAGGGGCAGTACGGGGCGAGGGGCGCAGCAAGGCCCGGGAGGGTCGCAACGGGGCTAGGAGGTCGCGACGAGGCTAGGGGGTCGCGACGGGGCCCAGGGGGTCGCGACTGGGACTAGGGGGTCGCGACGGGACTAGGGGGTCGCAACGGGGCCCAGGAGGGGCGCGGCAGGGCTAGGGGCACGACGGGGCCCAATGGGTCGCGACGGGGATAGGGGGGAGGCACGGCGGGGCCTAGCTAGGGGACGAGCGGAAGCGGTAGGTGGGGGGGGATCCTAACCTACGCGTGATACCATATCAAACTGAGAGTAGTGAATGATTGGGTAGAGGGAGAGTACAGATAGGTATACCTAAGTATTGTACCCTCTAAGAGGTGACCCTATACAGTCTATGCAAACATAACAAATACACATGTTTGACACCCCCCACCCCCCACTCCCCACCTCTCCTCTCGTTCAGTCACCATCGCTCTGGGGACGCTTTGAGGCACATCGAGCACTGCTATGGGGGCGTGGGGCGTGGGCGCGGAGGCAGCAGCAGCTCGACTCCTGGTCCCGGTCTTGCCAGTCTCGCCAGTCTCGCCGTTAACTGTCGGAGTCACAGAGCTAAGTGCCACTCCACCATCCGACCCAGGACCCCTCTGACTTTGACCGTCGTTCCGCTTGTCATTCTGCACCCTTCCGTTCTCGTTGAGCTCATGTGCGTTTCTCGTCGCTCTAGCTGCCTGTGGCACACCCAAGGGCTCCCCCCCTTTTTTTTAAGGTAAGGGTATCAGGCTCCCCCACGTGCAAAACTATTTACCTCCAGGTATGGTGAGATTCAGGTCCCCTCACCCCCCCCCTCCCCCCTCCCCTTAGGTGTGCTGAAGCAGCCTAGATCGTGCATGCCTGCATGTTTTCCTTGCAGCTTCGTCTTCACTCCCTTGCGTCCATTTCTCCCACTCACTCCCTCCCCTTCCTCCCCCCACCCCCCCTCCCCCCCCGCCGCCAGGGGGAGCAGAGGTATGCTGGAGAGGAGTGCGTGCACCTGCTGCAGTGATGGGGGAGAGGAGTGCACCTTCCCGCTGCAGCCAAGTGCTTCACTCAGCTCGCTCGCACAAAGCTAAGTACCCAACCTTCCTCGCCACCTCTTGCCCCATTCTTTCAGCTCTTTTTTTTTTCGCTAAGTTACTCTTTTGATTTCAGCTCTTCACTGCCCCTCACTTGCTGCACTTAGCCACTTAGCCTTCAACCCTTCAAACCTCAGATACTAATCGTGTTTGTACCCCACCCCACCCCCCCCCCTTCCCCAGCAGGTGAATCCGCTGTGGTGGTGGTTGGTGGGGTTGAGGGGGTAACCCCACTGCTGGTGGTGGTGGCAGTGGCGGTGGTGGTGGCGGTGGCAGTGGTGGTGGCGGTGGTGGTGGTGGTGGTGGCGGTGCTGGTGGCGGTGCTGGTGCTGGTGGCGGTGGTGGTGGTGCTGGTGGCGGTGGTGGGAGTTGGACAGTGGGGTTGGGGGTGAACTATGAGCCTGGGCCCAATACCCACACGTTTAAGGCATAATGGACGAGCACCAGACCCTGCGGCCGGGGTGCTCTGGTGTGAGTGTCCCCTCTTGCCACGTCGGTGAGGGGCTCAGGTCTCATGGTTGGCTCTCAGCCCCATTGCTGGCGGAGTGTGGTGGAGAGTGGTGGTGCGTGGTGCTGGGTGTGGTGATGGTGGTGGTGGTGCAGTGGAGGGGTGGTGAACCCCCTTGAGTATGGGGAGATTGAGGCAGGGGGGGAAGGTTGAACCCCCTTTGGTAAGGTTGTGAGGGGCAGGGGGGAGGGAGGGGGGTTGGAACCCCCAGGTTAAAGCGAACTAGGGGCAGAGGGACCCCCCTCCTCTGCCTCTTGCTTGCGCCAACCTGGGAGTTTCAACCCCTTTCTCTTGCCTCTCACTCACCTTACCCTGGGGGGTTGAACCTTCTTCCCCTGCCTTGCTCTCCTCTTGCTCCAGGGGCTGCACCACTAGCACCACCACCACCACCAGTACTGATTTGAGTGTTGGTGGGTGTGGCTGTGGTGGTGGTTTCAGGCCACCCACCCCGCACCCCCCCCCCCCCTGGCGGGGAGTGGTGGTGGTGGTGCGTGGTGGTGGTGGGGTGTGGTGGTGGTGGGGAGTGGTGGTGGTGGTGGTGGTTTCAGCCCACCCCATACTCCAGAACCCCCCCCCTCCCCCACCCCCCTTGTGGGGAGTGGTGCTGATGGTGAGTGGTGGAGTGTGTGGTGGTGGTGAGTGGGGGTGGGGGTGGTGAATGGAGTGTGTGGCAGTGGTGTGTGTTGGTGGTGGTGAGTGGTGGAGTGTGTGCCGGTGGTGTGCGGTGGTGGTGGTGTGGTGGTGGTTTCAGCCCCCCCAACCCCGACCCCTTTCTCGTTCCTCCTTGATGGTGGTGGGGAGTGGTGAGGAGTGGTGGCGGTGGTGGATGGAAGAGGTGATGGCAGATGGTGCAATTGGAGGCTGGCAGATGGATACCTCCAGGATATATCCAATCCTGAATTCAGTCCAGTGTAGTTACAATGAACTAGTGTAGTTTTGTAGTAGTATGTGCTTGAAATCCCGTATGTCATGTCATATGTGTTCTCTGTGCTTTGTTGACAAGAATCTAAGTGATAAGAGCAGAACAGTGTTCAGACAGTGTTGAAACTGTTGAGTGACCTGCTGGAATTACCCTTGAGAAGTTCCTCGGGGAAGGGCCACAGGTGCAGAGCCTGGGGGGCTATGGGCGCACTGACCCGCTATTAACAAGCCCCGTTAACCCAGTGGTTAGTGACTGGGTTTCTGACATGCTATCAGAGCGTTGGTGACTCGGGTTCGATTCCCAATGCTAGGTTGCAGAGGCGCTCGTGACTTCCACCTATCCCAGCGAGGGGGGGTGTCGAGGGGGGGTGTCGAGTGACCCGGTGAGGGTTACCCTTGAAAAGATCCTCGGGGAAGGGCCACAGGTGCAGAGCCTGGGGGGGGGCTATGGGCGCACTGACCCGCTATTAACAAGCCCTTTTAACTCAGTGGTTAATCGCTGAGTTCTGACAGAAACTACTGTCCTTGACCTTGTCCTTGATTCGGACAGTGTTCAGTCGTGTGTGGCCTTGAGTGCGCAACTGGTTTCACCACCACCTGAAAGCAGTGGTTTGTAGCTTGGACCTAAAGGGATCCACCAATTGGTTTTTGAGTCATCTAGTTCTTGAGAGTGATGAGATGACATGAGCTGCTCTAATGTCAATCTACGTAACAATCAAGGAATTCCAATCTCTACACTATCAAAAGTATGGGGATAAGCAGTAGTGATCTGATTCTGCATCTCATATCTTGTGGGACTGCTGCACGTGAGGTGGCAGAAGTATCTCGAATCGCGGAGTACCCACGAGTCGAGTCGCAATGCCCTTCACACCACACTCAGCCATGCGACCAAGTGTTGCTCAGATTTGAGCAGCTTCACGAGAACTACACGAACTGTAACGACGCATTAGTGAGCTGGCTAGAGTCTGGATAACCCGATTCGTTATTTTCGTTGCCGGTGGTATCCCTCTTCGTTTAGCAAGATATCTGATCTTCCCTCCCGCCACAGCCTTTCCTCGAGCACACCACCACAATTTTTACCCATACATTCGAGCTGGACGAGAATTCCACATTTTATGAACAGCGCGAGTCGCCAAAGGAAGCCACAACTGGAGATAAGCACCCGACCAGGTACGTCCACACGGTCCCACCAGCGCGGCTCGAGCAGATGAGTTATCCACTTATAAATCCACCTTGTATCTGCACGCTCTCTCATCAGTCGCCACTCGCTCCGCTCCAAGCATCTGCAGCACGCCTCTCCATTGTCTCGATCGAACCAACTCCCACAACCTCGGCCTGAGGTTGAGAGGCTCTCACTGGACTCGGCTTTCAGAAAAGCTCTCACCACAGCCGTACATTTCAGCCCGCAACTCTCACCTCCTGTCAGGACAGGACAGTGTCCTCGACAAGCCTTTCCACTCCACACCGTATCAAACAACTTGTTGAGAAAGCATGGCTGCGAGGCTCGTGCTGCTTCTGCTCGCCGTCTTGGCGTGCGCCACTCGCGCGGCGACCGGCGCCAAGGTGTCGCAGATGTACGTGTTCGGCGACGAGTCGGCCGACGTGGGCAACGCCAACTATTTCAAGCAGGCGTCGCTGAAGGCCAACAAGGCGCCGTACGGCGTCAGCTACAAGCCCGCGTCGGGCCGCTTCTCCGACGGGAAGCTCGTCGTCGACTACCTCGGTGAGTGCGACGACGCACCCTAAATTTCTGGAATGCGATTTGCACCCAGAGCTTCTTTTGGTAGTAACCCACAGCGAGCTTGTCTGAAAGCTGAGTCCAGTGAGAGCCTCTCAACCTCAGGCTGAGGTTGTGGGAGTTGGGGAGGCTGCTCGTCTTGCTTGCCGGTTTTCAGTGATTCGGTTTTCACCGCCATCATTTTGCCGTTTCATCTTGCCCCGAGGTTACTAACGCCTTTTTTTGTTCTGCCTTCTTCTGCCACTAACAGCCGAATTCCTCGCGATTCCGCCGCCGCGCGCCGATCTCGCGCCGCGCAATGCGTCGCTTCCCTTCTCGGGCCTCAATTACGCCATTGCCGGCGCTGGCGCCAAAGCCGGCACCAACGGCGGAAAGGTGACTCACCTCAGAGGCTCGCAGCACTTTCTCGCATGTCGCTCGTCGTCCCATCGTCCAGCCGATTCCGCCTTGAAATTCCACATTATCTCTCAGTCATTGCCGTATTTCTGCATAGATTAAGATGCCGCTCAATTGGCTCCTCTCCGCCAGCCCTGCTTCGACAATTTCCGCGGGCTGCGGGCTGCAGTCAGACTCTGAGTCTGACTCACCATTCGTGTGTGCTTCCCCGTTCTCGTGATCGCAGACGCGCGGGCTGCAGCTGCAGTTCAACGAGTTCAGGAAGTGGCTCCACGAGGCGCAGAGGACCAACAACCCCGACCTCGTAAGCCCGTCGCATCCCTGTTAATGTCGCTCCTCCAAGACATCTTTTTCGTTTCTTCTCCTCAGAACGCTCCCGTTGTGTCTCATTACCTTTGCTGTTCTGTATTACTTCTCCTTCCTTCGTGTTTTGCAGAAGCTCAGCGAGGCTCTGTTCGTGATCAGCATCGGCGCCAACGACTACATCCCTGAGCTCAGCCGCGCCCAGCCCAACATGACCACTCTCGTCGCCATCGCCTCCTCCGTCTCCAACCTCGTTATAAGCATCACTCAGTCCCTCTATAACCTCACCGGCTCCTCCAACATCGTTGTGATCGACCTGCCGAATCTCGGCTGCCTTCCCTCTGTGCGCCGCGCGCACAAAAGTGGAGCCAATTGCACGAGTGATGGTAACCAGGTTACCGTCATCCACAATTTTGCCCTGCTGACGAAGACGGACAAGCTGAGGAACAACCCCGCCCTCCCCATGCCCAACCTGGTGCTCTTCAAACAGTCTGCCGTCTACAAGACCATGATCCAAGTCCCCACCTCTGGTAAAATCCCGCTTCCCCCTCATCGTTCCCCGCCACTTTCCTCCCTCTCGCTTGCGCTCACCCTCTTGCAACTGCTCTCGCCTTCCTTCCCTCTTCCTTCATATCGCCCTTCCCCGCGCACCCATAAGTTGACCACTTTCGGCACAGATATGTCTTACAGTCATCATTCACTCGTACACTGGTCACTCTCTCTCCCATGCCCCCATGCTACCCCACATCTCAAACAGGCCTGACGAACCAGTCCTATCCGTGCTGCGAGGCCGTCACTAGCACGGGCGTCTTTGTGGCATGCGGGCAGACAGCAGGCACGGGCAAGGCAGCAGTGACCGCAGGGGCGTGCGCTGCCCCAGCCAAGTACCTCTGGTGGGACACGCACAACCCCACACAGGTGGTCAACCAGAAGCTGGCCAACACCCTCTTCTACAGTACTAACCCCGCCATGGTCCGACCAAACGGGCTAAAAAAGTTCTATGGGCTGTAGGCTAGGCCACGTTCAACCCCACACAGGCGGTCAACCAGATGGTGGCCAACACGCTCTTCTACAGCACCAATCCGGCTATGGTCCGGCCCAATGGGCTCAAAATGTTCCTCGGGCTGTAGCCTGCGGTTGGGCGAGAGGGGGGAGGAGAGAAGTTGTCCTAGTACAACAGAGTGGGCCGCCGATGGGGTCGTTTTGTTTTGGTACGGTAGGTTGATTCTTTTGTATGCTTTTTTTTGGGCGGGATGGGTATAGATGGAAGGGTCTTGAGCTGTGCTCCTCTCCACCTGGGTGGCTTGGGCCTGTGGCCCTTTTTGTCGCCTAGCGTGAAATAAAGACCAGCGCGTTGCTTTGGCGAGAGCACAGGCCATCCTGTACCTGCTTTTCTTATTCATGTACCCAGTGGGATGTCCTCGAGTTTATTATCGGTTGCAATCAGTTGGTCCTCAAGTCATTATCACGTAACTGGGAACTCTTGCACGGGACACTCTAGTGGGTGGATGCTCCAAATCATTTGAACTTGCGTCGCATTATTGCAGTCAGCAGTCAAGAGGGTATGCGCATCAATCAACACCGCAGCAGTTGAATGACACCATTGATTCAGGGTTGCACGTTGCAAGTAGAGAGCCCTGCCCAGCTCATGTACCATCACTCGGTGGATCATGACACGTATCGCTACGATTTTATCACAACAGATCAAATGGTAATGTCATGCTTCGGTAGCTCCGCCCAGTCATGCATGCACGATCTCCACTGGTTATCGCATAGTGCATGCCAAGCAATTCGGGTTTGGCACATGAATCAGAATATTTAGGTGCTATAAAACTTTCTGTTGCACATGAAAACCCTGAAGAAATACAATATATCCCGTGCACTCTATCCTCATCAGTCAGAGGACCGAAGCGGCTGAGCAAGGCCGTCAGCACCGGGGGTGGGAGCATTGTGCAGGAAGATGTACCAGTTGAGGCAGGTGGCGATGGACACCCTGTTGGGGACAGATGGTTGGGTGGGTTGCGAGGGGTGAGTGAGGGCTTGAAAAGGCAATATGGGATGTGCGTTGTGCAGGAAGATGTACCAGTTGAGGCAGGTGGTAATGGAACCCCTGTTGGGGACAAGTGGTAGCGTGCGTTGGGGGTTGAAGTATATCGAACATGGAATGAGCACTGTGCTGTGCAGCAAGATGTGCCAGTTGAGGCAGGTGGCCGTGGAATCCCTGACTGGCATGCGTTGTCACGAGTGGGGTAAACGCAAAATGCAGCTCAGAAACGGAGCAGGCACATGCTTTGCAATGTGAAGAGACGATGAAGCCAGCATAGAAGGACAAGAACGATCAATCCATGTGGGGCAAGTGGTCAGTACCAGACGATGTAGGGCCAGAGAAGAATAGAGGCGACTTTGCTGACGGGCCAGAAGACCACGATGGTGCAGAAGAGCGTCAGCCACAGCAGCACAATTTCTGCTAGCGCCCAGTCCTGTAGAGGCCATCCAACAAAAAGAGGAGACGTTTTGGTGAGTGGAAAAGGAGATTATGTTGGACAAACAGTTTGTGAGCATGGTAAAAAAAAAACATAATTTTCCACAGGCAGTAGATTGTTGCCATAAAAAAGTTTCCAGATTCAAATCCTTCCATTGGCTCTCACAATCTTGTGCATGCCGAAGAAGAGGGGAGTCCACAGGAAATTGAGGACCAGCTGGCGTGAAGGGAAGGGGAGGGCGCACGGCAGAGGGAGGGAGGAAGCAAAAAGAAGTGAATATGGCAGATGGGTAGAAATCCCAGTGCAAGGGTGTAAGGTGTATCTGTTGGCGGTTGGATTGGAGGGTTGCGGAAGGGTAAGGGAGGAGTGTGACTGTAAGAGATAGGGAGTGGCAAAGGGAATCAGCTAAGCTTACCTGAAAGACATAGATGCCCAGGGGAAGAGCTTGAAGGGAGAATCCTGCAAGAAGGAAATACAACACATGTCAGAAGGCACCAGACGCATAAAGAATGAAGAGAACCATACATCAGAATGATGGAAAGGCAATTCAGGACATAAGGGATAGCATGTAACGCTAAAAAAATTTTAGGCGCCTAAAAAATCACAAGGGATAGCATGTAACGCGAAAAAACAATCGGACATTAGGGATAGAGGAATTATTGGTGCCTCCTTGCAGCCACTCTAGCCATGCAGCGACGCCCATCATGATGTAGAGAGGAGAACGAGAGACACAATGCGAGATAGAGTGGGATGGGAGGAACGAATGTGCTGAACCAAGTGCCAGTGGTGTGGTACCTCCTTGCAGCCACACTAGCCACGCGGCGACGCCCATCATGATGTACAGATTGATCCAGATCACGGGGAACGCCCACCCCTGCACATGCACGGCGATGATTGGAAGGCGCATTTCCAGGCGATTCATTAGACGCCTCAGACACGATCTACCGATTGATTCAGATCACGGGGAGGGCCCGTCCCTGCACACAGTGAGGGACACCCACAGAAAGGTTCGGAAGAGAGATGCTCGCAGCAAGATGATGAACGCCCCGAAACCGGGGAGTATGGAAAGGCTCCTGGTCCCCCAGTTACCTTGTCAAATCAAGTTCCTCTGACTCGTTTGTTGCTTGCCTAATCCCCTGACATTTTTCTTTGCTCCCCAATTCCTCCATCCGCATTCTACTCATACTTCCAACCACACTCACCGGCGGGGTCCAAGTGGGCTTGTCCAGGCTCCTATACCATGCTGGAAGGGTGGGGGGGGGAGGGGGGAAGAAGGGGGAAGAAGGAAATGGGAGAAGGGTAGCTTAGATGGGACTGAGTTGGCTTGACCAGGCTCCTATACCATGCTGGAGGCGACAGGGAGACGGGCAGTTTAGATGTAGAGGCGATGGAAGGATTGAGAGAACTAGCTCAGGCAATTGTTTTATGCTAGGAAGGGGAAAAGGCACAAGCACGAAATATAGACCGAAAAGGCTCAAAAGTCATTCGGGTTCCGCATGATCATACGTTTATGTGCGGAATTGGCGTGACGGACGGCTATTAACGCTGTACAAACTAGTGGGTGGGAGAATTAACAACGGCGGCGACTCACGCGAATCACCGCCGCCGAAGAGCGACGCTGAGAGAAAGCCCTGTGCGATGGGGAGGGCGACGGACGCTGCAAGCATGGCGTAATCCGACCACGCCATTGCGACAATTCGCGATGATTTGCGATTCGCGACGATGAGCGACGACAGGATCAACGACGGAGAAGTAATCCCAAGGATGACCAGGACGAACCGGGGGCGATCAGAGGAGAGGCGGAGGCGTCAGGGAGAAAAATAGCAGGCCGGCGGTACTGTAAATAGGACACCTTTCAATACTCATCTTGCTTCACCTTTCTTGGCTTGGGATTCTGCTGCGCCACATCCTCCCCGCTCCCCCCCTCTCCCCCAAGCGACAATGTGGCGCCACATTCAATTCTGTTGCGCCACATTGCCCCTCCGGGGAACCCCCAAAGCTCCCCCAGCCCAGAGCCCCCTATGGAGCGCCCCTCCCCGCAAAAGGCCATTTCCGCCGCACAGTTACCCAACCTTTCCCCAAAAGGGGATTGGGTGAGAGGGGGGCGCGCCCGTTTTAGCCAGGTGCTCGACGCTCATTGATTTGACACGCGGCGAAGCGTGAGCCGCTGGTTGATGTCCCCTCGGATTGGCGCATGACAAAAAAAAGTTGGCAGTTGGAAATAATAATGTATGTGAGTTGTGGGAACATCGTATTCATGTCATCCAGAGTATACAGTGCAATTATCGCGTCTAATTATATGAAGAACTGCATTCTGCGAGCGAATGTGCATGAAGAGTACGGATGGACCTCGAGATTTGTTCCTCACCTCAACCTTCAAGGCGTGTCCCGCGCGTACGTTTTTCGCTCAATACCCTACCCAACCATTTGGTTCGTTTTTTGAACCTTTTTACGCGCGCAGAGCATCTCTCCCAACCGCAATAAAACGTACGCGCGGGACACGCCATGAAAATCAAGTTCAGAGCCTACATCAAGCTGTACATCAGTTCTAGACTTCAACTAGAAGCAAATGAGAGGCAAATGTGTGATGTCCAGATTACGAAACGTCAGTTAGAGACTCGTACCAGACCTTTCCGACGCTCCAGTCTCTCCCCGTTCTTTCGCATTGGAGGAGCTTGACCCGTGCTGGTCTCGTACGTCCTAATCCGCTGAAGTTCTCTCAGGCAAGGCATCACCATGAACCCAGACCGCGATCGACTTCGCCCTAGTAGGGCCGACGCTGCTAGTTCCAGAGACGTTGTTATTTTTAGAGGCACTGGGCATGGTGAAGATCCATCGCGCGTGAGGAATCCGAGCAACGCGACCGATGTGGGCGATGCGAGGAATGCGAGCATCGTGGACGAAGAGATTCGCGGCAAGTGGAACACAGTCATGGCTGCTGTTGACGAGGAGCGACTCGTTAATAGCATGGAGCTGGAACTGCAGCTCAGGAAGGTAATTATTGCTTACTCCTGAGTCGACTTAAAACTCGGTTGTCGTGGACGAAGAGAAGGTCGTTAATAGCATGGAGCTGGAACTGCAGCTCAGGAAGGTAAGCAAAACGCTTAGAATGAAGTTCTTTTGTTGCATTTAGCTGCTCAATGCGTCAAATACTTGAAAGCAACGTCACGGTTCTGGTCTTTAAATTCCTGGAATTTGCATGCCTCTCGTCTCATCCCCGTCTCCTCTGGTTTCCGTGGTAACCCGATTCCTTGGCAACCCGGTTACCTTGTTTCCTGCTGCAGGACCACGCGTCTCTGGGGAACGGGCTGGTGCTGAGCTCGTTGGAGCCCCTCACGGAGGACATCAACTCCGCCGCTGACATGCTGCAGCTCATCAACGACAACTGGGTGCGTGCATGTTGAGAGGATTGAGATAGACAAGGCCGAGACGATAGAGAATACACCTAGTGCTTTTGAGTCAACTGAACTGCGATGCGAACATGCTGCAGCTCATCAACAACAACTGGGTGCGTGCTTATGGAGAAGATGGAGAATACACTGAATCTTTTGAGTCGTCTCAACTGCTGACATGCTGCAGCTCATCAACGACTAGTGGGTAAGTTTTTCCCTAGGTGCCCTTGTCTCCCCTGAGCATTCACCCGAACATTCTCCTCCCAATTCTCCTCCCAATTCTCCTCCCAATTCTCCTCCCAATTCTCCTCACAATTCTCCTGCCCCAGGATTGGCTGATGAGCTCTCTGGACCAATCAGGGACGGACGAGTGGCTGCCAGTGGAGGTGGAGCATCAGGAAGACTTCGCCGCCCTCATGACCGCCATCCACGCCGCCCAAACCAGCCGCCTCGTTGCCTCGGGACCGTCGCTCATGGAGCAAGCTAAGGGGTTCACTGCGCCGCCTGCTGCCTGGGGGGTGAGAGCTGGTGGTTTGGGTAGAGGCTTTTGAGACGTGTAACACCAGCTGCCTTGTTGCCTCGCTCATGGAGCAAGCTAAGGGGTTCACTGCCCCGCCTGCAGGCTGGGGGGTGAGAGCTGGTGGCTTGGGTCGAAGGTTTTGAGACGTGTAACACCAGATGCCTTGTTGCCTTGGGACCGTCGCTGATGGAGCAAGCTAAGATGTTCACTGCCCCGCCTGCTGCCTGGGGGGTGAGAGCTGGTGGTTTGCCTAGAGACTTTTGAGACGCCTAACACCAGCCGCCTGATCGCCTCGGGACCGTCGCTCATGGAGCAAGCCAGGGGACTCACTGCTCCGCCTGCTGCCTGGGGGGTGAGAGACGGTGTGGTTGAGATGTGTAACATCAACTTCCTCCTTCTTTTGGGATCGTCGCTCATGGAGCAAGCTGAGGGACTCACTGCCCCGCCTGCTGTCTGGGGGTTGAGAGATTTCTCGTGGGGGGAAGGTGTAGGGAAAGGGGCTTTCTAGAGACATCTCTGACCGAGCAGCTCTCGTATTCCTGGCCTGCTCATTTCCATTTCTCTTAGTTTCCCTCCCTTGCAGCAAGAGTTGCCCCGGCTGGCCTGCCTGCGCCTGCAACTAGCAGAGGAGCTGCCTGATTCCGCCTGTCCATTTCCCCTCCCTTGCAGCAAGAGTTGCCCCGGCTGGCCTGCCTGCGCCTGCAACTAGTAGAGGAGCTGCCTGATTCCGCCTGTCCATTTCCCCTCCCTTGCAGCAAGAGTTGCCCCGGCTGGCCCGCCTGCGCCTGCAACTAGCAGAGGAGCTGCCTGATCCCGCCTCTCCAATTCCCCTCCCTTGCAGCAAGAGTTGCCCCGGCTGGCCCGCCTGCGCCTGCGACTAGCAGAGGAGCTGGAGCTGAGGAGGCGGCTGCAGCGACTAGTGGTGGGCAGGAGGGGGGATGGCGAGGAGAGCGGGGACAGGTAGGGAGGGGAGGGACGGTAAGGAGACGAGTAGAGAAAAGCAGATGTTGCTGACTAATGGGCTGCAGTAGTTAATGGCGAAGGGGAGAGGAGAGGGGGAAGAGGAGAATAGGGAGATCGAGGGGGAAGTAACGAAGGAAATAGGTGCTGCTGCTGTTCTGGTTGTGTGAAACCACCTGACTCACTGCTGTAACAAAGCTATTTCAGCTGCGAGCATCATGTCATGTGTACATATCCCATAGTAATAGGAAACACGGTTAATCGAACACCACTGCTATTACAAAATCCCTGACCGCCTATCAATATGTCCCAAAGTGAAGTGCAGTAATGCACCGCAGAATCCCACTGCTACTACAGACAGAATCCCTGAATGCCTAGACAAGCGGCGGAATGCCGAACTGACTGCTCTCAGAGGGTGGGAGCAGCAGGCTTCTCCATCATGCGGATGCCGGCCCCCTTGTCCCACTCCTCCGCTGACAGCGTCTTGGCCATCGCCTCCTGGCCTCGCCACAGGATCTGACACGCGAAAGGGAGGAACAGGCAAAGATAAGTGCGTGCCCGGCAAGTTCATGTCCGAGCTCCGACGGGTGTAGAAGAATAGAAACCAAGTTGCTGTGAAGTTGAATTACAACATGAAGGACACCACACCACCCCACCTTGTCAATCACTCCAAACTCGAGTGCCTTTTGCGGGTTCATGTAAAACGGGCGCTCCATCGTCTTGGCGATCTTCTCAAACGACTGGTGCGAGGGAGAGGGAGGGAGAGATATTGGGCGCAGTGAGATATAAGGCAGTGCAGTGCGGTGCAGTACGGTGGACATAGCACTCAAAACGGGTTCATGTAAGGAGGGCGCTACATAGCCTTGGCTATCTTCTCAAAGGCAGGACTGCCGTGGGTAGTGAGGTGGGATGAGGTGGAGTGGAGGGCAGTGCGGTGAATGTATCGAGGCACGAAACAACCACGAGGGATGAGTGAGGCACGAGGAGTTTAAGACCTGAACGTACATTGCCTGTGTGGCGAGCCAGCAGTGTGACGAGAGTGTCCCTGTTGTTCACCACCTGGGATAGGGGGGAGGAGATGGAGAAAAGGGCATTGAGAACATTGATAACATTGATAATATCTATAACATACATAAAAAACATTGATCATGCTGACAACAGCTGAGAGAATAAGCACATTGACGACACTGATAACAACATATTATTGATTTACATTGAAGGCTAAAACCGAACGCACCTCCTTAGCCCGGATGTGCACATCAATGGCTGACATCTGCCCGGTGGACGGCAGGCGCGGCTGCTGGATCATGGCCGTCGCATGCGGCAGCATGAAGCGCCGGCCCTTCTCCCCCGCCGCCAGCAGCATGCACGCCTGGCCGATGGCCGCCCCTACCCCCACAGTCTGCATCTGTTGGGGGGGGGGAGAGGAACGGGGAGAGGGAAGGAGAAAAAAGGGGGAAGGAGAATGAGGGGAGATGGGGAGGAAACGGCACGTGGCAGCATGACGCGCCACCCCTTCTCCCCTGCTGCCAACAGCATGCGCGCCTGGCCGATGGCCGCCCCCACGCCCACTGTCTGCATCTGTTTGGGGGGGGGGGGGAGGAGAGGATAGGAGGCAAGGGGATTTCGGACGCAAAGGGAAAAAATAAGATTCAGGAGTAAGCAGGAGCCCGGCAACACGCACGCTTTTCCTTGAGACTTCAAATTCCTATTCTTATACTCATCTTCCCTAGGAATCCCATCTAGAAATGATAATGCAACCTAGAAATCACCATCGACTTGAGCATACCTCGTTCTTCATTTGCATCATTGTATCGTAGATGGCAAATCCTTCTGTCTCCATGCCCACCTGCGCGCACCGAGCGAGATGCATCATTAGGGGAGGTTCGGGGGGAGGGGGAGAGGAAAATGCATCATGGCATCGTAGATGGCAAAGCCCTCTGTCTCCATGCCCACCTGTGCATACCAGGAGCGATTAGAGTGAGGGGGAGCGGAGGAGGGGAAAGAGAGGGGAGAGGGGGGAGGGGGAAGGGGGGGAAGTAAAAGGGAACAGAGGGAGGGTGGGGGTGTTAAACATCGATTTTATTCGAAAAGGCTAACTGCATGCCACAATCAATTTCCGTAAAGCTGATGCAGATGTAGGTGGGCTGGCGGGGGGCGCATGCGTGACATCATGTCATAGGCTCACAGCTCACATCTCACCGTTTCGCCATCTGCCCGGGATGTGCCGGTGGAGTTGAGGTACACGTAGGTGGGCTGGCGCGGGTCCAGCCACTGCAGGTAGAGCAGCTGCGCTATCACCAGCTCCGTCACCGCTGGCACCAGCTGCACGTTGGGGAAAAAAAAGGGAGGGGGGGAAGGGGGGGAAGGGGGGGAAGGGGGGGAAGGGGTGGGGTGGGTTAAGGGGCGGGGGGAGGGGACATGGAGCATCAGCCGCTGCAGGCGCTATAACCAGCTCCGTTACTGTAACGAAGGCGCGGGGGGGATGGGGAACGTTGAGAATGAGGTCACTGCAGATACAGAAGCTGCGGTACTCCTGGCGCCAGTTGCCGATGAAACACACGCACACTGGCATGCTGATACGCGCAATCCGGCTACCCAGCACCCGGCGCGTCAGTGCGGCACTACTGTGATCTAATGGTATTCAATCGTATTCAGTCGTATTCAGTCGTATTCAGTCGTATTCAGTCGTATTCAGTCGTATTCAGTCGTATCCAGTCGTATCCAGTCGTATTCTGACGTATTCTGTCGTATCCAGTGGTATTCAACTAGTCGAAGGACAACACAAGCACGCCGGAATCCCGTATAGTCGATTCCGTTGATCGACAACAGCGATTTAGGACAGCTGTTCTCACGCACGCAGCTACTCTAATGCGCTATAATAGCAGCACCCGCGGCCCACAGGCATGCCGGCGATAACGATATCGACTCAAGACCGCTACTACAACCCATCTTAAACGGCTACTCAAACGGCTACTCAAACGGCTACTCAAACGGCTACTCGAATGGCTACTCAAACGGCTACTCAAACGTCTACTTTAATGGCTACTCGAGAAACACTGCGACACCCACGGGCATGCCGACGTAGACGATTCGGCTGTTCAGCAGCAACGACGGCAGATCCGGTGGCGGTCGCCGCGGCCGGTGCTCGCCATACCCCCCGCCGCGCTCCACTTGCGCGGGCGCCGCCATTTGCGTCGCCGCCATTTTCGCCGCCGCGAGGTCCAGCAGCGGCGGCTCGTCGAACCTTCCGCGCGCGGCGTCGGAGATCTGCGCGCGCCCCTCGTCCGACCGCGCGGCTTCCGCCAGCCACGGGAGGAATTTGTCGTCTACCGGCGCGATCAGCCGCGGGTCGCGGCGGGCGCGCAACGCCAAGGTCACTCTGCCGTGCGATCCGCCGGCGGATGCGGGGAGAGACGTGCCGAGATGCTCCTTCCCCCCGCGAAGCGGAGATGCGGAAAGCGCGCCCGCGCCGAGCCCCGCAGGCACTAGCGACGCCCTAAGCGCAGAAGCCATGCTGGCGGAAATTTACAGCGCGCGAGGGCCTAGTAGACACTGGGAAAAGCAGGCTCGCTGGGCTGTTAGCACGGTGACGATTCAGCCGAATCGAGGTAGCTACTTGTACGAATGGCGTTTCCCCAGCCAAGCAAAAACAGCAGCAGGACGAAAATTAGGGTTTCGAACTTGAGGGAGTGAGTGAGGGGGGATGTGAGGAGGGAGGGCGGACGAATGTGCGTTGTTGAGGGAAGCGCGTTGTTCATAGTTATTTCAGGCTACACCTGCACAAGCAGTTGTGTTATAAAGTGAGACAGGCATCTATATTTGCTATGAATGATTCGTTTAAATTTTGGCTTCCTTACCCTTTGTGTCGAAGCCAAAATATTCGCGGCAACAAGGGTGTGCCCCTCTAGAAAAAATCTACAAGGGTGCAGCTTCTAGCCCTATTGGCTGCCTTGCAACCTCCTCCTCATCATCCCCAAAACCCTCATTCTCTTGAGCTCCCAGCACCAGAAACCCTTCATCCTCAGCCCTTGTCTTCCCCCCACCAGCAACATTCTGCTGCCCAGCCTGCCCAGCTACCTGAACCGCCTGACCAGGTACCTGACCAAGCACCTGGGAGGGAGCCCCACTTACGCTCCCTCCCTGCATTTTCTCCTCCACCACACGATCAAAATCCGATGCTGACACCACTGCAGGTGCTGCCAAACCTGCAATTGCTGTGGAGGCACGGACTGAACCTGCTGCTGCTGCCGAAGCTGCCATGTCATTCGTAACTGTACCCAAAACATCAGAACCCCGTCTGATGCCTGCAAACCCCACCGCACCCCCCGATACTGATGCCAGCCCTGGTGCCGAACCTAGGAGCGGGTCCGAGTCTTGGGAGTGGTTCGGGAATGATGGAGTGGTTGGGACAGCAGCAGGGAAGGAAGGGGAGGGTGCGCGGCCTGGGTTAGGTGTGGGGAGAGCTGCTGTTAAGGCAGGAGAGGAATAGACCGCAGTAGTAACAGGACGAGAGGGCGTGGTTACATGATGAGAGTGGGTGGTTACAGGATGGGAGGGAGTGATGGGGTTGGGCATGGAGGAGAGAGGCAGGAGGGAGGGAGAGGAGTGCGAGACATGGGGCTGATGAGGGGCTGGGGATGGTGAGTGGTGAGCCGGTACGGCTGGGGATGGACGTGTGGAGGAGGCAGCAGTAGAAGAGGCGATGTTTCCACCAGCAGCCATAGGATGGGCAGGTGAAGAGGAAAGTGCAGCAGCAGGAGCAGCAGCAGCGGCAGCAGTAGGAGCAGCGGCAGGAGCAGCAGGGGCAGTGGTGGTGGCAGGCGCAGCAGGAGCGGGGAGGGCGAGGGCAGCAGAGCCAGGCCCCTGCAGCAGGCCGGCCACTCCGGCTCCTGATGATTGCACGTTGGTGGGGAGGAACAGGTCGTGCTTCTGGTCCTTGAACGCCCGCCACACCTGGAAGGGAGGGGCCCAAGTGGGGGGGGAGAGGGTGGTTAAGTGTTGATTCCGGAAGACAGAGTGAAGAAAGGGGAAGGACGAACCTCAGACTTCAACTGTAGGTGACGGCCGGTGGGTGGGGGGCAGTGACGAGTGGTGACGAGCGGTGGCGGGAGGTCATGGATGACGGGCGGTGGCGAGCGGTGACGGGCGGTGACGGGAGGTGACGGGAGGCGACGGGAGGTGACGGGTGGTGGCGGGCGGTGACGGGAGGTGACGGGTGGTGACGGGAGGTGACGGGTGGTGACGGGAGGTGACGGGTGGTGACGGGAGGTGAGGGGTGGTGACGGGAGGTGACGGGTGGTGGCGGGCGGCGGCGGGCGGTGACAGACGGTGACGGGCGTTGGCGGGCAGTGGCCGGACGGTGGACGGTGGACGGGGTCCACCGGTAGACGTTGGACGGTGGATGGTGGACGGTGGACGGCGGACGGTGGACAGTGGACGGTGGACGGCGGACAGTGGACGGTGGACGGTGGACGGCGTCCACCGGTGGACGGTGGGCGGTGGACGGTGGACGGCGTCCACCGGTGGATGGTGGACGACGGGCGGTGGCGGACGGTGGGTGGTGACTTCGTGCCCACTGGTGGGCGGTGAGAGCAGAGTGCCGATCGGCTAAACTGGCATGGCAATGCTGTCAATTCAGAATCTCACCTCAGAGCCCTTCAGGATGTCACCTCAGATCCTTTGAGAATTTCATCTCACAGCCGTTGAGAATCTCACCTCAGAGCCATTGAAAATCTCACCTCAGAGCCGTTGAGAATCTCAAGCACGCGGATGGAGTAGGCCCCATCTGCTGCCAACAGCTTCAATACTTCAACTGCCAGCACTCGCCCCACCGCTGCCTCTGATTCGCTCCACCGCATCCGGGCAGCTAGCGAAGCTTTTCCGCCTGCCCGCCAGTCAAGAATTGCGAGCATGACCTGTACTAGGCCGTTCCTGGGCAGGCAGGACAACAAAATACAGAAGCGGGTGCCTATTTGAACATCGATCTGCCAGGTTGCTTTTCCAGCCACAGGGGGTTAAGGGCGTGGGGTTCAGGAAACGCCAAACATGCAAGTTTAGGAAATGCAGTAGTGTCTCCTGCATAAATACTGCATGCAACAAGAAAATGCTCGCAGGATAACGTGACTCCAAGCATCCTCAACCAATCGCATTTGCCACTGCTTACCTGAGCGCCTGGGCAACAATGGCATCTCGGGATCGGTTCGCCAGTCCCAGCAGCCTCTTCATGGTTTCCAATGCGAGCACGGCTGCTCCCGCCCACCCTATCGCCCGCATCAGGAGCGCTATCACCTGGGCGCGTAGAGAGCAAGGGACACAAAGGAGGGAAGGAACTTGATTAAACTCAGGATAACGTCCATGGATTCTAGCATCAGCACTGGTACTCCCGCCCACCACACGCGCATCAGGCGTGCTATCACCTGTGCGTGTAGCAGCAGGGGACAAAAAGAATGCGGAGGGGAATTGATCTATCTCAGAGTGATACAACCACCTGGGGCAGAATGAGCGAGGGTGAGAAGCAGTGAAGGCCTACCTGAGGGGCGTTGGCGCCTGGAACAGCAAGAGCCCACCTGAGGGCGTTGGTGCCTGGAACAGCAAGAGCCCACCTGAGGGCGTTGGTGCCTGGAACAGCAAGAGCCCACCTGAGGGGCGTTGGCGCCTGGAACAGCAAGCGCCTCAGCACAGGGCCCATTGGCGGCTACCTGGTGGAGAGCACAAGCGCGCCCTCTTGCAGTGACTCACGGTCACCTGAGGGGTGTTGAAAGACTCACCTGAGGGGCGTTGAAGGTTGCATCTGAGGAGCGTTGAAGGTCTCACTTGAGGGGCATTGAAGGTCGCATCTGAGGGGCGTTGAAGGTCGCATCTGAGGGGCGTTGAAGGTCTCGTCTGAGGGGCGTTGAAGGTCTCATCTGAGGGGGGTTGAAGGTCTCACACGAGGGGCGTTGAAAGTCTCACCTGGGGGGCGTTGGCGCCTGGGACAGCAAGCGCCTCAGCGCAGGGCCCATTGGCGGCTATCTGGTGAAGGATCTTCAACGAGCACATGCGCGCCCTCTCCCCCGCCTGCCTCCTCGCCTCCGCCTCCGCCTCTGCCTCTGTTAAACCTCCCCTCACCCCACCCAACGACCCCCCTGCCCCTGCAGGTACAGCTGATGCCGCCCCTCCTGCTGTAGCAGCTGCAGTGGAAGCAGCAGGAGAGGAACCCCCAGCAGCAGCGGCGGCAGTTAGCAGTTGGCCCTCTGCTGCTGTGAGCAGCAGCAGCTTTGGCACGTAGCCCAGAAGAGCCACGTGTTCACTCAGGAGTGGCTGCACTCGCAGCAGGGAGATGAGCGCTGTTGCTAGAATTTCCACTCTGTCCGCTGCTGCTGTCACTGCTGCTGCTCCTACCGACCTCCTCCCTACCGCCGGTGATGCTGTTGCTGCTGCTGCTGCTGCTCCTCCTGCTCCTGCTGTTGCTGCTGCTGGTGGAGCTGGGGCAGCAGGAGCGAACAGAGCTGATGTGGCACGCACGTACTGGTCAAGAAGGCCCTCCAGGAATCGCTTGGGGTTGCGCAGGGGGTACTTGGGATCCTTGAGAAACAGACGGATGTAAACGCCGCCTACCTGCCACTCATCCCCCTCTTCAGGTGAATTCAACAGACTGTTGTCTGTTGCGCCTGATGCCCCACCTGGACCACCTGAACCAGCACCTGCTGCAACGCCTGCAGTGGCACCACCAGTACCACCTACTAAATCAGGCGGATCCCACTCAAAAGAGGTTAGACCTCCGAACACAGAAGCACCACCCTCTCCTGCCTTCCCCCCACCACCAGACCTCCGTGCAATCTCCACCATCCGTACAACCTCAGCAGCCAGAAGCGCAATCCGACGGCCGAGATTCAGCGCGAGGGCGGGAGACCAGACAAGCTCAGGGGTCTGTGTGGTTTGGGAGAGAGCAGCTATGGCTGCTTCCCCAGAGCCGTCCCGCAGGAAGGAGAGGAGGCCGGGGGGGAGGAAGCGGGAGAGGGAGATGAAGACACGCGGGCCGTGCAGGGGCTGGGAGAGGAGGGCGGAGAGGAGGAGGGCGGTGGTGACGCGGATAGGGTGGGGGACGTCGTCTCCTGAAAGGGAGGGGAGGGAGGAACATAGGTGTGATGGGGAATAGCGAAGTAAAGGAGAAGAGAGAAGGAACCCTAAGGTGGATGGAACCCTCAAAACGAAGCAAACATTCTTCATTACACTTGAAGGAAGACAAACGCACAAAATGCACACATACCAGGAGCAGGGAGCAGGAGGGTGAGGAGTCTAGTTTTGAGGCGCCTCAAAACATACCAGGAGCAGGGAGCAGGAGAGTGAGGAGTCTAGTTTTGAGGCGCCTCAAAACATACCAGGAGCAGGGAGCAGGAGGGTGAGGAGTCTAGTTTTGAGGCGCCTCAAAACATACCAGGAGCAGGGAGCAGGAGGGTGAGGAGTCTAGTTTTGAGGCGCCTCAAAACATACCAGGAGCAGGGAGCAGGAGGGTGAGGAGGAAGATGATGCCCCCCTGCTTCGCCACCACCCACGCCAGCTCAGGCGTGCCTGCCAGCGACTGCAGCATGGCCAGAATGGACGGCCGAGATTGCGGCGATCGCACGAGCAGCAGCAGGAGCATGAGGAGAGACCCTTGGTCTGACACCATTGCAGCGACACTTGGCGCGAATCCTGTGAGTCTGGTCAAGACAGCTAGGGATAGGTGGCGGATTTTGGCCTCTATGTGTGCAGAGGAGAGAGAGGATGGCGTGGAGGAGGAGAGGGAGGGTGGTGCAGGGAGTGGGGGGATGGTGAGAGAGATACAGGTGAAGAGAGGGGCGAGGGAGGAAGGGGAAGCGACGGCAGCTGCGGCCGAGGGAGAGGTAGAGAGGACGTTATGCAGGGATGTGAGAGCCATTATTATATTCTCCAGCACCCATCGCACATCCCTTGCCTTCCTCCTCTTCCTCTCCTCCCCTCCCCCCCTATCTCTCGTCCCTCCTCCCCCATCCATCTCCCAATCGTCTGGTATCCTAAACCCTCCGCCATCTCCCTCCCCAGCTCCACCTCTCTTCTCCTCTTCACTTCCCCCCCTCCCTTCCTCTCCCCCCTCAACCTCCTCCTCCTCTGTACCCCGCCTGTCCCACTTTTGCAGCAGCAGGGCAGCAGCCGGGGGGAGGGGAAGATGGTGCGAGAGGGAGTGGTGGAGGATGGGGAGCAGGGCGCACATGTCGTGCAGGAAAGGCACCAGAGCAGCGGAGAGAGACTCTGGATCCGAAAGAGGGTAGTCGGGCTGCTGGATGAGCAGGCGGAGATAGATGTCTCCCACCTGTGACAGGGGGGCAAGCAGGCAATAAAAGGGGCAGAGGAGCAGGGAGCATGATGCATGAAGGGGGCGAGAGTGTGGGAACGGGACTCGGGGTCAGAGAGAGGGTAGTCGGGCTGCTGAATGAGCAGGCGGAGCCAGACGTCTCCCACTGCTGTGCGATGCAAACAGCATTGGAGGGGTGGGGAGATGGGAGGAAGGGAGGGAATCAGTTGGAGGAAGGGAGCACATAAGGTCTCATTCAAAACTTAGGGTTAGCCTCATCCCTGCAGCTGCTGGGATGTATGCACACACGAGGCTCACCCCCACTACAACCCCACTCAAATCTCCTCTTAAGGCTCATCTGGATCTCATCCTCGCTATAAGCTCACCTGCATACTATCCTTGAAATAAGTTCACCTGGAGCTCATCCTCGTTACCAAGCTCACCTGAATCTTATCCTCGCGATAAGCTAACCTGGGTCTCATCTCCGTTATAAGCTAGCCTTGATCTCATCTTCTTAATAAGATCACCTGGATTTCATCCTCGTTACAAGCTCACCTGGATCTCATCCTCCAGTGCACCGTACACGAACGTTTGGCAGGCATCCACAGCATACGACCCATCTGCCTCTCTCTGCCCCCTCCTGTCCTCCAGGAACCGCAGCAGCTGCACCCTCATGCTGCTGTTCCATATCACCTGCGGTGAAAAAAGGGTCATGACGCGTGAAGGTTGCATACATACGACTCATCTGCCTCTCTCTGCCCCCTCCTGTCCTCCAGCAGCCGCAGCAGCTGCGCCCTCATGCTGCTGTTCCACATCACCTGCGGTAAGAAACAGGTCATCACGCATGCACGTTACATCCATATGGCCCATCTGCCTCTCTCTGCCCCCTCCTGTCCTCCAAGAACCGCAGCAGCTGCGCCTTCATGCTGCTGTTCCACATCACCTGCGGGAGAAGAAGGGGCCATTACACATTCAGGCTGAGCCCATACGGCCGGCCCATCTGCTCTAGGGTTTGGTGCTTGGTGTTTGGTGCATGCTGTATGGTGTCTGGCGGTTGGCCTCCGCAATCCGCCTTGGGTGATTGGTGTTTGGTGTTTGGTGTATGGTATGCTGCCCCGGGCAGCATCCTAGGGCAGCATGACGTGGGCAGGATGGCGTGGGCAGCATGCCTTGGGCAGCATGCCTTGGGCAGCATGCCTTGGGCAGCATGGCGCGGGAAGCATGGCGCTGGAAGCATGCCTTGGGCAGCATCTCTCGGGTAGCGTGCCTTGGTGTTTGGTGTTTGGTGTTTGGTGTTTGGTGTTTGGTGTATGGTGTTTGGTTTGGTGTTTGGTGGTTGGTGTTTTTGTTGTTTGGTGTTTGCTGCTTGGTGTTTGTTGTTTCGTGTATGGTGTATGGTGTTTGGTGTTCGGTGCTTGCTCAGGTGCTTGCTCCAGAAGAATGCTCTGGGCGCTTGCATCGGGCATCCAATCTCCACTCACCTGAGGACTCGCCACGTTGCTAGTCAGGGCCTTCAGCAGCCCCACAGGCGAGTTCTCTCCCAGCCTAGCAGCCAGCCTCGGCGTCAGCAGCACCTTCACAGCTCCCCTCGCTGCCGCATCTGCTGACCCCTCCTCCCCCTCCCCATCTCCCCATCCCTCCTCCTCCCCTCCCCCCTCCCCGAACCCGCTTCTCTCTCTGAGATACCCTGTGAGCCGGGCTATAGCCCGTGCTGCCAACACAGCATGTAGGTTGCGCGCTGACTGGATATTTGCCCCGATTGCTGATTGGTTCGTGGCGCCAGCAGCACAAGGGGCAGGGGAGGAGGAAGCGGAGGCAGTGGTATTGATGCTGCTGATAGTGCCGCCTGTGTTGGTGATGGTGGTTGAGGAGAGAGGGGTAGAGAGCGTGTGTGATGAAGACGGGAGAGCAAGAAACGGTGAAGGGGAAAGGGAGGCCGATGGAAGCGGGGCCCTGGTGCTGTCTCCATTGGCTGTGCCCGCACTCTTGCTGCTGCTGCTCATGGTATCCGGAGCAGTATCTGCCGTAGCATCATACTTAAACAGCAACGGCAGCAAATACCACAGTGCCCCTGCTCGCAGCAGCCTCTCTCTCAACCCCTTTGACAGCGCCAGGTGGAAAATCCCCTCCAGAGCTGCCTCCACTGCTCCAGGCGAGCTCTCCAGCTCCGTGGCTACCACCAGGTCCGGCACCAAGGCTGCCGCGCAGGCTGGGTTTGTCCGAACCTCGGTCCGAGCCGAGGGGAAGGCGGCAAGAATGGCAAGGGTGCGGAGGATGTGAGTGGCGATGACAGCGGGAGGGTCAGTGGGGGAGGAGGATGGGGAGAGGAGGGAGAGGCAGCGGGAGAGGAGGGTGGTGAGGAGAGGCAAGCCGCCGTCTCGCAAGAGCTCCTCACCGTTGAGAGAGGAGCAGGCACAGCTGGGGGATAGGAGAAGGCGGGGGCGGGGGAGGGAGAGGGAGGGGAAATCGAGTTTTTTGGCGTGCAACAGAGGGGACACATGAGTGACATACGTGGTATAAAGGACAGTTGTTTTGAGGCACGAGGAGATAGATGTCTCCGCCTCAAAACTAGACTCCTATCATGTGAGTGACATACGAGGTATAAAGGAGTCTATGGGGAACTAATCGCAGCACCAGAGAGCAGCTGATCCAGCAGCGCGCCTCTACTCACATGAGCCACAGCAGCTGAGTTGCTGCTTGCAGAAGCTGTGACCGCTCTGGCGAAAGGAAACTAGATGCCCCCTCCTGCTGCTGCCTTGCCTTCCCACCATCCCCTGCTGCCGCTGCATCTGCCTCATCATCCTCCCCTGAAACACCACCTGAAGATCCACCTGACGGCCCATCCCCATCCTCCAGTCGCAGCAGCTGCAGCAGCAGTGGGAACCCAGCGTACTTAAACGGCTCAAGCACCGTCGGATACCGCCTGAACAGAATAATCTGCGCTCGGAGCAACAGCAGAACCCGCCAGGTCTGCGGCCCCTGCAAGCCCTGCATGGCGGACTGCAGGTGCTCATATGCTTTTTGCACGGCTATGAACTTCTCCCTCCCCTCGGGGTTCTTGTCCGGGTGGTATTTGACTGCCATGCGCCGGTACTGCCGCTTCAGCACGTCCTCGTCCACTTGCACGCCTTGTCTTGTAGCAGGGAAGGCTGTGCCTGGGGCGGACGAGGCTGGCTGCTGCTTGTCTGCAGGAGGGGAGAGGGAGAAACAACAAGCATTTCGGAAGGGGGAAGAGGGGGAAGAAGGGCGAGAGTGGGATGTAAGGATGGGTGGAAGACTTTTGAGTCGACTCAAAGGTGGAAGGAGGGTGGGCAGAAGGAAATGCAGGACTCTCTCATCCATCATCCCTCTCGTCCCTCTCACCATCATGGCGCGGCTTAGGGATGGCGCGGCTTAGGGATGGCGCGGCTTAGGGATGGCGTGGCTTAGGGATGGCGTGGCTTAGGGATGGCGCGGCTTAGGGATGGCGCGGCTTAGGGATGGCGCGGCTTAGGGATGGCGCGGCTTAGGGATGGCGCGGCTTAGGGATGGCGTGGCTTAGGGATGGCGCGGCTTAGGGATGGCGCGGCTTAGGGATGGCGCGGCTTAGGGATGGCGCGGCTTAGGGATGGCGTGGCTTAGGGATGGCGTGGCTTAGGGATGGTGCGGCTTAGGGATGGCGCGGCTTAGGGATGGCGTGGCTTAGGGATGGCGTGGCTTAGGGATGGCGCGGCTTAGGGATGGCGCGGCTTAGGGATGGTGTGGCTTAGGGATGGCGTGGCTTAGGGATGGCGTGGCTTAGGGATGGCATGGCTTAGGGATGGCGCGGCTTAGGGATGGCGTGGCTTAGGGATGGCGTGGCTAAGGGATGTCGTGGCTTATGGTGATGGCGTGGCGTATGATCATGGCGTGGCTAACCACTCACCGGTGGGAATCTCCAGAATGGCGCACGCCTCCTCATCTGATATCCCCATGGGTTTCCTCGCCAGCTCTTCGCGCCACATGGCGAGCAGCGACTGGAGGAACTCCACGTGCTCCACAATGGGCCAATCAGGGAAGCGGATCTCGTCGCACAGGTTGCTGAGGTAGTAGCGGTGGCACCACATCTCGTCCTTGAGCTCGGGGTATGTGACGGGCGGCATGGGCGTGTGGTCATACAGCGCCCTGGAGAATTGGGAGAGGCGCTGAGGGAAGTCTCCCAAGTGGGAGAGGATCTGCAGGAGGGGAGCGGGAAAAGGGGGGGGGGGTGTGATGGGTAGGAAGAAAGGGAAGGGCGTGGAAGGGAAGAGGGGGAAAAGGAGGTCAGACAGGGTTAAAGGGGTTGGGTTAAGTATGGACGGAGTAGAGTGGACGGGAGCAGAGGAGTGAATTGATCAGAGAAGCACAGAGGATCCCCAACCTGAGGGATGAGCACACTGCCTCGCATGGCATGCGTCCAGATGAGTTCCGGCGAATCAGAGTCCGCCACGACAGCAGCAGCAAACGCTGCTGCGCCCCGCCTCTCGAGCACGTAGAGCAGGCTCTCCGGCAGCAGCACTCCCAGAATGCTGCGCTTGGACAAGGGTTGAGACGCCATGTCCGCTGCTTCTATGCCACTCACATATGACTGGCTGTTGGGCAAAGGGGAAGCGGAAAAGGGAGGCAGGGAATGTTGCAACGGAAGTGCCTCTCAAGCACGTGGAAAAGGCTTTCCGGCAGGATGCTGCGCTTGGCCAGAGGCTGTGACGCCATGTCACAGAAGGGAAAGGGGAGGGGAAGGGGGGCACGGGAAAGGGATGGGTTGGGAAGGGGGACGGACGAAGGTGGGAGGAGGAAAACGGGGAGGAGGAGGAGGGGAGGTGGCATGGTAGAACGATGAGGTTGGCCCAGTGATGAGATGGGGCATTGTAGTGACACACTCCAGTCTCACATCCTCTCACTGCCATGAGATAGTTGTGCCTGTAGGCGTCTTGACCGTACACATCAGTCTCACCATGTGGATGGATGATTTAGCATGACCAATGACCAAACCCCTCTTTCTCACCGTGTGTGTGTGGCATGGCAGAGGGATGCCATTGACCCGAAGTTGGAGCCACCATAAGCGAATGCAAAGAAGAACACGCCTGTCATGTACAGGCGGGTGGCAACTGTTGGATTGTAGCGCACGATCTCCTCCAATAGCAGCGCGGCTTTCTCCACTATAGCAGGCTCGTTGGTAAGAATGGCCTGGGAGGGGTGGGGGAGAGGAGGGAGTTGTTGTGATCGTAGCAACGAAGGAGACACCGAAAGTCAATATGTGGAAGGCATTCCCACAGTGGGACAAGGAGGGGAAGAGGGGGGAGGGGGGGGGGGTGGGGTGTTCAAGGTTATGGTGGAAGGAGGACAGCAAGGGGGAGGGAAGGGGGATGTCTGAGCATACCTGTGCAATGTGGGGCAGGCATCTGGGGTCGCACAAAGCCCTCTTGACCCTGGGCATCGGCACCAGCACATCCCCTCCTCCCCTCTCCCGCCCCATACTCCCCCCAACACTATCAGCACCACTGGCAGTAGCTGAACCATCGCCGGCATAAGCTCCCCCGCTTCCCACTAGCACTTCTGATGGGCCATTGGCGGATGCAGGATGTGATTGTAACGAGGGGAGGTGGAAGGAGGAGGTGGAGGAAGAGGAGGAGACGAGGGATAGGAGGATGTCGAGTGCCGTTTCACCGACCTGATTGAGTAGATAGTGGGAGCGAGAGAGGGTGGGAGGGGGGGAGTAACGGAGGCAAACAGACCAATGGATGAATGGATGGAGGAATGGAAGAATGGAGGGAAGGGCGAAGAAGAATGTAAGGAAGGGACGAGGGGAGGGGAGCAAAGAGGAGGCAACGAGGGACATAGCAAAGCATGGATCAACGCTGTTAACAGGATGTCAGTAACTGGATGTCAGTACAGAAACTCCACCAATCACCAACCTGAGCAGGCGTCAGGATAGCCACACCAGACGCCATGGCCCACCGCAGCTCCCTCACATCACACACCCGCCTCCACTCGTCCCACCCTGCCGCCCAGCACCTGCTGCCCCACTCGATCTCCCCCCGCCACCGCGCCTGCTTCACTGCATCCTTCTGCACCGGCCCCACCCTTCCCCCGTTGGGCAGCATGTAGAACCATTCTTTAGGGGGCTCCGTGTAGGCCGTGGCTGCCAGGAGGTTGGACTGGATTGATGGGGGTGAGGGGTTTGATGGGGGATAAGGGAGGGAAGAGTGGAGGATAGAGGGGAGTGGTGATGGGGGGTGTGTGGACATATCTGATGACCAACGGGGAGATGAATGAGAATGGAGCTATGAACACAGGGAGGGGATGCGCCGAGAGAAGGGATGGGGGAAGCCGGGGGGGTTTAAATGAGAGGAGGGGTGGATAAGGAGGAAAGTGTGGGAAGTTAGGATGGTGCATGGCGTTATGGAGATGGGTAAAGGGGGCGGTACATCTGGAGGGGGATCTGGAGAAGGGGGGAGTTGCCTAGTGCACACACCTGGAGGGGGATGGAGGTGCGTTCCCACCTGGAGGGGGATGGAGGTGCGTTCATGGGCGTCATGTGCGGAGCAGAGGAGATCCACTGCCAGCTCACAGCCACCCACCGCCACACAGGCACTCGCATTCTCCCGCACTTGTACCAATGCCTGGAGATCGGGGAATCAAGGGGTCAGGGAAGGAGAGTGAGATGGGCCGGAGGGGAGAAAGGCAAGGCATCCAGGGCCATACACCCGCATCAGGGGGGATGCATGGGCGGGAATGCATGGGGGGGGATGCATGGGGGAGGATGCATGGGGGGGTTTGTATAGGGGGGGGATGCATAGGGGGGAATGCATAGGGAAGGATGCATTGGGGGGGATGCATGGTGGGGGATGCATAGGGGGAGATGCATGCATGGGGGGGGATGCATTGGGGGGGATGCATAGGGGGGGGATGCATAGGGGGGGATGCATAGGGGGGGATGCATAGGGGAGGATGCATAGGGGGGGGGATGCATAGGGGGGGATGCATGGGGGGGATGCATTGGGGGGGATGCACAAGGGGGGGGGATGCATGGGGGGGGGTTGCATGGGGGGATGCATGGGGGGGAATGCAAGGAGGGGGATGCATGGGGGGGGATGCATGGGGGGGATGCATGAGGGGGATGCATAGAGGGGGGATGCATGGGGGGGATGTATGGGGGGGGGATGCATTGGGGTGGATGCATTGGGGGGGATGCATGGGGGAAGATACACAGGGGGGGATGCAAAGGAGGGGATGCATCGGGGGGGGATACATAGGGGGGGATGCATAGGGGAGGATGCATAGGGGGGGATGCATAAGGGGGGATGGATGTGGGGGGGGATGCATGGGGGGGGTTGTGGGGGGATGTGTGGGGGGGAATGCACGGGGGAGGATGCATGGGGTTGGATGCATGAGGTTGTTGCTGGGGGGGAATGCATGAGGGGGTTCGTATGGGGGGGATGCATGGAGTTGGATGCATCGGGGGAGATGCATGGAGTTGGATGCATGGGGGTGGATGCATGGCGGTGGATGCATGGGGGTGGATGCATGGCGGTGGATGCATGGGTGTGTACCTGAAGCAGTAGCAGCAGGCGGTGCCTGAGCGTCCTATCCATGGTCCGATCCAGCAGCAGCGTGACATGAGCAGTGCCATCAAACGGGCCTATCAAAGCCCCATACTGCCCGTACACAATCGCCATGGCCCGCGCACACAGCTCCCGGACCGTGTTGTTCAGCGTCCCCCCTCCCTTCTCTCCCTGCCTCTTTCCCTTTCCTGCTCCTCCTCCCACGCCTCCTCCTTCCCCCCCTCCTCCTCCATCCCCTCCTGTAGCAGACTGCTGCAGCTGGGCCCCCCCAAAGCAGTCCTCGCCTGTGGGGTCGCACCACTCACTCAGCCTGTCAACGATTGGGTAAGGGAAGTTTTGGAGCAAGTGAGCTCCTGGGCAGAAGATGGACGCGCGGAGCGGGGATGCATATGGAGCAGGATGAAAGACAAGGGGGGCGGGCAGGCAAGTCAAAGATGACGAAGGCAGTGTACGAAGGATGGATGGGCCACGTCTGTTGCAAGCCTTCCAGCCAGCTCACACGTGCACCATTAAGACACCCACCTTGCGAGGTCCTGTGAAGCATCTAGCCCATCCACCACGAGCCCCATGTCCGCTTCTCTCAAGAAGCGGTGGTACAACGACCGGAAGAATGCAGCAGGGTCCCGAATCGATGCCACTGCTGCTGCTCCTGCCGTCCCTGGAGCGCCCGTTGCACCTGCCACCCCTGCTGCTCCTGCTCCTGAGACTAACTGACCAGCACTGCTGGGAGAAGCCGCAGAGTCATCATCATCCGCTGCAGAGGCACCATCTGTTTGGCCCTCAAGCGCACCTGGGTGGAGGAAGAGGCGGAGGTAATACCCCCCCACACACAGTTCCGAGGCCAACGACCGATAGCGCACTCGGAACTCCGCGAAATTCCAGCTGAGTACAACCCCCCCTTCCTCCTCCCCATCACCCCCCCCACTAGACCCTCCCTTCTCCAGCTCGTTCTCCCCTCGCCTGTCCTCCTCTGCCCCTCCCCCCATAAACCGCTCCTGCTCCACGTCCAGCAGATGTACCTCCCCCTGAAGAGCCTCCCTCAGCTCCTGCCTGGTTCGCTCATTCCAGATCAGATCCGCCCTGCAGTGGTCCCCTGCAAACTCGTGCCAAAACCGCTGCCAGTTGAGACCTCCCCCAGATGCACCTTCCACCGGTGGTGCTGGGGAGGTAGAAGGGACGAGGGAAGCAGCAGCAGGAGGGTTTGGGTGGCTGGGGTTATGTGAGCCTGCATGTAACGATGCTGCTGCTGCTGATCCTGGGAGTATGCCTGCTGGTGATACTGTTGCTGGTGCTGCAGTCGTGTGTTGCTGGTGCTGGAAATGTTGCTGCTGCTGCTGCTGCTGCTGCTGCTGCTGCTGCTGCTGCTGCTGTTGTTGATGATGAAGATGCTGTTGATGCTGGTGCAATTGGCCTTGGTGCAGCTGCTGCTGCTGCGGCTGCTGCTGCTGCTGCTGCTGCTGTTGGTGAGAGGGGTGTGCTCCCACTGCTGTCGCTACTACTGCTGCTCCAACCGTTGCTCCTACTACTCCTCCCGCTAGTCCCTGCCCACCTGCTGCAGTAGCCAGAGGGTCCACAGCAGCAGCAACACCAGCCACACCAGGACCCATACCACCACCTGCAGCAGCACCACTCACAGCAGCAGAAGGAGCTGGCGCGGCACTGCTACCACCAGCAGAAGTAGCAGCAGCAACACCACCAGAAATCGCATTTTCAACAGCAGCAGCAGAAGCAGAGGCAAGGGCATCCCGAACCGAACTAGACACCGAACCTATCACGGAGCTGGCTAGGGCCGAAGCGGAGGCAGCTCCGGCGGGCCAGAGGTCAGATATGGAAGGTGCAGACTGAGACAAAAAATCCGCACCAGATGCAGAAAACAGTCCATCCCCTGCAATCCCTGCTCCTAATCCTGCCCCCACTCCCAAAACACTTCCCAAACTACCTCCTGTGCCGCCCCATTCCCCAGCGCCTGCACCCCCCAGGCCATGCCTTCTGCGACCAATAGCAGCCGCTGCTGCTGAGATCCTCCTCCTGCCCTTTCTCCCAGTTGGCTGCTGACCTGGCACTGCTGACGTGTCACAATGTGAGTACAGGTGCGCACAGAGACCAGGAGGGAAGCACCTTCTGATTAACTCCAGGCTAGGCTCATGTCCCTCAGCCCATAGCGCAATCAGCTGTCGGCTCAGCTCTCGCCTCTCTCCCCCCACTGCTGCCACACTGTTGCTTAGGTGCCGCAGGAAAGCGCCGTCTTTTAGGGCGGCGTCGCGCATGGGCCGAGCGGCGGCCTCGTCTTCTTCTGCGATGGTGCACATGATGACTGCCACTGCTTCTCGTGTGCCTTCGGCCGGATGCGCGAAGAGAGCAAAGAGGCGGCGCTTTAGGTTAGCGACCTGATGGAAAATGTCAGATGGGGTGGCAGGAATCAGGAAACGGGGAGGGGGGGGGGAGGGAGGGGGAAGAAGGGTCACAAAGGGGGTTGGGAAAGGAAAATGGAAGGAGACTGGGTAGGGAAGACATTGCCTTCTCTTTCCTCAAGAACGTCTAATTGAATAAGCTCTTGCACTGTCCCTCACCTGCCGCAGCGTCTCATGAAAGATTGCATCCTGTGTGGTGTCGCTGTCAGGAGAGCACACCAGCGCCTCAGCCACCGCCACTGCTGCAGCTGACAGTAGAGGTGACACCGACCGTGGCTTGAGGCGATTCACCACTGCTGCCACCTGGGATGGGACGCAGGAGAGGTCGACGGAAACAGAAAGCTGTCAAATAGAGAAGGGACCTTCCACAAGCGGATGGAGGAAGGAGGGCTCGCGTGGATGGCTGTCAGTGTCGGGAGCGGGCTTACCTGGACCGGAGTGGGGAAGAAAGCAGCTTTGGCAGCAGCACGAGCAGCCATGGCTTTGGAGCACGCTGTACTGGCAGCTGCTGAGCCCTGACCAGCTGCTCCAACCTGATTGGCTGCCTTCCGGGCAGAGAGTGGAAGTGCAATGATGGCTCGCAGCAGGCCTGGGTGGGTAGGGCGTAGGGAGATGCAACAGACACAAAAAATGGAGAGACGCAGGGTAGAAGCGGGAAGCATAAAGAAGAACGGGAAGGAAAGGGTGAGAAGAGCAACAACAGCATTCTCCCTTCTCTCCACTGCCTTTTTCCCACCCACCCTTCTCCACCACACACGTGGCACCCACTCGCTCCACTTCGACAAGTGCTTCTGCCACAATCTCTCACCAAGTGCTTCTGCTGCTACTGCCTCTGACCCACTCCGCACAAGCCCCATGATCCTCCCCACTGCTCCCGGCATCCCCACAACCAATGAGAACGCGCCACTTGCCCCCACCAAGCGCCGCAAACACGCTAGCAGCCCAATGTGGGTGGCAGCTGCTCTAGGGGACGGCGCAGGGAGGATCGCTGCTGCACTAAAAGCAGAATCGCCACCAGCAGGAGGAGCAGGGGGACTCGGCAGCATGCTAAGAACAGCCATGATCACAACATCAGGCACGTCAGTTCCAGCCGAAAGTCCTGAATAGGCCACACAGGCATTAAACTCCCTGACTCTCCGCCACAGCCGAGTCTTTGAACCAGGGATGGTTCCCCCATCGGACACTGCGTCCTTTGCTGCCGCTGCCAGGTGCTTCACCATGAGCTGATCCCCCTCAAGGTCACCAAACAGTCCCTGGCCGATGCGAGACATGGAGAGAGCGGACGGCTCCAGCGCTGCAGACGCTGCAACTGCTGCCACAGCCGCCGCCGCTGCTGCTGCTCCTGGAGTTGCGTCTGAGGAGGAGAATGTAGGGGCAGTGGCGGTGGCTGTGTGGGAAAAAGAGGAGGAGGAGGATGGGAGGGCGGAGGCGGGGGATGGTGGGGTGCAGGCTTGGAAGGCGTCGCCGTAGGGGCCGTCTAGTCTGTGGCCGGTGGCAGTGGGGCGAGCGATGACAGGCACCGGCTGGCACGCCTGTGTGGGAAGCAAAACAGGATAGGGGGTGAATTAGTGTGAGTGAGCGACAGGACGAAGTGTGAGCAAGGTGCGAGTGAGGGAGGTGTGAATAGGATGTGAAAGAGGGGGGAGTTAGTGTGGTGTGATTCACTTATAGCAAATAATGCGTATAAGAAAGGGAAGAGCGGAGAAGGCAAAACGATCAATAGCATCTCACCTCGGTTTCAATCGCATCTTTGAGGGCTGCAAGGAGAGAATCTCGTGCGGCACAGCGGTACACCTGGTGGAACATGCACACACACAGCTCATTTGTTCATGAAATTGAGACACGCACAGATAATTTCTTGCGTACAAGAGACTCCGATGGAGACCGACACACAGCTCGTGACCATAATGGAGCTGGGAACACCAGCGATTGAAACAGAAACTTCGTGGAGAGGTGACTTATGCGAAAGTAGGGGGAGGCAAAGGGTGGGGTGTGCACGGCTTACCAGGATAGGAGCGCCATCAACAAACTCCAGAGCGAGCAGCTGGGGTTCCTCCACCCACCGCACAAGGGCAGACACTGTCGTGAGCTGACGCATGTATGTGGCCTGGAGAGAGAGGAGAGGGGGGGAGACAGAAGGAAGAGGCTTAGGAGCAGAAATATGCAGAGATCTACTTGTGTAGTCTGAGCTTGTGCACACGCTTATTTCGTCAATCAAAAGGGCAAAACGCCACCCTCTCACCTCATATGTAACCGGGTTGCGCTCCACAAAGTAGTGCCGAGTCACCACAAACTGCCGAGCCGAGCCGCTCTGCTCCACGACCAAATCCCCTTCCACTCCTCCACTCCCAAGACCCATGCGGCCTCCTGATTGGCCACTGCTGCTGTTACTGGAGGTAGCACCCCCACCACCAGCGGTCGCAGAGGAAGTACGAGGAGCGGAGTCTGGAAGCAGAGCAGAGTGGCGGACGAGAGTGACGGACCACTCCCCCAGAGGGGGCTCGTTGGGCCCCACTCCACCCAGAGCTGTGAGGGGTTGGGGACGGACCAAGGTGTTGGGAAGGACAGCATCGTTTGTCCACAAAGAAAGAATATGGCAGGCAGGGTATACGGCTAAGCAGTCCAAAAAGAAGGTTTCATCAAATAGTCTTGAAGCTTTCAGGGCCATTGACGGCAGGATTCAAGAAGCAGCCTTAAAGGTATTTTCATATAGGCTTCACGGACTGCAGCAGGCCTCAAGGCCATTGATACAGGATGTCAAACGCATCCTTCAGGCCTTAAAAAAAGATATTCACGGACTGCAGCAGGCTTTAGGGCCATTGATAGCAGGAGTCAAACAAGCAGCCTTAAAGGGATTTTCAAATAGGAAGGAAGGACTGCAACAGGCTTCAGGGCCATTGATAGCAGAATTCCAGAAGCAGCTATAAAGGCATTTTCATATAGGCTTCACGGACTGCGGCAGGCTTCAGGGCCATTGATAGCAGGACTCGAGAAACAGCCTTCCACATAACATACGTCAAAGGCCGATGTTTTAAGGCTCCATCGCTGCTGTTGATCCTTGCACCTCCGCAAAAGGTCTGCAAGGAAGTGTGAAATAATTTCCTGAGGATCACATGCATGCATGTCATTCTCAGCACGTACCAGTCTGTGACACAAAGTCGGTGATGCTCGGCCGAGAGGTGGTGTCCACTGTAAGAGCGCGCCCTATGGAGCCCTTGGCTGTGTCAACCTGACGGAACAGAACAGGGGATCAGAGGATTGGGCCAAAATTGGTGCAGAAATGACTTGTCAAGTGAATAATTTGGATGTGTAGAGAAACAGCAGTGGAAGGTACTTGCTGAAAATAACTTGGAAGTAATGTAGTAATTTTTTAGGCAAGTCAGTGGAGGTCGAATCTTCAAAAGGAAGAAAAGCCTTACAATCTTTGACAGGATGGCTGAGTTGGAACATCCCCCAGTAGCGGTGATTGCCTTTGCCCGCCTTCCAAACCCCAGGCGCAGAACAAAGCCCCCATCTTCCCTCCCCCCCGACCCCCTTCGCACACCAAAAAGCCCTCCAGACGAGCTTCCACCAGGTGCACCTGCACCAGATGCGACCTCCTCTGGGCTTGCGAGAATGGTGACAGCGGGGGAGGCGAGACCCTGGAACTCCACGCTCCAGCGCACGGCTGCTGCTATGGAGGATGACGGTGAGGACGGTGTGGGGGTGGAAGCAGCAGCCACTGCTTCTACGGGGGCTTGGATCACCTCGATTCCCACCGGTGAGACGCGCATGGCCTGGATGGCAGCGAGAGACAGCACAGCGAGACATGGCAGACAAGGGGAAGTCAGTGTGGTAAAGTGATCAGCGGTAAAATCCATGACGAAACAAAACTCGAAAGAGCATAAACTTACACGAGGTACCCATGTTTGGGAGCGGCGGCGGAGGCAGAGAACAGGGAAGACCGTGGAGGGCGTGGTGAGGGCACGAGACGGGTGAGGATGCAGCGCTGCTACCACCCTGTGCAACTCTGTGAGCAGCGATGCACGGTGACTGGGAAAACAGATAGAAGAGAAGTTGGACGTCAGTGTCTGAATAAGAAGGTGGTTACTTAACAACGCTGTGTATAGTTTGAACCTCCTGCAGCATTTCTACAGGGAGACTGAATTAGAAGCCAAAAGTCTAAGACACAACAGGTGGAGGTGGCGTGGGGTGTGGAGAGATACCGTGCAGAGAACTTGATGGGCTTGTACTTGCCACGACCATCCGTGCGCACATTGATCGTGAATTCCAGAGCCTAAGAAAGGCAAACGAGGCAAAAACGGCAGAGACAGATGATGGGAGGCTTATTTAACAGCTCAATGTTGGAGAAAACCAGGGAAATTAATAGAATTATGAGTGATTCGTCCAACGATGTTGATGCAATGCGAAACAATAGCCTGAGATACATCGACATCATATAAGCAGTGCTGGAAATCTCCAGATTCCACGACGACAATCAACCAGAGCATAGCTCCTGGCCTTTGCATGCACCTGTCCGTCTTCCTTCCCTCCCAGCGGAGGAGCCACCACAATCCCTTCATAATCCGACGCGAGGGTGTAGTGGTTGGTCGACGCGAGCGAGTGAGGATCGAGTGTGATTATAGCGGAGGATGACACGCTGAAGACCCGCTTGTACCGTCCTCTCCATGAGTGCTTGGTGGCATAACAACGGATAGCGTAGTCTGGCTCCTCGGGAATCCCTTCCTGCTGAATCACAGCGATCAGACGTTCAGAAACAACACGCTCAGTGGCGCTGTGGCGTAAAACCGTCTAGAGGTAATCAAACATGCAAACTCGGGAGTACCATTAGCCATGAAAGACGTATCAGCAAGTGCTCGAACATCACAGACTCTTACCTGACCATGATGGTCCGCACTGGCTGTAGCCCGGCTGAGAAAATCCATGATTATGCAATGCTGGTCCTGTCTTATCACACAAGGCTGATCCTGTCTGATCGTATAACGCGGATCCTGTCCGTTACCTTCCTCGGTTCTTGAGCAAGCATAATCTAAGTTCCCTGAGTCACGCTAGAGCTTTCTGGAAGAATCTCTTCTACAACGCTAATGTTCTTCCAGTCCCCGCTTGGCTGCTGCTCATGTTCAATACTAAGAATCCGATCACGTGAACTTGTCCGAGCGTTTCCGTGGCCGTTGATGTTCGTCAACCACAAGCCTCCGTCCCAGCGATTCGCGACCAGGTCGTACTGACGGAGCTCGTCTAGAGACGATGGGGATTCGAACGAACGTTCTCTACCTTCATCCGTCCACCCTTCTGACCTACGGTACTCGCTGATGGTTCTAGGACCAGGACGGCCTTCAAGCGACAGACTGCGCTCCTTTCCGAAGAGAAACACGTCGGAATCCCTCTCAAGCTCGGCAATCACACTGGAGGATATCCCAAGTCGCCTAACCCTCCTATTTACTGAATCTAAACGGCCTTCCCGACCTTCTACTCTACCCTCCCACGCTTTACTGATGCTGGCACCCAGCGCAAATCCCCGGAATTCGTTACAGAGATTCTACGGGCTGGGAGAAATGTGTGTGCTGGTGAATATGTGGAATATTTGAGGTGGGAGAACACCTGGTCTGGCCCAACGAAGAAATGAACCGAAATGACAACTCCAAGGCTCCAAAAGGAGAAGCTCTGCGACGTTCACGAACTTGTACTTTGCGAAGGATTTGCACTTTGCGCCCGGGATTATTGTTTTCGCAAATCTCGTCTCAGTGTTACTCTTTCCTCGTATTCAGTGGAAGTGCTTTCTCCGTGGCTCCTGTTTCCCGCAATTCCCAAGCGTGCCTGGGACGTCAGCCCCGGGCCGGATCAGTTCGGATATCACCACGTTCGGGAAGATCAAAGGCGTCAGCAAAACAGAACTTGACCTATCGGAGCTGTCACTTGTCAGTTTATTCGTCGCTAAAGTCGTTCGGTAGACGCACATCCTCGTTACTGCAACTCTGCCGAACCTCACCACCTGCTTCCGAACCTCAGTCAATATCGCTTGCCGAACAGGTCAGTCAAAAAGCGCCCAAGAGTTCCGCTGGTCAGGGGACAGAGGAGGTTTGGGGGGCACGCAAGGGAGATCGCGGAAGGCTGAAGCGGAACAGGGGCCTGGTTTCCGAGCCGAAGGTGCGGACAGCAGCCTGACTTGCGCGTTGCAGCCTAACCTGCGGAGCTGACTTGCGGAAGAGGAAACCTCGAAAACTGTCGCACGTTTTCCCCCTCTTCATACACTTGTTCTCCTATTTAGTCGTACAATTTTTACACGCAGCTTGAGCCCGTAAGCAGGAAATAGTAAAACACGGGCAAACGGGACTTTGACGGGGAAATCCCACAGTAAAAAATGACACCTGGTTACAAAATCTCGCTCATGCACTAGATTTATTTGCCTGCGCGACGTCCCAGCTCTGAAACTCGCAATTTTCGAAATACAACTTGGCTGTGCGCTATTGTTCAGGCTGCAGCCAATCAGGTTCAGTGTCAACGCGAGTCATGCTGAGAATCTGGTAGGTGAGATTGCAATTTGAACTGTTCCGGGTGTGACAATAGATGGGAGACGGTGTACAGTGGTTTGGGTTGGGATCACTCAGAGGGACGCAGGCAATCCAACGGACTCCGGTCTACTTTCGACAGTCTTTCTATTCTACTCCTGCTATTTCTCGCACGGGCTTGTATACTCCTAACGCTCCTCTCCCGCGCGTTTTACGTCGTTCATTTTCTTTTCACTTCGTTTGCAGTTTTTGCTGAAATAGAGCAGCATAATAAGCTCCTAGAATGATTGCAGGGGTCCTTTCTAGCGTCTGTCATTCCCAACCATCGATCTTGGCCTGATATTACCCTTATTCATTATAACCTCTAAAAAACCGAGCCTTCTAGCACTAAGTGACTTCACGCGTAAAGCACTAGCCTGCATAACCATCCTGTCATCATTCCATCGTCTTTAACCCTACCTCCTTCGCAGACCTCCTCCTAGGGCGTATCCTTCACAACTTGCTGCAATATTCCTCCACCTAGACCTGCCCCTAACTAGCTTCCTCGCCGTTTCACAACCCTCTATATTACCTTTAACAACTTAATTAAGGCTGGCTTCGTAACGACCTGATTAGCGGTGGCTTTCAGAGCAATGTCGTCGCCCGGTCGAATGTCGCCGGGTCGGATATGGGGGGAAATCAAGCGCAAAACCGAGCACGCCAGCAAAGGTATCGCCTCCCGTTTGTCTCACAACTTCCGCGGTCACTCGGGAAGCCGCAGCGGCCGCCGATCACTGCACGATGATTCCGCCAGTGACGGCCGGGGACCGCGCGGGGAAGAGGATGGTAGCCTCACCATGAGCCCTGACGCTTACGCGAGCCCGAATCGTAGGAGCGTCTCGATTTCGATGGCGTCTGAGGGTCTACCCCCAGTGGTCCGGCATTCCTTCTCCGGACCTATTCCCCTGAAGGACGACGAGGAGGTTCGGCATGTCGCCGAGCCGACCATCGCGGAACGGGAAACGCTGGGAGGCCAGGGGTGGTCTTATAACGAGTCTACGGAAAAGATCAGCGAGCGGGTAGCAAATGATATGGCAGAAACGGGTGGGGGTGGAGAGGGACGGAGGGAAGAGGGTGCAGCAGCGGGCGAGGGAGAGGGTGAGGGGGACGGGAGAGGAGCAGAGGGAGGGGTTGGGGGAGAAGCAAGAGGGGGGTGGGAGGGTTGGGGGATGTCGGAGGAACGGGTGGGGTGGTGCGAGGAGGCGCTGACGCAGCTGAAGCAGCGGATACGAGAGCTCGACGCCGTGTCGAAGGTGACTGGGCAACGAGGATACGTGGAGGCCTTTGAAACGCTGCGGGTGGGTGTCGTCCCGTCGCATCGCACGGCCCGCAGGACCACATTGCATCGCATTGCATCTGCACCACGTTGCACGACATTGCATCTGCATCGCACTGCGTCCCGTTGCATCGCATTGCATCCTGTTGCACCACCACATTGCATCACATTGCATGACATTATGCCGCATTGCATCTCATTCCGTGGGATTTTGCGTGACGTTCCATAGCGCTAAATCGAACCACTATTTCGGCCACCACGTGGAATAATCTTGTGTTCCATCCGCTGAGCACCGTTGCATGGTGTGGCGTACTATCAATCGAGCCACTAACCAGAGTCTCCTCCTTTGTACATTCTGTGCGTTTGTCCACTCTGTGTTCCCATGCATGCGCATGTGTATATATGTGAACATGCTTATGTCTATGACCATGCGTATGAGTATGTGTACGGATGTGGAGTGGATGCACATATGTGCGTATGCATATGAGTACATTCTGTCCGGTCGGCCCGGGTCCATGGATGCCTATGCATGCGTGCCTATGCATGCGTGCCTATGCATGCGTGCCTATGCATGGTACCCTGTGCATGGACCAATGTGCATGCATGCCTATGTATGAACCCCTGTGCATGGACCCCTGCACATGGACCCCTGCACATGGACCCCTGCACATGGACCCCTGCACATGGACCCCTGCACATGGACCCCTGTGCATGCATGACAGGCTCAGGCGAACAAGGCCTCTGGGGAGAGCAAGCAGCACTCAACTTCGGCAATGCTGCCAGCGAACCGCCCAAAGAACCGCTACGTTGATGTGCTGCCATGTGAGCCAAGCCCTTTCCATTGAACCAACTGCGGATCCTACGGATTCTTGAGAGTAGCGCAGCTCTCTGCCCTTGATGCTCTTTCTCCCTCCCAATGCACTCCCTCCTCTCCGCTATTCTTGTTGCACACTTGCCACTCAGATGAGAGCTGCCGGGTTATTTTGGGCGGGCAGGGAGAAACACAACCGGACGCCTCAGATTACATCAACGCGTCCCACATTGTCATGGTATGGCATTCTCACTCGCACACCGATGCATACATGCTCACTATCCAGCTGTTGCATTCTCGCTCTCAGGCCACCAGCTTGTGAGACCCCCCTTCATGGCCCCTGGATTCTCTGTCTACGGCCCTGCTTGTCTTCTCTCTGCTGACCTGAACGCCCCCTTCGGAAATATGCCACTTGTTGATGCTCTCTTGTCATGCACCTGCCTGCCTACCTTCTGCTGGCACGTGCCCTGCCTCGTGACGAAATATTGCAGGACATAGCTGCGCAGGGTCTGCTGGACGAGACTGCGGGCGCCTTCTGTTCCGCTGTGGTGGCTTGTTGTACTGCATCCGCTTCCCCTGCCCCATCACTCTCGTGGTGACTTTTGAGTCAAAAGTCTCGTGGTGACTCAAAAGTCATCCGCTTCCCCTGCCCCATCACCCTCGTGATACCCATGGCAGCACGCGACGGACCCCGACATGCCGCGGTACATACATACGGCGCAGGGCCCGCTGGACGAGACGGCAGGCGCCTTCTGTTCCGCTCGCTCTGATGGGTTGCTGTGCACCGCTCATACAGTACTGCCCCATCATTCTTCCGCTCTCAGTTCTGGTGTCCTGTTATGCACCCGTTCGTGCTGAACCTGTAACAGGACGCATCCGACCCCCACATGCCGCGGTACATTGCGGCTCAGGGCCCGCTGGACGAGACTGCAGGCGCCTTCTGGCACATGGTGTGGGAGCAGCGGGTGGCTGCCGTCATCATGCTCACCAGAGAGGTGGAGGGGTCTCGGGTGAGTGCGTTTGTACGTGTTCGTGCGTACTTGTGTGCCAAGGGGGTGGGAGCGTGGGTCAGGGCTGTTGATGGCGGTATGGGAGCAGCGGGCAGCTGCCGTCATCATGCTCACACGGGATGTGGAAGGGTCTCGGGTGAGTGCTCTGTGAGTGTTTGTACGTGTGCGTACTTGTGTGCCATGCCAAGGGGGTGGGAGCGTGGGTCAGGGCTGTTGACGGCACATGGTGTGGGAGCAGAGCAGCGGGTGACTGCTGTCATCACGCTCACCAGAGAGGTGGAGGGGTCGCGGGTGAGTACTCCCTTGCATGTGGACGTGTGTGTGTGTGTGTGTGTGTGTGTGTGTGTGTGTGTGTATGTGTGTGTGTGTGTGTGTGTGTGTGTGTGTGTGTGTGTGTGTATGTGTGTGTGTGTGTGTGTGTGTGTGTGTGTGTAAGGGAAGGGGAGAAAAGGGGGTGGGAGAGGGGGCTTGCACATGGTGTGGGAGCAGCGGATGGCTGGCGTCATCAGGCTCACACGGGAGGTGGAGGGGTCTCGGGTGAGTGCTGTGTCCGTGTCAAGGGACGGGAGACGAGGGGGGGGGAAGGAGGAGGAGGAGTGAGAATGGGCTGTAGTTGGCACATGGTGTAAGAGCAGTGGGCGGCTGATGTCATCATGCTCACCAGAGAGGTGTAGGGGTCAAGGGTGAGTGCTGTGTGCGTGCCAAGGGAAGGGGGAAAACGGGGGGGGGCGGAGGAGGGGGGGGGGGCGGAGGAGGGGAAATGGCCTGCGGTTGGCACATGGCATTTGAGCAGCGGGTGGCTGCCGTCCGTCATCATGCTCACACGCGAGGTTGAGGATCGCAGGTGAGTGCTCCCTTTTATGTGTACACACGTGTGTGTGTCAGGGAAGGGGAGAAGAGGGAGTGGGTGGGAGAGGGGGTTTGCACATGGTGTGGGAGCAGCAGGCAGCTCCCATACTCAGCTCACACTGGAGGTGGAGGGGTTGCGGGTAAGTGCACCTGGGGCACAGGTTAGCAGGTTGGCAGGGACGCAGGTGGCGGGTTCGCGGGTTAGCGGCAGCAGGTTAACAGGTATGCGGGTCAGCGGGTTAACGGGTTAGAGGGTAAGCGGAGTTAGTGGGTCCGTGGGGTTTATGAGTGTATGTGGGACTTGGGTCAAGAAATGGGTGGGACGTGGGGGGGACGAAGGATGAGAGAGAGGGAGGGAGTGAGAGAGTGGAGAGGATGGGAAGGTGGGGATGGTATTGGGAGGAGTGAGACTGAGATACCATGAGGGAAGGCCCCATGGCAAGCCGGCGCCTTTTCCCCCTCTTTGTCCTATCCTGTTTCCTATCCTGTTTCCCCTTCCCCCTCCACTCAAGTGCTCGCACTACTTCCCGTCCACCACTGCCGGCTGTGAGGCTTTTAATCCATCCCCTTCTTCCTCCTTGGCTTCCCCTTCTCCCTCCTTTGCTTCCCCTTCCTCCTCTGTTTCCCGTTCCCGCGCAGCTCAAGTGCTCGCACTACTTCCCATCCGCCCCTGGCGGCTATGAGGCGTATGGGCACATGCGGGTGAGGAACGAAGCGACGGAGGAGATGAGCGATGGGGGCACCATCAAACGACAACTCACAGTGGAGAACGACATGGTGAGACCGGTAGCCTGTAAGGCTGATTTTGAGTCGACTCAAAAGGGGCACCATCAAGTGCCAGCTCACAGTGGAGAACGACATGGTGAGGTGAGGCTCATAGTGAGTTCTCTCTCCCTAGTCAAGGTGCAGTCAAGGTGCAGTCAAGGAGCAGTAAAGGCTCGTAACACAATCAAGACACGGAGTCACCAGAGGAAATGAGCGACGGAGGCACCATCAAGCGCCCACCAGCTCACAGTGGAGAATGACATGGTGAGACGGGAGACCTTCCTAATCACGGTCAGCTTGCAATGCAGCACTGTCAGCATGTGGGTAGCCTGTCGAAAATATCAAAAGGTTCGCTATCACAGTCCAGTGTCCCAGTGGGGAATAAAAGCCCCCGGGAAAGCGAGGCCTTGGGTTCAAATCCTCCACCGTCCTCCGTCTGCCGTCCGCCGTCCCCCCTCCCCCGTCCCCCCTCCTCCCTCCTCCCTCATCCCTCATCCCTCATCCCTCCTCCCTCCTCCCTCCTCCCTCCTCCCTCCTCCCTCATCCCTCCTCCCTCCTCCCTCCTCCCTCCTCCATCCGTCCTCCATCCTCCATTCATCTGTGTTCTTCTCAGGCGCTCCCCTCTCTCTGCTACACCTGCACTTCCCTGACTGGCCGGACGGACCATGGTGGGATGATGGACACACGGTCCTTTCCTGCCTGCCTTCTCATCTGCTCTCCCCCCCTTCACTGCCCTGTCTTTGTTGCATCTTCGCAGTCGCCAGGCTCTCCTCTCTCCCTGCTGCACCTGCACTACCTGGACTGGCCGGACCACGGGGTGCCGCGGGACACTGAGTCGATTCGAGACCTGATGCGCTTCCTCAGGGACTCGCCCGTATCCAGCGGGCCATTCGTCATCCACTGCAGGTAAGCTAGGCAGATTTTGCCTGCTCAGGCCTTCACTTTAAGACAAGTTGAGACCTGATGCGCTTCGTCAGAGACTCGCCCGTATCCAGCGGGCCATTCAGCATCCACTGCAGGTAGGCTGCACACCGGTGGCGTGCCCATCCCGTACCACCCCTGCCTTAAGCCTGATGCGTTTTCATAGAGACTCGCCCGTATCCAGCAGCCTGTTCATCATCCACTGCACGTAACCTGCACTGCACGCTTCATCGGAGGGCGCTGTCGATATGAGAACACGGGATATGAGTTCACATCACACAGGGTATTAGGGCACAAAAATATGAGGCCACAGGATATGAGGGACACACGGAATACGAGGGCGCAGGATACGAGGGCGCAGGATACGAGGGCGCAGGATACGAGGGCGCAGGATATGAGGGCGCAGGATGTGGAGTCGTAGATGGAATACAGGTGGGCTGCGGAGGCCTTGTTTCCATCAAGTCAGTAGGTTAGTGCAACAAAACGAACCCCATAAGGGCACTTGATATGAGGGCACAGGATATGAGGGCACAGGATATGAGGGCACAGGATATGAGGGACACAGGATATGAGGGCACAGGATATGAGGGGCACAGGATATGAGGGGCACAGGATATGAGGGGCACAGGATATGAGGGGCACAGGATATGAGGGGCACAGGATATGAGGGGCACAGGATATGAGGGCACAGGATATGAGGGACACAGGATTTGAGGGGCACAGGATATGAGGGCACAGGATATGAGGGCACAGGATATGAGGGCACAGGATATGAGGGGCACAGGATATGAGGGGCACAGGATATGAGGGGCACAGGATATGAGGGGCACAGGATATGAGGGGCACAGGATATGAGGGGCACAGGATATGAGGGCACAGGATATGAGGGGCACAGGATATGAGGGGCACAGGATATGAGGGGCACAGGATATGAGGGGCACAGGATATGAGGGGCACAGGATATGAGGGGCACAGGATATGAGGGGCACATGATATGAGGGGCACAGGATATGAGGGCACAGGATATGAGGGGCACAGGATATGAGGGGCACAGGATATGAGGGCACAGGATATGAGGGGCACAGGATATGAGGGCACAGGATATGAGGGGCACAGGATATGAGGGGCACAGGATATGAGGGGCACAGGATATGAGGGCACAGGATATGAGGGGCACAGGATATGAGGGGCACAGGATATGAGGGGCACAGGATATGAGGGGCACAGGATATGAGGGGCACAGGATATGAGGGGCACAGGATATGAGGGGCACAGGATATGAGGGGCACAGGATATGAGGGGCACAGGATATGAGGGCACAGGATATGAGGGCACAGGATATGAGGGGCACAGGATATGAGGGGCACAGGATATGAGGGGCACAGGATATGAGGGGCACAGGATATGAGGGGCACAGGATATGAGGGGCACAGGATATGAGGGCACAGGATATGAGGGCACAGGATATGAGGGACACACGGAATACTAGGTGACACGGACGCCTAGCTTATTGTGGTGGACCTCATGGCATCGGCGCGCAAGGGGTTGCAGGGAGGCCCCCTCCCATCTGCTTCCCCATCCTCCTCACCCCCCTCCATCCCACCCCCCCTTCCTTGGCTCCCTCTTTCAGTGCTGCCATAGGGCGCAGAGGCAGCTACTGCGTGGTGGACCATGCAGTGCGCAAGGTGCTGCGGGTTAGTAATCTAACCTCCCCTTCAAATTGCTGCGTTACTCCCCTCCTGTCTTTCCTCTGTCAGTGCTGGCATCGGCCGCACAGGGGCCTACTGCGTGGTGGACCATGCTGTGCGCAAGGTGCTGCAGGGAGATCTGTCTTCACTGGACATGGCATCAACGGTGCTGCTGCTGAGAGCGCAGAGGGCAGGCATGGTGCAGACGAAGGTAAGGGGAGGTGTGCATTGAGGTATAGGGTTTACTCTACAATATCTAGGTTTTGGATATGACGTCAACTGTGCTGCTGCTGAGAGCGCACAGGGCGGGCATGGTGCAGGCGAAGGTAAGGAGAGGATATCAAGGTATGGCTAGTGGGCAGTAGGTTCTCTTGCAAAATCAACGTGCTGCAGGGGGGTCTCTCATTGCAAAATCAACTGTGCTGCCGCTCAGAGCGCACAGGGTAGGCATGGTGCCGACTAACGCTTGTCAATAAGCGGCTCGAGAAAAATATCTCCTTTTTTTGTTTCGCTTTCCTCTTTCTTAAGCCCCCTTCTCTGATGCATCCCATTCGCAATCAAAATTTACCTCCTGGCGCCTCTCTCAACCTCGCTTCATCTTCCTCCACCTCTCTCTTCACCCACCCTTCCCCCACAACAGGAGCAGTACCCGCTTGTGCTACACGGCGGTGCGCGATGTGCTCAAGCACCTGATAGGAGTCTTCCATGCCTCCCCTTACCTCACTCCACCGCGCTTCCTCCCCTCTCCACCCTCCTTAACCTCATTTCTCCTTCCCCCACAACAGGAGCAGTACCGCTTCTGCTACACGGCGGTGCGGGATGAGCTCAAGCACCTGATCAAAACCTTCAACAGTGGCCCCGACTCTGACTCCTCTTGACTCCTGACTCCTCCTGACTCCGACTCCTCTTAAAAACACCCATCATTATTCATTGCCCGCCACGCATGGGAGGGGACAGAGCGAAGCCGAGTCTGACTCCTCTTTGCGCCGACTCCTCTTAACAACAACCATCACTATGCAACGTCTCCTACACATTCACGGTCTGTTTTGCATGGGAGGGGGTAGAGGAGCGTGCTGAATGTAAGGTCGCTTGGTACATGCTGTGAAGCACCTGTTCTAAACCCAATGACTAGTGGGCCTGACTCTGCTCTTGCTATTAGGTATTAGAATTGGAATTGAATGATGGTAAAGTGAGAGTACACACAAATATACCTAAGTGTTGTACCCTCTAAGAGGCTACCCTATACAGTCTATACAAACATGACAAATACACATGTTTGACACACCCCCTAGACTGCATAGGGGAATACCCTAAACAAGCAGCTCAGGGCGGCACTACTAGTCCAACCTCTGAGACAAGGGTCTGAGAGACCAGTCAGAAGGAGTACAGACAAGGCAAGAACAAGACCAGGGCGGCACTACTAGTCCAGCCACTGGAAGAGGACACAAGTCCAGTCTGAGTATACATATAAAGGACAGTACAAGTCAAGGTCCTAGCAAGTGAGAAGCGACAGGAACTAGACCAAGCTGTACACAGTGCCGCTGATGATCTTTAGGCGCAAGCGCCTTCGTAAAGATATCAGCTGTGTTGGCACCTGAGGCCAAGTGTACTACGCGAGCCTGACGTCGCTGCTGCAGCTCACGCAGGAGGAAGTACCGCAGCTGAATGTGCTTCGCTCTGCCCTCGAGTCGAGGCTCCTGACACAGGAGGATCATGGCCCTGTTGTCAGCGAACAGGACCGGGGCAGAGCTAGGCCACTCACCTAAGTCAGTGAGCAAGAAGGTCAGCCAGCGGAGCTCCTGTGCCGCCATGGCACCAGCGTAGATCTCAGCCTCACAGCTGGACTGTGCAACAGACGAGGAGCGAGTAGCTCTCCACGAGACGGCACCTGAGCCAAGGCTGAAGCAGTAGCCCTGGGTAGACCTGAGTGTCTCGGCGTCGTCTGCCCACGAAGCGTCTGTGTGTCCAGTAAGGACCACTGGCCTGCGTCCTCCTAGCACTAACCCCATGCCCGATGTACTAGCAAGATAACGCAGAACCCTCTTAGCGGCAGACCAGCGCTGCGGTCGGTGTCTGCCTGTGGCCACAAAGCGCGCCAGGATGCTGAGAGGGTATGCGAGATCTGGGCGAGTGCAAGTCATCAGGTACATGAGGCAACCCACCAGCTCTGCGTAGGGGCCGCTGGGCTCTACCAACTCCTCAGGTACTGGAGCGGAGAGTCTGTGGTCTACGGGCAGAGGGGAGGGCTGTGCAGAGGAGAACTGAAGGCTGAACCTCTGAAGGACCTGGCGCACCAAGTGTGACTGAGTCCGCGTGATGGTGCGCGCAGCTCTGTCCCTGGAGATCTGCAAGCCAAGGTAACGGCGCAGTTCTCCAAGGTCAGTGCAGGTGTGTCTCTTCAGCAGCTCTGCCTTCACGGAGGCCAGTGCGTCCCTATCTGCCGTGGCAAAGACCAGGTCGTCGACGTAAACAAGGATGTAGAACGGAGTCTGGCCAGCACGAACGAAGAGTGAAGGGTCTGCGGAAGACGGAAAGAACTGCAGGTCAGCAAGGGTAGCACGAAGAGTGTCGTGCCACTCACGGGGAGCCTGGCGCAGGCCGTAGACGGGGCGCCGCAGGAGCCACTGGGTCCCAGGAGGGAAGGTGCCAGTAAAGCCCGGAGGGCGACGCAGGTAGACCTGCTCGTGTAGGCTGCCCTGAAGGAAGGCAGTGGAGAAGTCGAGGGAGTGAAGCTCGTAGTCACGCTGAGCAGCTAGGTGTAACAGAACCCGAAGAGTAGTCATCTTCGGGGTCGGAGCGAAAGTCTGGAAGAAGTCCACCCCCTCGCGCTGACTGAAGCCTCTAGCCACATAGCGCGCCTTGAAGACAGGCGGCTCTCCAGCAGGGCGCTTCACCTTGAAGAGCCAGCGGCCATCGACTACGTTCACCCCAGGTGGGGGAACTGCGTCGACGAAGGTGCCGGTGGATCTCCAAGATGCCATCTCCTGCTCCATGGCAGCTATCCACTGCGAGGCCCAGGGTCCCGAAGTCGCCTCAGCGTAAGTGCGAGGGGTCGGGATGTCGAAAGCGTCTGGGTCACCCTCAGGGACTAGCAGCATGGAACAGAGATGGGGAGCAGCCTCAGAGAGGAAAGCAAGCTCGAACTGGCGGTCCTCCAGGACGTCACTGCCAAGGGCAGGAGCACCCCCGACAGACGGAGGACAGGCAGGGTCAGAGACCAGCGCTGTGGCGTAATCAAGGCGGCGGGTAGAGGCGAAGTCAGCGACAGCAGCGACAAGAGCGTCAAGGCACGAGACCGGAACAGACGGGTCGGTAACGAGAGAGGCAAGGACCCGAGGAACAAGGGGACGAGCTGCACGAAGGTAGTCAGACAGCGGGGGGGGTGCAACAACAAGGGAGGACGGAGGAGGCGACGGCAGAAGGGGAGGACGAGACGCGTGGGAACGAAGCAATATAGGGTGGGAGCGCAGGACATGCGAGGCAGGACGAGCACGAGAGGGACGGTGAGACCAGACGTGCGACGGAGGAGTCGGGTCAGGAGACAGGGGAGGGGACACAGGAGGGGAACGAGGGGGAAGACGGGCCGGGGACGAGTCCGGCGGAGGGAACACAGGGCCGTAGACGGGAAGAGGAGGAGACCGGAGGAGAGGAACAGACGCAGGGTCGGGGGACGGAAGGCCGAGCAGGCGAAGGGCTGACACCGGCGGTGACTGCTGCTGCGGCGGTACAACGACGACACCTGGACCGCAAGCTGCTCCTCGGCTACCACCGGCACTCTCCACACCAGCACCCCCAGAGGGGCCACCCCCAGGGCGACCAGGACAAGCACCCCCAGAGTCAGCGAACGGGGGCTGCGACGGCGGCGGCGGCTGCGGCTGCGGCAGCGGTAGAGGCGGTGGAGGAGGGGATTGGGGAGGGGACGCCAGGGGAGGGGCGGCTGACGAGGACTGCACAGGAGGGCCACCAGAGTCAGAAGACTCCTCAACCGGGTCCACCGACGGAGGGGGGGTGACGTGGGACACACCAGAGGGGGCGGGACGGGGAGGAGGAGGGGGAGGGACAGGGACTACCGGGGAAGGAGGGACCAGGAACAGGGGGGGAGTAACCGGGGGACCACGGTGGGGGAAGCGACGGTAGTAGGAGACGGACTCGTCAAAGGTGACGTCACGAGAGTGAAAAAAACGGTGAGACGGCGGGTGGTAAAAGTGCCCGTCGGACGCGTCAAGGGGAAAACCGAGGAAGACGCAGGGAAGGGTGCGGGCAGTGAGCTTGTCTGTGCCGGAGCCACGGACGTGAGCAAGGCAGCCCCAGACGTGGAACGCAGATGCGTCACCAGGGGACCCAGTCCAAAGACGGGTCGGCGAAACCTGCGGCTGCTGAGGGTGCGGCCACAGGTTAAGCTGGTGAGAAGCGTAGCGCACAGCGAACGGCCACAGAAAATGGGGTGCACCGGCATGGATCATGGAGGTGCGAGCCACCTCCATGACCAAACCGATGCGTCGCTCAGCGACCCCATTCTGCTGTGGGGAGTCTGGTAGGGTGAACGTCTGGGTGATGCCCTCCGCACGACAAAAGCGACCAAGGACACCGGAGGCAAACTCGCCACCACGGTCTGAGTGAAGACGCAAGACAGGGAGACCGCGGTGGACACGCGCAGAGACAAGCCAGGGGATGAGGGCGCCAGGCACGTCGGCCTTGCGCTCCAGGGGAAAGACTGTGGTGTAACGAGTGAAGTCGTCGACAAGCACAAGGAAGTAGCGCTCTCGACGCGGCCCAGGGACGGGGGCGGGGCCCCAGACGTCCAGGTGCAGGGTCTGCAGCGGCGCGGCGGTAGGGGGAAACGAGGAGGAGTGGGGGGCACGGCGAAGCCGACCCTCGACACAAGGCGTGCAAGGTGGGGCTGGAGAGGAGGGAAACGCGGGGAGCGAACCTGGGAGACCAAGGACGAGACCGTGCTGAGACATGTGACGCAGACGCGGGAGCGCAGAGTGACCTAGGCGGTGGTGCCACAGGAGGGTCGGGTGAGTGAGGGAGCGACAGGAGCAGGCAGCAGCAACCTGGGTAGACGCAGCCATCTGAGGGGGCGCTCCAGCCGGGGGGGTCACGGTGTCCAGAGTGAACAGGCCGGACACCGGGTCCCGGGGGAACGTGGACAGGGGGGCACCAGTGGTGGCCTCGGTACAGACAGCATACCGCTCGTGACCAGGGAACGTAGTGGTGACGCCAAGGTCCTGGAGGCAGCGGACACCAACTAGGTTCCTGGAGAACGAGGGGATATGCAGACCTGTAAGAGAACCCGAAGGAACCGCCGGACAGGGAAGGGTGGTGGAACTGCGGGCGACTACCGGACCGCCGGAGGGGTCAGCAAAAGAGACGGCAGCTGGGACAGGAAGCGGCGTCAGGGTGGTGGAGTCGTGGAAGAAACACCGAGAGGCGCCAGAGTCCAAGGTGAAGGAAAGCGAAGCCGAGGGGTCTGGCGACGGAACGACGGCGGAAACACCAAGACTACACAAAGCAGGGGATCCTACGCCTGACGCAGCAGGGGAGGCTAAGCTAGGCACACCTACACTAGGCAACAGTGAGTAATAAGCGGGAAGCACACTAGAGTCATCAGCATACATCACATGCAAGGCAGAAACAGTGGCATCCATGTCCATATCAAAAATCTGAATCTGACGACTAAGCAAACTGTGCCAGTCTGGGAGGTCTGGCGACGGGCCGAAGCGCTGACGAAAGAGGTCGTCCAGGCGACAAAAACAGCGGGGAGTGGAGTGACCGATCTTACCGCAAACGAAGCCGCGGCGAGGACCGGTCTGGATCTGGTACTGACAACGCCCACCGCCAGAGACACCACGCGGCACACCACCACGCGCCCGACCGCCGCCAGCGCCGGGCCACCCGGGCGGGAGGACACTCGTCTGCCGCGGCTGCGACGGCTGCTGCGGCTGCTGCGAAGGCTGCGACTGCGGCGGCTGCTGCGGCTGCTGCACCTGCAGGGGCGGCGACTCAGCTGAACTGGGCAGGGTCCCCTGGTCCACTCCAGCACCAGGCGACCCGACCCCACCACTACCCCCGCCCGCACCCCCGCCGCGCCCAGCCTTGGGGCGGCGGCCCTTCCCCGAACGGACCTGCGCTGCAGCAGCAGTCTCAGCCACGGCGGCAGAGCCGTCGGAGAAGGTGCACTGAGCGGGGGCACAACCCTGAAAGATAGGGACCGGCACGACACCGCTCGCCTGGGCAATGGAGCGGTGACGGGTCTCTATCACAGTCAGGGTGTCTACAAAGTCAGTGAGGGTGAGGTCTGCGGGGTGAACGCTAAGAAAGCGGTCGCGGGCGACAGCAAGGCGGTCAGGGAGGCGGGTGGCAAGCAGGTAGAGGGTAGAGGTAATGGGCGGCTGGTGGGCTCTAAGCTGGGCTATAGTGCAGGCAGCGCGCCAGGTCTCATCTATCGAGCGCAGGTGGGCAGCGAGGTCAGAGACAGTGGGGAAAGATGCAAGGTCAGGAAAGAGCATCGGAAGGATCAGGCGACCCACCGAGGCAGCCGGAGGGGTGGAATAGCGCTTGATGACAGCATCTAAGTATGCCTGAGCAGTAGTGAGGGACCTAAAGCGAGGACGCTCGGATGGGGGAAGGGCGTTGCTAATGGCAAGCTGGGCAACAGCATCGCGAGAAAGCCAGACAGAGCGCGCACGGGCAGTGGCAGCAGTAGCCTCACGCTCAGTGGGTGTGGGGTCAGCGGGCGGAATAGCAGGGGGGTCTGGGCAGGGGAGCGTACCGTCAAGGTGTGCGGAAAGCGGTTCACCATCCTGTCGCTGGCCAGTGAGTTGACGGCGGAGGTCGGCAAGCCACGCCTCGAACTCTAGGGGCTGACCTTCAGCGTCGAAGCGAAGCTCCGCCGCCATCAGGAACAGTCCAGTGCAGTGCGAGGCAGTGCAGTGCGGTGCAGAGCGGTGCAGTGCGGTGCAGTGCGGTGCAGTGCGGTACAATGCGGTGCAGTGCGGTGCATTGCGGTGCAGTGCGGTGCAGTGCGGTACAGTGCGGTGCAGTGCGGTGCAGTGCGGTGCAGTGCGGTGTAGTACGGTGTAGTGCGGTGCCAGGCAGTACAGTGTGGTGCGGGGCGGCACGGAGCAGGGCGGGGTGGGGGGGAACCGTACCAGTGAGGAGGACGGGGCCGGGGCTGGCCCGACGGGGCCGGGCGGGCGCGACGGGTCCGGGCTGGTGCGACAGGGCCGGGACGGGGCGACGAGGCCGAGCGGGCGCGACGGGGCCGGGCTGGGGCGACGGGGCCGGGCGAGTGCGGCAGGGCCGGGCCGGTGCGACGGGGCCGGGCGAGCGGGACGGCGGCCGGGCGGGTGCGACGGGGCCGGGCGGCTGCGACGGGGCCGGGCAGGGTGGGACGGGGCCGGGCGGGGGCGACGGGGCCAGGCAAGGGCGACGGGGCCAGGCGGCTGCGACGGGGCCGGGCGGGCGCGACGGGGCCAGGCGGCTGCGACAGGGCCGGGCGGGCGCGACGGGGCCAGGCGGCTGCGACGGGGCCGGGCGGGCGCGACGGGGCCGGGCGGGTGCGACGGCGCCGGGCGGGCGCGGCGGGGCCGGGCGGGTGCGACGGCGCCGGGCGGGCGCGACGGGGCCGGGCGGCTGCGACGGGGTCGGGCAGGGTGCGACGGGGCCCGGGAGGGGCGCTACAGGGCCCAGGGAGGGCGCGACGGGGCCCAGTAGGGGCGCTACGGAGCCCAGGAGGGGCGCGACGGGGACTGGGAGGGGCGCGACGGGGCCCTGGAGGGGCGCGACAGAGCCCAGGAGGGGCGCTACGGGGCCGAGGAGGAGCGCGACGGGGCCCAGGAGGGGCGCTAGGGGGCCTGGGAGGAGCGCGACGGGGCCTGGGAGGGGCGCGACGGGGCCTGGGAGGGGCGTTACAGGGCCCAGGAGGGGCGCTACGAAGCCCAGGAGCGGCGCGACGAGGCCCAGGAGGGGCGCTACGGGGCCCAGGAGGGGCGTGACGGGGCGCTACGGGGCCTGGGAGGAGCGCGACGGGGCCCAGGAGGGGCGCTAGGGGGCCTGGGAGGAGCGCGACGGGGCCTGGGAGGGGCGCGACGGGGCCTGGGAGGGGCGTTACAGGGCCCAGGAGGGGCGCTACGAAGCCCAGGAGGGGCGCGACGAGGCCCACGAGGGGCGCTACGGGGCCCAGGAGGGGCGCGACAGGGCGCTACGGGGCCTAGGAGGAGCGCGACGGGGCCTGGGAGGGGCGCGACGGGGCCTGGGAGGGGCGTTACAGGGCCCAGGAGGGGCGCTACGAAGCCCAGGAGCGGCGCGACGAGGCCCAGGAGGGGCGCTACGGGGCCCAGGAGGGGCGCTAGGGGGCCTGGGAGGAGCGCGACGGGGCCTGGGAGGGGCGCGACGGGGCCTGGGAGGGGCGTTACAGGGCCCAGGAGGGGCGCTACGAAGCCCAGGAGGGGCGCGACGAGGCCCACGAGGGGCGCTACGGGGCCCAGGAGGGGCGCGACAGGGCGCTACGGGGCCTAGGAGGAGCGCGACGGGGCCTGGGAGGGGCGCGACGGGGCCTGGGAGGGGCGTTACAGGGCCCAGGAGGGGCGCTACGAAGCCCAGGAGGGGCGCGACGAGGCCCAGGAGGGGCGCTACGGGGCCCAGGAGGGGCGCGACAGGGCGCTACGGGGCCTAGGAGGAGCGCGACGGGGCCCAGGAGGGGCGCTAGGGGGGCCTGGGAGGAGCGCGACGGGGCCTGGGAGGGGCGTTACAGGGCCCAGGAGGGGCGCTACGAAGCCCAGGAGGGGCGCGACGAGGCCCAGGAGGGGCGCTACGGGGCGTGAGCGGAAGCGGTAGGTGGGGGGGGATCCTACCTACGCGTGATACCATATTAGAATTGGAATTGAATGATGGTAAAGTGAGAGTACACACAAATATACCTAAGTGTTGTACCCTAGAGGTAACCCTATACAGTCTATACAAACATGACAAATACAGATGTTTGACATTAGGAAGCATGTTTGAGCTGGGCTTGGCTGATTGCAGCGTGTGCGCATGTTTAGCAGCCCCGACAGGACAACAGCGCCGCCAGATAGTAACCCCTGTTGAGCAGCAGCTGCAGGGGTTAGGTAGGAGTGTCTGCCAATAGGTGGCATGGCATGGTATGGTATGGGAGAGCGACAAAGTGCAAGTGCCCATGCTACTGTATGGTGTCGGAATCACAGCCGCTAACCAGTGTCAAAGGGTATGTACGTGTGTACAATAGTGGGCTTATGTGGCCACCACAGCTCCCTATGATCACGGCATGTAGCCGGGACCCAGAGAGGTGCTTACTGGTATCCACATCCAAAAAGTGCAAGAGTAGAAGTCACCCTACCAGAGCAAATGAGGAAGAGGATGGGAAGGTGTGAATGCATGATGGAAGCATTGAAGTCACCCTTCTGTACGGTATGGTACGGTATGGTGCGGTATGTTCTACGGTACTTACACCAACCAACCAACATTGTGCCAAGCTGATTTGGGTAGTAAAGCATTCTTCCTGCTTACACGGGACGGGTCACGGGAGTAAGTGGCAACTGTAGTACGGTAATGGAATCCGAATAAACAACCCCCACACAACAGCCCACAGCCTGTGTGCTGTTGGCTCAATATGTGGAAATATTCCCAACATTTTCCAGTATTATTCGTGCACATACACACTCACGTTACATGAATCAACAAAACATGCAGCCCACAGCCTGTGCACTTGCCAGAGGAGTGCTCTGGTCTTTATTTCACGCTAGGTGACAAAGAGACCCACAGGCTCAAGCCACCCAGGTGGGAGGAGCACAGCACATCTCCAAATAGATACAGCTACCACCGTTTATCGCCTTCTTCCCCCATCCTGCCCTACAGTCCAAAGAACTTCTTGAGCCCATTGGGGCGAACCATGTTAGGGTTGGAACTGAAGAAGAGAGTGTTGGCCACCTTCTGGTTGACCGCCTGTGTGGGGTTGAGTGCGTCCCACCACAGGTACTTGGCGGGGGCGGCGCACGGGCCTGCCGTCACTGCTGCCTTGCCTGCACCTGCTGTCTGCCCGCACGCCACCACGGTGCCGGTGCTGGTGACGGCCTCGCAGCACGGGTAGGTCTGGTTGGTCAGGCCTGAGATGAGATGTGGGGTAGCACAGGGACATTGGGGCATGGGGGCATGGGTAAGACGTGGTGAGAGGAGTGCTTATGAGGATTTGTGTACTTTGAACGAATGATGAAGACATAGCTGAGCTGAAAGGGGAGCACTTGTGGGGATGGAAAGAGGGGGTGGGGGTAACTGGAGGAAGGGAGAGCTAAAAAGATGGAGTGGGCGAGAGAGAGAGTGGGGGAGAAGTGGGAAGAGGATGAGGGGGAAGGGGGATTACCAGAAACGGGGACTTGAATCATGGTCTTGTACACAACAGACTGCCTGAAGAACACGAGGTTAGGCATGGGGAGGTCCGGGTTGGTCCTCAGCTTGTCCGATTTCGTGATCATGGCGAAATTGTGGATAATGGTAACCTGGTTACCAGCATCCGTGCAGTTGATTCCGGTGTTTTGCGCGCGGCGCACGGCGGGAATACAGCCGAGGTTTGGCAGGTCGAAAAGGACAATGTTGGAGGAGCCGGTGAGTTTATAGAGGGACTGAGTGATGTTTATAACGATGTTGGAAACGGACGAGGCGAGGGCGGTCAGGGTCGTCATGTTGGGCTGCGCACGGCTGAGCTCAGCTATGTAGTCATTGGCGCCGATGCTGATCACGAACAGAGCCTCGCCCAGCTTCTGCTAGGGGTAAAGGAGAGAGACGGAGAGACAAGGGGAGAGAAGGTGAGAAAATATTGAACAACGACGGAATAATGTGAACGTGATCATGACGTTAGGCAAGTTTCAGAAGCGAACGGGCACAAAGAGAAACCCTAGCAAGCAAGCAGCCTTTATGTGGCAGTGGCGAGAGGGCTTACGAGGTCGGGGTTGTTGGTCCTCTGCGCCTCGTGGAACCACTTCCTGAACTCGTTGAACTGCACCTGCAGCCCGCGCGTCTGCCGTCTCGAGAGGGAGAAACGACGCACAAGAGACGAACCAAATTATTCACGCGAAATAGGCCGCGGAAGGCGTACGCGAGAAACTTTTTGATCGAGCAACGCCGAGAGATCGAAGAAATTGATCAGTTCAGGGCGACGAGGCTAAGAAATCACCTTTCCGCCGTTGGTGCCGGACTTGGCGCCAGCGCCGGCGGTCGCGAAGTCGAGCCCGGTGAAGGGAAGCGACGCATTGCGCGGAGCGAGATCGGCGCGCGGCGGGGCGATCGCGAGGAAGTCAGCTGCCAATAGAAAGAAGGGAGGGAACGAGGAGACCATGAGCTCATGTCATTCACAAGTTGTCATTCTCGGTGAAAAATCACGGGGAAAGCTCCGCCGGCTGTATCGAGTCGAGTCAGCTAGACGAGCTTGAAAAACTACCAACAAAAATCTAGTAGCATTGGTAGTAAATCTTTTTAGTACCGAGGTAGTCGACGACGAGCTTGCCGTCGGAGAAGCGGCCCGACGCGGGCTTGTAGCTGACGCCGTACGGCGCCTTGTTGGCCTTCAGCGGCGCCTGCTTGAAGAGATTCGCGTTGCCCACGTCCACCGACTCGTCGCCGAACACGTACACCTGCGAGATCTTGGCGCCGGTCGCAGTGCTACAGGCGCACGCCAAGACGGCGAGCAGAAGCAGCGCGAGCCTCGCAGCCATGCTTTCAAACAAGTTGTTGTTGTTGTTGCAGCGTGGAGTGGTCGAATTTGTCGAGGACAAGAGGGGATTGTTGGAGGGGGCTGGAGGAACCCCGACGGTACCGGTATCACTAGGTCTGGCAGACACTTGAGAAGGGAGGAACACGACAGTGAGAACGAGGGGACGAGGTGGAGATGTTTGGAAAGGAGCGAGTTGGCGAGTGATGAAACAACCGGCGATACCTGGTGAATTTAAAAGCGGATAGTCCCCTGCTCGAGTCGCGCCTCTGGGGTCGCGGGGAAGCACCTGGTGTGGCTGCTTACTGCCAGAGGTGGCTTCTTGGCGACCTGGGCTGTTAATGAAATGTAGAGCACGTATCTGTTCACTTGCGCATATAATAGTGGCTGCGAGCTCATTGATATGCTGTCACGGGAGGGAGATCAGATTTCGTACATGTCAAGACGGGATACCACCTGCGACGAAAATTTCATACGAGCTCGTCAGGCCTCCATTGTCGGCTCTGCTCTTCGCAATACACTTGCGAAAGGATTCGCGACACCGTGCAAGTTGTAGCAACTCTCGCATTCCATGAGGCCAGGGTGGGAGGCGAGGGATGAGGCCCTGCGACTCGAGGTAAAATGCGCGATTCGAAGCTGCCCAGCCATACCCACCCCTCACTCACGTGTGCATAGTCGCATCCATCATGTGTGAGTTTCAGATTTAGCACCACCGCCACTGTAACGCGGATAAGAAGGGAAAGGGGTTCGCTTACAGCCCGCATGGAACAACTCGAGAAACGTGGTAGCCTGATAACTAAGAGGGAGATGGTATTCTCTGAATTTAGTTGTTCGTAAGATTATATGAACTACTTATATTGCATCTCTACACTGATTCCCCTTCCATAAGCCAGCCTTTCTGGTTCGTCAACCGGAGCTGAAGCAACAGATGCTGCCGTGCTAGGCTGACGCGGGACGTGGTAAGGCCCTCATAGCCAATCAGCGACAAACTTCTACCGCCAAATTCACCGAACCTGGTGGAGGCACGGAGAGGGCTGGGATGTGATGGACCGCAGCTTCTGTTCCGACAGATTCTCGAGACGGCGATCTCAAGGCCTCTTTCAGTCTGTCTGTCTGACGAACAACAAGGGGAGTTCCTGTTCGGGATTCTAACAAGGTAACTAGGGAGTTAGAACTTCGTGCTTTTCGAATCCTACGGCGGCTTTTCGCCTTGAAAGTCTTGGAGTATAATTCCACGATTCGCGTTCTGTTGCGGTTTACAGTGGTTACGCATACGAGGTTTCGCGTCTAGCGTAGCATACATATAGGACGGCTCCGTTTCCGTTCGGCCTCGTCAACGTGAAGGGTGACCTTGAGAGGGAGAAAAGGGCACAAGTATTTTGAAGTAGCAACGACGCGAAACTTCGTAAACTGTTCGTCAAGCTACTAATAGGGTAACAGCAGCGGGTTACCACATCGGCGGGCCATGCGTTGGCCCTCCGACGAAAGATGCCGTCGACGTCGCGAGCCTCAGATAGCATCAGATTCGACGTTTCTGCTCCGCACGTTAAAAAAATAGGCTGCCGTCAGTGTCGCGAGCCTCAGATAATATCGGATGCTACGTTTCTGCTCCGCCAAGCATCAGCAGATTATCCATTACATAGGGAGTAGGTGCTACGTAATGACTCGTTGGTACTTGGCGATCTAAACGACGACCGTTTTATCGATTTGCTGCGATAACGTCAGGCCTCGGTTTCGGATCCGGTTAAAGTCGTGTTTCAACTGCGCTAGGGCTAGAGTTACCACCCCAACTCGTTTCCGACGGCGCATTCAAACCTAGCACCGCAAAGCCGCTCCAAGGGTATCGCGTTGGTCTCGCAATGCCTCGTGGCCGCCACGCGCCCGTGAGCTGGGCGTCGGTGCTACCGACCATCGCGCACGTGTGCCTGCTGCTCTTCACATGCCTCCTGATTCTGAAACTCCAAGGGCGATTCACCTGGTCGTGGTGGTGAGTGCAGTGCTTTGGTGGTGAGTGCAGTGCCTCTGTGGTGAGTGCAGTGCCTCGGTGGTCCTCGGTGGTGAGTGCAGTGGCTTAGCTGAGACTTCTCCCTGCACTGCAGGTGAGGATGTGTGCCTGCTGCTCTTCACGTGCCTCTTGATTCTGAAGCTCCAAGGGCGATGCACCTGGTCCTGGTGGTGTATCCTCCTGCTTCCTTGCCTCTCCTCCTCCTCTCCCCACGGCTTCTCTTCACGTCCCTCTTGATTCTGAAACTCCAAGGCCGATTCACCTGGTCGCGGTGGTGAGTGCAGTGCTTTGGTGGTGAGTGCAGTGCTTTGGTGGTGAGTGCAGTGCTTTGGTGGTGAGTGCAGTGCTTTGGTGGTGAGTGCAGTGCTTTGGTGGTGAGTGCAGTGTCTTAGTTGAGACTCCTCCCTGTTCTGCTGCTGTTCACGTGCCTCTTGGTGCTGAAGCTCCAAGGGCAATCCACCCGGTCGTGGTGGTGAGGTGAGTCCTCTCGATTCCCTCAGCTTTTTCACGTTCTCCTCTCTCTCTCCTCCCTCACCTCCTCTCACTCTCCCCTCCTCACTTCCCACGCTCTCCCCCACCGACCCCTTCCTCCACCCTCCCCTTCTCTCCCCCCCACCCTACGCCCCCCATTCTCTCCGCAGGTGGGTGTTCTGCCCACTATGGGTGTTCCACGGCGCCCTGTCTCGCTGCAACTGCTCCATGCCCGCGCCCACCTCGCCCTACGACCGCCACTGGCGCCCCTGCCACTCGCTGCTCACGCTGCCACTGCTCGTGGCCTTTGAGCTGCTCCTCTGCTGCTACCTCGCCGCTAAAGAGAGTGCGTTGGTAGCAGATAGTGCGTCGTTTTGTAATTTGTTATGGTGGGGACACATAGTGCTGGCGCTGCTCACCCTGCCACTCGCTGCTCTCGCTGCCGCTGCTCGTGGCCTTCGAGCTGCTCCTCTGCTGCTACCTCGCTGCTAGAGAAAGCACGCCTGTCGGTTTGACAGTTTGTTGTGGTGGGGAACACATAGGGCTGCCACTGGCGCCCCTGCCACTCGCTGCTCACGCTGCCGCTGCTCGTCGCCTTCGAGCTGCTCCTCTGCTGCTACCTCGCTGCTAAAGAGAGTGCGTCCGTGCTACATCGCTTCTAGAGAAAGTCCGTGCTTAACCTTCAAGCCACCGCTCACCACTCATCTCATCTCGCATGACCCCTCACCCATTCCCTCCCTACAGCGTGTGGGGGGCAACCGCCATCGGACCTGGCTTTGTGCTTCTGCCGCACATGCACCACCCACCACCCACCACCCACCACTCAATCATCGCGCATTACCCATCACCCTCCACGCGTCACCCCCCTGCAGTGTCTGTGGGACGGCCGCCAGTAGCTCTGGCCATTGTGCTTCTGCCGCTCATTCATCACCGGTTCTTACCCATTACCCATCACCCATAACCCAACATCCAGTGTTCATAGCCCGTGTCTCATAACCCATCCCCCCTCTCCAGTGTGTGTGGGGCGGCCGCCAGTGGACCTGGCCATTGTGTTTCTGCCACTCATTCTGCTCGAGGCACTGGTGCTCGTTGACAACTTCAGGTGAGGGCTCAGGTGAATATTCAGGTGAAACCCCGTGAAGGTGAGACTTCAGGTGAATTCAGGTGACGCGTCAGGTATAGCTTCAGGTGAGGTCTTAGAGGAGGCGCTTGTGCGCAGTAACATCCTCACGCCCCCTCTCCTTGCTGCCAGCTGTGCTCCTGCCAACTATGCTCCTGCCAGCTATGCTCCTGCCAGCTGTGCTCCTTTGAGGAGACACACCAATGGAAAGTCAATCATCTGTGTCCCCCTTACCCCTTTCCACTCCCCCGTCTGCCAATCAAAATGTGCCACGTCAGGATGTGCATGGCGCTGATGCCAGGGGAGGATGACAACATGACGGATGAGGCCCTATGGGAGACACTGCCGGTATGCATGTGCTGGTGGTGAATGGATGTGGTATGGGTGTATCAATGCAAACATGCATATTGACGGATGAGGCCCTATGGGAGACACTGCCGGTATGCATGTGCTGGTGGTGCATGGATGTGGTATGGGTGTATCAATGCAAACATGCATATTGACGGATGAGGCCCTATGGGAGACACTGCCGGTATGCATGTGCTGGTGGTGCATGGATGTGGTATTGGTGTATCAATGAAAACATGCATATTGACGGATGAGGCCCTATGGGAGACACTGCCGGTATGCATGCGCTGGTGGTGCATGGATGTGGTATGGGTGTATCAATGCAAACATGCATATTGACGGATGAGGCCCTATGGGAGACACTGCCGGTATGCATGTGCTGGTGGTGAATGGATGTGGTATGGGTGTATCAATGCAAACATGCATATTGACGGATGAGGCCCTATGGGAGACACTGCCGGTATGCATGTGCTGGTGGTGAATGGATGTGGTATGGGTGTATCAATGCAAACATGCATATTGACGGATGAGGCCCTATGGGAGACACTGCCGGTATGCATGTGCTGGTGGTGAATGGATGTGGTATGGGTGTATCAATGCAAGCATGCATCTAGCACGTGACAAACGCATCTGCCATGCACCTGTTGATACCACATGACGGATGAGGCCCTGTGGAAGACACTGCCGGTATGCATGGGCTAGTGAATGGATGCCACTATGCATGGGCTGGTGAATGGATGCCACTAGGCATGGGCTGGTGAATGGATGCCAGTACGCATGGGCTGTGGTGCGTGCATGTAGGTACCGTGTGCGTGTCAGTGCTGTATGGGTCTCAGGATGAGGGGCTGTGGGAGACACTGCCGGTATGCATGGGCTAGTGGTGCATGGATGTGGTATGGATGTGTGAATGCTCATATTCACATAGCTTGGCATGATGGATGAGGCGCCGTGGGAGTCACTGCCGGTATGCATGTGGTGTTGTTTGCCTCCCATGGGGCGTGCATTTTGGGGCTGTGTATGTGACAAACGCATGCGCCATGCACCCACTGATACAACATGGCAGATGAGGCGCTGTGGGAGACACTGCCTACTGGTATGCATGCCATGGTGAATGGATGGCACGGGAATGAATGCCGGTGTGCAAGGGCTGTGGTGTGTGCAAGGGCTGTGGTTTGTGCAAGGGCTATGGTGCATGTGACAGGAAATGCAAATTCATATAACATGGCATGACATGTGAGGCACTGTGAGAGACGTTGCCGGTATGTGTACTATGGTATGGGTGTGACAGCATGTGCACCCTGATCAAGTGAGACCTGGTCAAGTGAGACATGGTCAAGTGAGACCTGGTCAAGTGAGACCTGGTCAAGTGAGACCTGGTCAAGTGAGAGCTGGTCAAGTGAGAGCTGGTCAAGTGAGACCTGGTCAAGTGAGACCTGGTCAAGTGAGAGCTGGTCAAGTGAGAGCTGGTCAAGTGAGACCTGGTCAAGTGAGACCTGGTCAAGTGAGACCTGGTCAAGTGAGACCTGGTCAAGTGAGACCTGGTCAAGTGAGACCTGGTCAAGTGGGACCTGATCAAATGAGACCTGGTCAAGTGGGACCTGATCAAATGAGACCTGGTCAAGTGAGACCTGGTCAAGTGAGACCTGGTCAAGTGAGACCTGGTCAAGTGAGAGCTGGTCAAGTGAGACCTGGTCAAGTGAGACCTGGTCAAGTGAGACCTGGTCAAGTGAGACCTGGTCAAGTGAGACCTGGTCAAGTGAGAGCTGGTCAAGTGAGACCTGGTCAAGTGAGACCTGGTCAAGTGAGACCCTTTCATCCCTCCCTTCAACCCACCACCCTCCACCCACACACCCTTGCATCCCTCCCACTCTCTCCGCGCCCTAAGCACTTTGTACTGGCAGTGTCACTGACATTCTTCATGGCAGTAACCATACCAGCTCTCCCTCTCTTCCCTTTCCGCCTTTTTCTCCCTTCCCCACCTTTTCACTCCCTCTGCGCCCAAAGCACTTTGCAGTGGCGGTTTCAATGATATTCTTCATGGCAGCGACCGTGTTCTCTGTGCTCAAACTCAACGGTAAGCCACCACGTTTCACCCGCGTGTTGCGCGCGCTAGCTTTTGAGTCGGCTCAAAAGTGTTCTTCATGGCAGCGACCGTGTTCTCTGTGCTCTAACTCAACGGTGAGCCACCAAGCTTCACTCGTTCAAAGTCCATGGTAAGCTTTCTTTTGAGGCGCCTCAAAACAAAGCCCTCGGTAATCCACGTTGGAAAATGCTTCGCAAGGCAGCGGTTCTTGATAGCTCGAGCGTAAACACCAAAAAAAGCCCACGGTAATCCACCAGCATTTCCCCACTCAAGCCACTGACTCTGTACTGCTGCCCTTCCCAAGACCACGAGTGATGGCATTTGCCCACTCAAGCATTATGGTAAGCCAACCATAATGCTCTAATCTGGGTTTCTAATCATCCACTGCTGATTGATTGCGCCCCTTCCACTTGTGCTCTCTTCCTCTTCCCTTCATGCTTTGCCTGCAGATGTGGCTGAGGTGATTGGCATTGACTGGTGGACGTTGCTAGTTGACCTCTGGTGAGTGCAGACGGTGGTAACTTCTAATGATCATCTGGTTGAGTAAATTGCCTGGTTCTACTGACTATACGGCACGTGGTAATCTGCCGGCTTTCCGCAGCTGCACCTTATTGACTGGTTTTCTTGAGCTTCTTCACTCTTACTTAATCCGTACCTATATCATCCCTCTCTTTCACTGCCACGTCTGTGTCCCTTCTGCCCATCTGTCTCCCCACCAGCATTGGCGAGTTCTTCGCCTTTCTTCTCTGCATGCCGTGGACCAACCCACACCAGCCTCCCTCCCGTCCCTCTGTTTTCACGCGTCCCTTGCCCCCCCTTCTGTCTCCCCCCTCTCCCACCAGCATTGGCGAGTTCTTCGCCTTCCTCCTTTGCATGCAGTGGACCAACCCGCATCAGCCTCCCCCCCGCCCCTCCCCAGCGCCCTCCCCCTCCCTCCTCCCGTCCTCCCAACCCTCCCCCTCCCTCCTCCCGTCCTCCCAACCCCCTCCTCCTCCTCCTCTTCCTCCACCTCCTCTCCCCCTTCCGCCAGCATCACCATGACCCCCGCCACTCCCCTTCTCGCCTCCCAGTCTCCTCTAAGACCCAGCAGCAGGGGTGGCAGGAGCGGTAGGGGAGAGGCAGGGGGGGATGCGAGCAGCGTCGCCATCACCCCCGCCACTCCCCTTCTCGCCTCCCAGTCTCCTCCAAGACCCAGCAGCAGGGGTGGCAGGAGCGGTAGGGGGAGGGCAGAGGGGGAAGCGAGCACATCTGATTCTAGTGTATCAGAGGCTGCTGCTGCTGCTGCTAACAGTGGTTTGGGAAGGGTGGTTGGTCGGAGGGTAGACAGTGGAGGGTCGGACGGGGGGAGGGCTGGGAGAGGGGGGAGAAGAGGAGGGGAGGGGGAGGAGGAGGATGAAGAGGAGATAGGACGGGGAGGAGGAGGGAGCGGAGGCGGAGGCGGGGGAGGAGAAGTGGGGGAGAGAGGCAGAGGAGGGGAGAGGGGAGGAGGGAGAGGGAGTGAGGGAGGAAGAGAGAGTGAGGAGGAGGGGGAGGACAGTGACAGTGACACTGAGACAGAATTCCACTGTGGGGCGCCAGAGGTGGGGGGGCACCTGCTAAAAGTAGGAGTGGTGGTTTTCCAAGTGCTCCTGTGTATGCGCCTCGAGGGCCAGCCAATCTGGGCAGCACACATGTCCTACTGGATGCTCTTTTCGCCTCTCCTCGCTGTCCAGCTGGCGGCGCTGATGTCAGCGCTGACTCAGCTCGCGGAGGGGTTCCTGCTGCTGTACGCGCCAGATTTCGGGCGGCGATTTTCGGCGGTAGTGCGGGAGCATGACCCGTTTATGTTTGTGACGAGGGGGATGCGGCTGGCCGGGTGGTGGTGGCGGGATGACGAAGTGAGGGAGGAGCAGAAGAGTCTCACGGCCTCCCTCTTTCCCGGGTGAGTGTGAAAAAAGTATACAGAAACATCAGGTGGTGTTATCAGGCGGCCTAACTGTGCTCCTCCCCTCCCCTACCCCCACCCCGAAACCCTTTCAACACATATGACACATTCGAGGCAGTACCCCCAGGCCATATAAAGCGCATGAGGAAGGGGCAGCTAGCAGAGGAGGTGGTGCGGCTGCAGGCGGCGTTGGCGGACCAGGTGGAGACGGGCAAGGCGCAGCACCAGGACCTGGAGTGGGTGCCGGATCACCTCACCTTTCCCCCCTCCCCGTCCATGACGTTTGAGTCGACTCAAATGTCACCCCTGTTTACGATCCCCTTCCCTCCGCAGGAGATGTGTCACATTCGAGGCAGTGCCTCCGGACCACATAAAGCGCATGAGGAAGGGGCAGTTGGCAGAGGAGGTGGTGCGGCTGCAGGCGGCGCTGTCGGACCAGGTGGAGATGGGCAAGGCGCTGTGACATTGACTCTGCTGCTCCCCTCCTCTCCCTTCCGCCCAAACCCTTTTTACACCAGCACATATGATACCTTTGAAGCCGTCCCTCCAGACCACATAAAGCGCATGAGGAAAGGGCAGCTAGCAGAGGAGGTGGTGCGGCTGCAGGCGGCGCTGGCGGACCAGGTGGAGACGGGCAAGGCGCAGCGGCAGGAGCTGGAGCGGGTCCAGCAGGAGAAGGTGCTCTGCCGCGTGTGCTTCGAACGGGAGATCAGCTTGGTGCTGCTGCCCTGCCGACACAGAGTGCTGTGCCAGTGAGTGATAGGGGGAGGTAGGGGGTGATCAGATGGGCATGGGCGAGGCGCAGCAGCAGGAGAAGGTGCTCTGCCGCGTGTGCTTCGAACACGAGATCAGCCTCGTGCTGCTGCCGTGTCGACAGAGTCTTATGCCAGTGAGTTAAGGGAGAGGGAGAGAGGGAGAAGCAAGAGAGGGTGGTTGAGGCAGGAGCTGGAGCCGAGTGCAGCAGGAAAAAGTGCATATCCTCCTACTCCTTCTCACCCCCACGGGGGGGAGTGGCATGGGGGGTAGTGGTACGGAGGGTAGTGGCACGGGGGGTAGTGGCACAGGGGGTAGTGGCACGGAGGGTAGTGGCACAGGGGGTAGTGGCACGGAGGGTAGTGGCACGTTTGATACTGGCACGGGGCGTAGTGGCACGGAGGGTAGTGGCACGGTTGGTTGTGGCATGGGGGGTAGTGGCACGGGGGGTCATGGCACGGGGGGTAGTGGCACGGCGGGTAGTGGCACGGCGGGTAGTGGCGCGGAGGGTAGTGGCACGTTTGATACTGGCACGGGGGGGTAGTGGCACGGAGGGTAGTGGCACGGGGGATAGTGACACAGGGGGAAGTGGCACGGGGGATAGTGACACAGGGGGAAGTGGCAGGGGGGGGAGTGGCACGGGGGGTTAGTGGCATGGAGGGTAGTGGCACGGGGGGTAGTGGCACGGAGGGTAGTGGCACGGGGGGTAGTGGCACGGGGCCTCACATGCCGTGGATTTCGTATCCCCGTCCTTGTGAGAGGACAGGGTGGACGTAGATTTCCTTTTTCCTATCTCCCTGCTCGTCCTGGGCAGGGGCTAGTGGGTTAGTGGCAGGGGGGTCGTCCTCCTCACTAGCCCCTATATGCTGTTGTGCTCTGTCCGCCCACTCACACCATCCCTGTGCAGACAAGTGCAAGCAGTGCTCCATATGCAGAAGAGTGCCTATCTTATCCCCGTACTCCACCTCATCCCCTCTTCTCCTCCCTGTCCTACCCTTCGCACTCACACCAGCCCCTGTGCCGACAAGTGCAAGCAGTGCTCCATATGCAGAAGAGTGCCTATCTTATCCCCGTACTCCACCTCATCCCCTCTTCTCCTCCCTGTCCTACCCTTCGCACTCACACCAGCCCCTGTGCCGACAAGTGCAAGCAGTGCTCCATATGCAGAAGAGTGCCTATCTTATCCCCGTACTCCACCTCATCCCCTCTTCTCCTCCCTGTCCTACCCTTCGCACTCACACCAGCCCCTGTGCCGACAAGTGCAAACAGTGCCCCATATGCCGGCGGCACATTGCAGACCGCATGGCGGTGTTTGATGTGTGAGGTGCTGCCTGCTGCTACCACCCATGGGTGGAGGTTCATGGGATGGTGTTGAGAGCCGACTCAGAAGCACTGCCCCATATGCCGGCCATGCCCCATGCGGATCGCACGGCGGTGTTTGACGTGTGAGCGGCCACCCACCAGTTGAAGGTCACTCTTGATGGTGACGAGTGGCTTGTATTCTAGGCCGTGGTGATGGGCAGTACTACTTGTATGGCTGTGCTGCTGTGGGTTGCACTGCTGTGGGTTGCAGTTCAGGGTATTTTAACCAATCGGTTCAGGGGGGTGGGTGCTGTGTGGTGGGTGCTGTGCAGTGGGTGTTGGCAGTGCAACTATTATGTGAAAATGTCTCTTACAAACTGAGGCTGTGGAGCAGGGCCTCAAATTGCAGGCTTTTTACCCTGATTCAGGGTAAAATCAGGGCTTTTTTGGGGGGTGACCCTGATGAGACAGGATTTTTTTAAGACAGGCCTGAAATTTCAGAGTTTTTTTAAGAGTGAACTCTGATCGATCAGCGTGCGTAGTGTAGTGTGGCCTGTTTTTCCAGCGTCGTATCGAAGCCCGACCCTGATTCTTGTAATAGCGGATTCCCAGTCCCAACTCCCCCACCCCGTGATTTCCGTGAATCCCCCCCCACCGTCCCTGTCAATGACGCCGACTCGAGTGTGACCGACCAGATTCCAGCCCCGCTGGAGAATATTCTGCCAAATTTCCTCCAGCACATAGTGCTCGGCGGGGTCTAATTGGCTGTTCGAAAGTTGTCAGCCACTGCTGTCTTCAGCAGAGTGTGGCTGCAGGGGTTGGATTGGCTCATTGCCAAATTTCAGCCACAGCAGCCAATAGACCAGGTACAATGTTAGACAGTTGGCCCACCAGCACGGCAGTAGACCGCTACCCACCCGCTTCGTGAACCACATGCATGCATGCAGAAGGCTGTTGCGAGCCGCGTGCCCTCCAGAAACCTCAAGAGACCCCATCCTCTTCATCGATGTCTTCAATCGATGCTGTGCTGCCACACCTGCTGCCTCGTTCAAGTCGGGTGCTTCCACCCTCGTCATTCCATTTCTCCTCCACGGTTGTGACTGGTTTCTTTTCCGTTGCCATCGCGCGATGGCAGCACCTAGCGACGGTGATCCAGAAGGCGATGACGGTGGTAGCATTCCTCGTGCAGACCTGTGCACGGGGCTCGACTTGCTCCTCTCGACACTGTCTAGCCTTACCCGCATCCCGATTAGAGCCGATGCTGCGCCTAGAGAACAGGAACCTGCAAGAAAGGAAATAGCCGACTCAGTTTCCGATGTAGTCGTTCTTCCTGGGCAGAGTCTTGGACCCGGTCCGTCGGCACTAGCCGCCGTCGATCGCCCTGCTACTGCGACGACAACTCCCAAGCGCCAAGGTCGCTATCGCCAGGCCAAGTTACCGTTCGCGAAGCCGAATCCGGGAACTGCCGAGCCGCCGGAGTCGATACCTGCTGATGACGATGAAGAGCCGTCTGAAGACGATACACCTTCAACCTCCAGGAAGTCTCTAAGTCCTTCCGAGCTTTACGCTGAGGCTCTTTCCCGTTACAAGTCGAGGTGGCAGGAGCAGTTTCCCTAGCTCCTTTTGTGTAAAGCTAACGATGGGCGCCCTGCCTTTAAGTGTACCATCTGTCTGGAGCATGCAGGGCTCTCTGGAAGGACTGGTCGTCGTGGGCCAGGAATCACAGACGCACAAACACAGGCGTTCAACAGGCACGCTGGTACCGGAAAGCACCGCCTCGCGTTCGAGAAGCAAAACGTTCTGCTGCAGGAAGCTACTACCCAGACGCGAATCGATCAGAACCCGCACGCCGCGGATTTAGAGGGAGCGAGTGACTGCGCTTCTCGACCTGCTGTACACATGTTGCAAGACCAACGAACCCATGGACACATGGGTCACGATCACCAACCACCTTGCGTCGCGGAAGTTCAAGAACTTCCCCGAGGGCGGATACGGGACGTACATGAACTCGTAAGGCCTAAATTCCTTTAGACTTTTAAGCTTCGGATTCTTACTTTCCATCCTTATAAACCACTACTGACGAGATTTTTTATGTTATTAAACGCAGGTACGGTTTCGGGGAGTTCACGCAATCCACCGCGACCTGGCTGCACACCACCCAGCTGGAGCACCTCCTGCGGAGCCCGTTCATCGGACTTAGCCTCGACGAGAGCACGGACCGTTGCAGAGGAAAGCACATGATAGTCTTCTGCACTTTCATCCGGGACCTCCGCGTCGTCACCGAGTACCTGGCGCTGCTCAGTGCTGACAAGGCGGATGCCTCTTCTCTGCTCGCTCTGCTGCTCTCCCACCTGCAAGCAATTGGTGTCGATCTCCGCCGCATCTCGGGCATCAGTACAGACGGGGCGGCGGTGATGATGGGCTCGAAATCCGGCCTGGTGACTCGACTCCGGATGCGTATCCCTCACCTGGTCTCCTGTCACTGCATTGCTCACCGGTATTTTTTTTTTCCTTTTTTTTTTTTCCGCATTTGCACATATGGTGACTCGGGACAATACTAGCTATCACTCATGGTGGTTTGTTTGATTTCTCCCCGTGCTCTTTTCCATGTGCAGAGAGGCGCTGGCAGCTAAGGCGGCGGCCGTTCTTCAACATCATCGATGATGTCATCAAGGAACTGGCCGAGTTCCTTGGTCACTCAGGACCGTGGCACCAGCGCTTCCTCGACCTCCAAGACGTCTTCCTCTCGACGTGCTTGGAGCTGCAGGGTATTCACCAAGTCAGATGGCTCTCACGCGGCGATGCCATCGGACGGCTGGTGAAGGTCTTGCCAGCCATCGTCGTCATGCTGTCCGAGTTTGCCGACGACCGTCTTTACAAGATTGTCACGAGCTATAGGTTTTGGTTTGTGCTCATGTTTCTTGCTGATGTTCTTGAGCAGATGAACATTCTCAACAAGACTTTCCAGAGCTGCGAGGTAAGTTTCGTCACATGGTGTTCCTAAACCGCTACTGACGAACCATTGTTGTCTTACTTGTGTTCTCAAACCCCTTCCCGCAGCTGGACATGTCAACGATTCACGCGTCGGTCTCCCGCGTGACGTCCCTCCTCGAAAGCCGCTACGTCGACTGCGGCGACGACTTCAACGGGGGCCCGAAAGACCTGCTCACGGCCTTCCTTGCCCGTCACGGTCCTGGTGGTACGCGCAGCGTTACTGTCAAGGGCGTCGACTCCGATGGGCGCCCGAGTCGATTCACCTTCGACCTGCACGAGGAGCCATTGGATGGCTACCCGGGTGAGGGCAAGCACGACGACTGTGTCGTGGCGTGCATGGCGCTGGCAGAAGGCATGGTGCAGAACCTGGACGAGCGGCTGGGGGACTTGAAGCAGCTGGGTGGTTCAATGCTGTTCTGTGCGGACCAGTGGCCGAAGGGGTGGGAACGTGCTCCTCGGAAGGCCCAATGTCTGGAGTGGTTCGGGATGATGGTCGACCTCTACCATGCAGGGGAAGCCGAAGAAATTCTTCCAGGTATCTCACCTGTCTTTAACCCCGAGGCTTGCACGATTTGTTAATGTGGTCCGCTCTACCCTACTGTACTAATACTCTCCTCGTTCTCCCTCCTACCCTTCCCCTACTGGCAGGCATCAATAAGCGAGCGGCTGTGCTGGAGATCCCCCATTTCTGCCCCGTCCTTGCCGCCCTGCCAAAGGGTGACAAGGGTTTCTACACCGGCTTGATGACCATGCTGAAGTCTCCAGACTGGGAGGATAGCTTCCCCAATCTCGTCAAGCTGTGGTGCGCTACGGCAGTTCTTCCCCTGAGCACAGTGGAATGTGAACGAGGGTTCTCCCGCCAGAATGTGATCAAGAGCTGGCTGCGGGGCAGCATGAAGGACTCACGCATTGGAGACTTGATGTGTATGAGCCTGCTAGACTACGACCCAGACTGGGATGCCATCATTGACATCTGGAGAGCCTACAAGAAGCGGAAGCCCTACAGCACTGCCCCACAGAGCAGAGCCCAGAAGAGTAGGAAGGGGAAAGAGAAGGAGGACGATTCCCCTGTAGTCCACGACAGCGTGCAGGCAGAGGAGGATGCTTAAGTAGGTCCTAGTATGCCCATGTTAAATTGTAAACCCTTGTCTTTAAAAAGATAGTAATAATGGGCATTTAGTTGAACAGTGTGTTTTTTTGTAGGTTACTCAGTTTTTTCAGCGCAAATTTTTTACAACACCCTGATTGATCAGCGTAAGTTTCTTTGCGTGGCCTGAAAAAACAGTGAGGCAAGGGGGGGGGGGGACCCTGAGCGATCAGCGTGCCCCAAAACGAATCTGAGGCCCTGCTGTGGAGGCCCTGGTCTCGGCCCCACTTTGGCTGAGACACGAGGGTGGTGTTAAATTATATATGTTAGTATATAATTGTAAGCTTGGTAGGCTTACTGAACTTTACTGTAGAGGGTACAACACTCCTCCTTGTATCCCTCTCTCTTCTATTCTGATTCTCTTTTCTCTCAACTTTCTTAGCACCTAAAACCTGTTGCCATTTCCATGGCTTCTCCTAGCTCCTGGTTAAACCTCATGCCATTTTATGGCTTCCTAGCTAAGCTAGTCTTGTGATATGGTATCAGAGCAAGAGGTCCTCTCTGCTGGACCGCCTCCTCACGCTTCCGCCGCGTACTCCTCACCCTCGTTCGCTCGCGCGGCCATGGCGGCCGCGTTTTGCTGCAGTGGCGGCGTTGTGATGCCGCTGGCCGCGTCGTGCCGCAGCCGTCTCGACGCGCTGCCGTGGTGTCGGGCCGTCGTGCTGCCGTCGCAGCGTCGACGTCCCGCCGCGGCGTCGACGCCGATCTGTGACGGCGTCGTCAAGCTGCAGCCGGCCGCACAACGCCTATGGCGCCGCTAGACCGGCCGCCCGCATGCCAGCCTGTGCCCCCCCCCCTTCCTTCCCCTGTGTCCTCTACCTTTCCGCAGACGACGGCTGACTCCCGCCGGCCGTCCCACCGTCGCGGGGCCTGGCCACGTCACCGAGAGGTGCGGGCGTCGCCGCCGCCGCCGCTGTTGTCGAAGCCGCCGCTGTCGCTGCTTGCGTCGGGGCCATGCAACTGCACGCCGCCGCCCCCGTCGCTGTCGACACTGCCGCCGTCGCCGTCGCTGCCATATCGTCGCCTCACGCGCCGAGGGGTCGACCGAGCTAGTGTCGCTGTCACTGTGGCTGGAATGGGGGTGCTAGGTTAGGGGGTGTGGGTGTATGTGGGCTTGTGTCTACCAAGCCTAGGGGGTGTGTTAAAATATATATGTTAGTATATAATGGTAGGCTTGGTAGGCTTACTAAACTTTACTGTAGAGGGTACAACTCCCCTCCTTGTATCCCTCTCTCTTCTATTATGATTCTCTTTTCTCTCCTCAACTTTCCTAGCACCTAAAACCTCTCGCCATTTCCATGGCTCCTAGCTAAACCTCATGCCATTTTATGGCTTCCTAGCTAAGCTAGTCTTGTGACAGGTGGCAGTTTGAACGATACCTGTCCCATGTACCTATTATCAAGAATCACCGTAATCCCCCAGATATAGGCGCATATGTGCTTATACGGATTAGGTTAAAAAAGCAGCATGAGCTTGTAATCGAATAAAAAATATAAGCCCATGCGCTAATACGAAGGACTATATGGAAAAATGATTTGAACACACCAAAATGTAGCTGGGTTAATTTGGGTTCCAATACAACTGCCTTCAAAAGGGAAAACACAGAAAAATCGCACGAAATATCTGGCAAAGTTTTCGCCAGCACAACTATGCTGGGAAGGCAGGGTAGGGACCAATCATAGGCAAGAGTGATCGGGAAACGCAGGAATCTAGCTGGCGAGGTGCAGGGGAGGGGTGCGAGAGTGCTGCGGGAGATATGGCACAGAGTCATCGATATGGAAGTTTTCACAATTCACATGTTTTTTAATAGCAATTCAATGCGCTTGAAGTGAATAGATTTTCTAAGAAAAGGTATGCCTATAATGAAATAACGGATATAAGCGTGTTTGCACTCTATAAGCCCACTGGGATTAATAAATGGCTGCGCATATATCCGGGTGATCACGGCATATCTTATCAAGAAACACAGGGTCGGTCGCTCGCTCTGCTACTGAATCGTGCACTTCGCTGACGCCCATGCAAGTTGGTTGCTGTATACGCAGTACAAATCAACTTCAAAACATGTTGCTTGTAGAAGCACGTGAGGAGGACACGAGGCCTCCAGCACGTGTCTGCTGGCACAAGTGACTCAGGAGGAACGAGTCAATATGCTCGGCAAATTGTGCTGGACAGGGTGTTTCTGGCTTGCCCAGGTGTGGGCATCCATGGCCTATTCATTCAGATTGTGGTGATGGTTTTGCCATCACAGCATGGCTGCAGTATGTGTGTATTGTGTTGAACAGTCTGTAGTGTAACCAATATGCAATTAACAGAATATTGGTATACAGTACAAATGCATTAATCCTACACGAATCATTGCAGATTGTATACACAAACCAGTACTCCACTACACACCGAGCAAAACAATTCTTTATAATTTTATAATCATGCACCAAAATTGCACCACTGAATCTTCAGACCCCTCTTGGCCGTTAGGGTGTTACCCTTAGCGTAACACCCGAGCACGATGAGGTGGGGGCCATCGCTCGGGACCCTGTTGGGGGGGGAAGCAGCAACTGAGAAGGAAAAAAAGTTAATCTTGCTACCGGGCATGTCAAAACTCCTCAGGTGCTGCCTGTCGTCGTTGCCATCTCTTGCTGCCTTTTTTCTTTGCTGCCAACTTTTTGGGCTGCCCATTTTTGTTGCCCAGGTCTGCTCACTGCAGTTCGTCTGCAGTGAGGCAGAAACTGGAAAGTTTTGAGTCATCTCAAAACTCAGATCTGCCCACTGCTGCTCGTGTGCAGTCAGGTGGGACCTAGGCAGTTTTGAGTCGTCTCAAAACTGGAATGTGCTCACTGCACCTCGTGTGCAGTGAGCTCGGACCTAGAGCGTTTTGAGACGCCTGCAGGACGTCTCAAAACTGAGATTTGCTCACTGCACCTCGTGTGCAGTGAGGTAGGAACGAGAGAGGAACTGAACAAGAGAGAGGAAGGAACAGGCACTGCAGTGCACTGCAGGCCTCATCACAGTCACAGTCCCATCACGAACCAGATCATGAGGCGCCTCAAGAACGTGGCTTGGGAGCAAAACTGCACAGTATCGTGCCATTACCCACTCCCCCTCCTCCCCCCCCTTCCCAACACCCTCTGCTTCACCCTGCCATCTCTCCTCTGCTTCACCCCACCACATCTCCTCTGCTTCACCCCGCCATCTCTCCTCTGCTTCACCCCACCACATCTCCAGTGCTTCACCCCACCATCTCTCCTCTGCTTCACCCCACTATCTCTCCTCTGTTTCACCCCATCATCTCTCCTCTGCTGCTGCAGCGCTCCCACCAGCCATCTCCCCTTCCGGCTGGCGGCTGCTTCTACTCCAGCTGGGGTCGGCCCATCTCCCATCAACCACCCCTTCTGCTGCAGCAGGTATCCCAAGGGTAGTGCCGGTGCTCATTCCCTCCCCACGAGCGCTCCTATGAGCCATCCCTCCTCTAATGCTTCTGCCAGCCCCTATTGCTGGGGTCGGCCCAGCTCCCATCTCCCCCCCTGGGGTCAACCCATCTCCCATCTCCCATCAGGCATCCTAAGGGTAGTGCTGCTGCTCGTTCCCTGCTCCAGCCATGTCGCCTTCCAGCTGGTGGCGGCTTATCTGCTGCTTCAGCTCCACCTGGGGTCGGCCCATCTCCCAATCAGCTGGCCCATCTCCCCACCTGCTCTCCCACCAGCCAAATCCCCTTCCAGCTGGTGGCGGCTTAACTGTTGCTTCTGCTCCAACTGGGGTCGGCACATCTCTTATCAGGGCTCCCACCTCCCATCAGCTATCCCTTCCCCTGCAGCAGGTGTCCCAACGGTAGTGATGGTGCTCGTTCCCTTCCTCACCTGCTCTTCCCAAGCTGGTGCTTGTCCCTGGGTAGCCCTCAGCAAGTGCGACAGCGGCAGGTGCGGCAAGCGGCGTAAGCGCAGCGTGGTCGCCGAAGAAGCACGCAGACGCACCGGAGTCAAGTGTGAAGGACATCAAAGCAGTAGCGGCAGACGAAGGAGGAGCGAGTGTGAAGCCTAGACTAGACAAAAGAAATGGTCTTAAGCCTGACACAGCAGGGGTCTCTTTACTACACACAGGTGCTACGCATAAGCTAGAGAACACAGGGTAATAAGATCGAAGTGTCAGCATGCAGAGAATGCAAGGGAGAACTAATCTGATCCATGTCTAAGTCAAAAACAGGCACACCGTGGCGCAGCAGACTGGGCCAGTCAGGGAGGTCCGGGGCCGGGCCGAAGCGGCGACGAAAGAGGTCGTCGAGGCGGCGGAAGCAGCGGGCGGTCGGGTGCGGACGGCAGCACACAATGCCAGGAAGGGGCCCGTTTTGGAGCTGGTACAGGCAGCCCACAGCACCGAAGCCGCCGGTAGACGCCGAGCTGCGAGGACCGCCACCTCGACCACCCCCTCCAAGGGCTCCCGGCCACCTCGGCGGGAGGCGGGCCCACGGCTGCTGCTGCTGCTGTGACTGCTGCGGCTGCTGCTGCTCCTTGACGCTTGCCCCAGCCCCCTCGTCAGAACCACTGTCGCTGCCACCACCACCACGCCCTCCCTTGGAACCGCGACGGCCCCGACGCTGTCGCTGCTGCTGCGGGAATGCTGCCACCGCGGTCTCAGCGGCAGGAGCAGCGGTAGCGACCACAGCGGAAACGTCAGCGTACGTGCTCTGGGAGGGAACACAGCCCTGAAAGATAGGGACTGCCGCAACACCGCTCGACTGAGCGATAGTGCGCTGGCGAGTCTCTATCTCATAAAGGGCAGCGACAAGCGGTCAAGGTGAGGTCACCAGGGTGCTGGCTAAGAAAGTGGTTGCGGGCAGTAGCTAAGTGGTCAGGCAGGCGCATGACAATAAGGTACAGGGTAGCGCAGAACGGCGGGGGGAAGGCATTGAGCTTGGCAGTAGTGCTAGCGGCGCGGTAGCTAGTCTCTAGTGCACGGAGGTGAGTGACGAGATCAACGACAGTGGGGAAAGCAGAGAGATCGGGGAAGAGCATGGGGAGGATCAAGCGTCCAGCTGAGGCGGAGGCAGGCATGGAGTAGCGTTCAACTACTGCATCTAAGAAGTCTTTAGCGTTCGCGACAGCAGAAAAACTCGGGCGCTCAGAAAGGGGAAGCGCATGACTGATGGAAAGCTGCGCTACAGCATCGCGAGAATCCCAGACAGCACGGGCTAGTGCAGCAGCATCAAAGGCCTCACTCTTAGTAGTGGTGGGTTCAGCAGGGAGGGGATCAGACACGAAAGGGCAGGGAAGCAAGCCATCAACATGCATAGCCAAGGAGTGCCCATCCTGGCGCTGACCTGTCAGGTGCCGGCGAAGATCGACAAGCCAGGCGGCGAAGTCGATCGCGTGCCCCTTCGTCTCCAGACGGAGCATGGCGTCCGTCATCGCGAAACCGCAGCGGCACAGCGGCACAGAGACACAGGTACTCAGCTGCAAAGCGATACAGCAACGTGGCGGCAGGACTCTCCGGTACAAGGACCTAGCGAGCGAGGAGCCGGAGGGTGCGCAATGGGGCCGAGGCGCATGAGGGGCCGGACAGGCGATGGAGGGACCGGCGGCAGCACTAGAAGGGGCCGGCTAAGCGCAATGGGCCGGCTCAGCACGAGGGGGGGCGGCTGGGCGCGAGGGGCCGGCTATGGCGCCAGGGGCCGGCTAGGGCGCTAGGGGCCGGCTAGTGCACGAGGGGCTGACTGGGCGCGCGGGGCCGGCTAGGCATGAGGAGCCGGCTAGGGCGCGAAGGGCCGGCTAGGGGGCGAGGGGCCGGCTAGGCATGAGGGGCTGGCAACGGCACGAGGAGCCAGCTAGGGTGCGAGGGGCCGGCTACGGCGCGAGGGGCCGGCTAGGGCGTGAGGGGTGGCGGCTAGGCGCGAGGGGCCGGTTGGGCGCGAGGGGCCGGCGACGGTGCGAAGGGCCGGCTAGGGTGTGAGGGGCCAGCGACGGCGCGAGGGGCTGGCGACGGCGCGAGGAGCCAGCTAGGCGCGAAGGGGCCGGCTAGGCGCGAGGGGCCAGCTAGGCGCGAGGGGCCAGCTACGGTGCGAAGGGGCCGGCTAGGCACGATAGGGGCCAGCTAGGCGCGAAGGGGCCAGCTAGGCGCGAAGGGGCCGGCTAGGCGCGAGGGGCCAGCTAGGCGCAAACGGCCAGCTACGGCGCTAGAGGGGTCGGGTGGGCGCGATAGGGGCCGGCGAGGCGCGGTAGGCTAGGAAGCGGGGCGGAAGCGGGTGGGGGGAACCTAACCTACTCATGATACCATGTTAGAATACTAGAATGACTAGAAACAAGAGAGAACAAGCAAGATATAGGGTTGGGTTGTACTCTCTAAGAACATACACCTATTCTATCCTATAACTGCTACATGCAGAATGTATGTATAAGTTGACAAATCCGCCAAGGGTTTGAAGTGTGCTGTGTCAAACATGTGTATTTGTCATGTTTGTATAGACTGTATAGGGTAGCCTCTTAGAGGGTACAACACTTAGGTATATCTGTGTGTACCCTCTCTCTAACATTATTCACTTCTTCAATTTCTGTTATGGTATCACGCGTAGGTAGGATCCCCCCCACCTACCGCTTCCGCTCACCCCCCCTAGCCCAGTCGCGACCCCCCCTAGCCCCGTCGCGCCCCTTCCTGGGACCTGTCGCGCCCCTCCCTGGGCCCCGTCGCGCCCCTTCCCGGGCCTCGTCGCGCCCCTCCCAGGCCCCGTCGTGCCCCTCCTGGGCCCCGTAGCGCCCCTCCTGGGCCCCGTCGCGCTCCTCCTAGGCCCCGTAACGCCCCTTCTGGGCCTCGTCGCGCCCCTCCTGGGCCCCGTAGCGCCCCTCCTGGGCCCCGTCGCGCCCTTTCTGGGTCCTGTAGCGCCCCTCCTGGGCCCCGTCGCGCCCCTCCCAGGCCCCGTAGCGCCCCTCCTAGGTCCCGTCGCGCCCCTCCCAGGCCCCGTAGCGCCCCTCCTAGGCCCCGTCGCGCCCCTCCCAGGCCCCGTAGCGCCCCTCCTGGGCCCCGTCGCGCCCCTCCTGGGCCCCGTAGCACCCCTCCTGGGCCCCGTCGCGCCCCTCCCAGGCCCCGTAACGCCCCTCCTGGGCCCCGTAGCGCCCCTCCTGGGCCCCGTCGCGCCCTTTCTGGGTCCTGTAGCGCCCCTCCTGGGCCACGTCGCGCCCCTCCCAGGCCCTGTAGCGCCCCTCCTGGGCCCCGTCGCGCCCCTCCCAAGCCCCGTAGCGCCCCTCCTGGGCCACGTCGCGCCCCTCCTGGGCCCCTGCAGCGCCCCTCCTGGGCCCCCCGTCGCGCTCGCCCGGCCCCGTCGCACCAGCCCGGCCCCGTCGCACCAGCCCGGCCCCGTCCTGCTCGCCCGGCCCCGTCGCACCCGCCCGGCCCCGTCGCACCCGCCCGGCCCCGTCGCACCCTGCCCGGCCCCGTCGCAGCCGCCCGGCCCCGTCGCACCAGCCCAGCCCCGTCGCGCCCGCCCGGCCCCGTCGCACCGGCCCGGCCCTGTCGCCCCCGCCCGGCCTCGTCGCCCCTGCCCGGCCCCGTCGCGCTCGCCCGGCCCCGTCGCCCCGGCCCGGCCCTGTCGCACCAGCCCGGCCCCGTCGCGCCCGCCCGGCCCCGTCGTCCTCGCCCGGCCCGGTCGCACCTGCCCGGCCCCGCTGCCCCGGCCCCGTCCTCCTCACTGGTACGGTTCCCCCCCACCCTGCCCACGTGCGCTCGATAGAGGAGACCTGGCGCGCTGCCTGCACTGACGCACAGCTTAGAGCCCACCAGCCGCCCATTACCTCTACCCTCTACCTGCTTGCCACCCGCCTCCCTGACCGCCTTGCTGTCGCCCGCGACCGCTTCCTTAGCCTTCACCCTGCCGACCTCACCCTCACTGACTTTGTAGACACCCTGACTGTGATAGAGACCCGTCACCGCTCCATCGCCCAGGCGAGCGGTGTCGTGCCTATCCCTATCTTGGGTTGTGCCCCCGCCCAGTGTAACTTCTCCGACAGCTCTGTCGCAGTGGCTGAGACTGCTGCTGCAGCGCTGTTTCGTTCGGGGAAGGGCCGCCGCCCCAAGGTTGGGCGCGGCGGAGGCGGCGGCGGGGGTGCGGGAGGGGGTAGTGGTGGGGTCGGGTCGTCTGGTGCTGGAACGGACGAGGGGACCCTGCCCAGTCCAGCTGAGCCGCCGCCCCTGCAGTTGCAGCAGCCGCAGCAGTCGCCGCAGTCGCAGCCGTCGCAGCAGCCGCCGCAGCCGTCGCAGACGCGGCAGACGAGTGTCCTCCCGCCCGGGTGGCCCGGCGCTGGCGGTGGCCGGGCGCGTGGTGGTGTGTCGAGTGGTAGCTCTGGCGGCGGGCGCTGTCAGTACCAGATCTAGACCGGTCCTCGCCGCGGCTTCGTTTGCGGTAAGATCGGTCACTCCACTCCCCGCTGTTTTCGTCGCCTGGACGACCTCTTTCGTCAGCGCTTCGGCCCGTCGCCAGACCTCCCGGACTGGCACAGTTTACTTAGTCGTCAGATTCAGATCTTTGATATGGACATGGATGCCATTGTTTCTGCTCTGCATGTGATGTATGCAAATGACTCTAGTGTGCTTCCCGCTTATTCCTCACTGTTGCCTAGTGTAGGTGTGCCTAGTGTACCCTCCCCTGCTGCGTCAGGCATAGGATCCTCTGCTTTGTGTAGTCTTGGTGCTTTCGCCGTCGTTCCGTCGCCAGACGCCTCTGCTTCGCTTTCCTTCACCTTGGACTCTGGCGCTTCTCGGTGTTTCTTCCGCGACTCCACCACCCTGACGCCGCTTCCTGTCCCTGGGCCGCGTCGAGAGCGCTACTTCCTTGTGCTTGTCGACGACTTCACACGCTACACCACAGTCTTTCCCCTGGAGCGCAAGGCCGACATGCCTGGCGCTCTCATCCCCTGGCTTGTCTCTGCGCGTGTCCACCGCGGTCTCCCTGTCTTGCGTCTTCACTCAGACCGTGGTGGCGAGTTTGCCTCAGGTGTCCTTGGTTGCTTTTGTCGTGCGGAGGGCATCACCCAGACGTTCACCCTACCGGACTCCCCACAGCAGAATGGGGTCGCTGAGCGACGCATCGGTTTGGTCATGGAGGTGGCTCGCACCTCCATGATCCATGCCGGTGCACCCCATTTTCTGTGGCCGTTCGCTGTGCGCTACGCTTCTCACCAGCTTAACTTGTGGCCGCACCCTCAGCAGCCGCAGGTTTCGCCGACCCGTCTTTGGACTGGGTCTCCTAGTGACGCGTCTGCGTTCCACGTCTGGGGCTGCCTTGCTCACGTCCGTGCCTCCGGCACGGACAAGCTCACTGCCCGCACCCTTCCCTGCGTCTTCCTCGGTTTTCCCCTTGACGCGTCCGACTGGCACTTTTACCACCCGCCGTCTCACCGCTTCTTTCACTCTCGTGACGTCACCTTTGACGAGTCCATCTCCTACTACCGTCGCTTCCCCCACCGTGGTCCCCCGGTTACTCCCCCCCTGTTCCTGGTCCCTCCTTCCCCGGTAGTCCCTGCCCCTCCTCCTCCTCCTCCCCGTCCCGCCCCCTCTGGTGTGTCCCACGTCACCCCCCTTCCGTCGGTGGACCCAGTTGAGGAGTCTTCTGACTCTGGTGGCCCTCCTGTGCAGTCCTCGTCAGCCGCCCCTCCCCTGGCGTCCCCTCCCCAGTCCCCTCCTCCACCGCTTCTGCCGCCACTGCAGCCGTCGTTGCCGCCGCCGCCGCTGCCGTCGCAGCACCCGTTCGCTGCCTCTGGGGGTGCTCGTCCCGGTAGCCCTGGGGGTGGTCCCTCTGGGGGTGCTGGTGTGGAGAGTGTCGGGGGTTGCCGAGGAGCAGCTAGCGGTCCTGGTGTCGCCGTTGTGTCGCCGCAGCAGCAGTCCCCGCCGGTGTCAGCCCTTCGCCTGCTCGGCCTGCCTTCCCGGACCCTGCGTCGGTTCCTCCCCGACCGTCTCCTCCTCTTCCTGTCTACGGCCCTGTTTTCCCTCCGCCGGACTCGTCCCCGGCTCGTCTCCCCCCTCGTTCCCCTCCTGTGTCCCCTCCACTGTCTCCTGACCCGACTCCTCCGTCGCACGTCTGGTCTCACCGTCCCTCCCGTGCTCGTCCTGCCTCGCCTGTCCTGTGCTCCCACCCTATGTTGCTTCGTTCCCACGCGTCTCGTCCTCCCCTTCTGCCGTCGCCTCCTCCTTCCTCCCTTGTTGTTGCACCCCCCACGCTGTCTGACTACCTTCGTGCCGCTCGTCCTCTTGTTCCTCGCGTCCTTGCCTCTCTCGTTACCGACCCGTCTGTTCCGGCCTCGTGCCTTGACGCCCTTGTCGCTGCTGTCGCTGACTTCGCCTCTTCCCGCCGCCTTGACTACGCCTCCGCTCTGGTCTCTGACCCTGCCTGTCCTCCGTCTGTCGGGGGTGCTCCTGCCCTTGGCAGTGACGTCCTGGAGGACCGCCAGTTCGAGCTTGCCTTCCTCTCCGAGGCTGCTCCCCATCTCTGTTCCATGCTGCTAGTCCCTGAGGGTGACCCAGACGCTTTTGACATCCCGACCCCTCGCACTTACGCTGAGGCGACCTCGGGACCCTGGGCCTCACAGTGGATAGCTGTCATGGAGCAGGAGATGGCATCTTGGAGATCCACCGGCACCTTCGTCGACGCAGTTCCCCCGCCTGGGGTGAACGTAGTCGATGGCCGCTGGCTCTTCAAGGTGAAGCGCCCTCCTGGAGAGCCGCCTGTGTTCAAGGCGCGCTACGTGGCTAGAGGCTTCAGTCAGCGCGAGGGGGTGGACTTCTTCCAGACCTTCGCTCCGACCCCGAAGATGACTACTCTTCGGGTTCTGTTACACCTAGCTGCTCAGCGTGACTACGAGCTTCACTCCCTCGACTTCTCCACTGCCTTCCTTCAGGGCAGCCTACACGACCAGGTCTACCTACGTCGCCCTCCGGGCTTTACTGGCACCTTCCCTCCTGGGACCCAGTGGCTCCTGCGGCGCCCCGTCTACGGCCTGCGCCAGGCTCCCCGTGAGTGGCACGACACTCTCCGTGCTACGCTTGCTGACCTGCAGTTCTTTCCGTCTTCCGCAGACCCTTCCCTCTTCGTTCGTACTGGCCAGACCCCGTTCTACATCCTTCTTTACGTCGACGACCCGGTCTTTGCCACAGCAGACAGGGACGCACTGGCCTCCGTGAAGGCAGAGCTGCTGAAGAGACACACCTGCACTGACCTTGGAGAACTGCGCCGTTACCTTGGCTTGCAGATCTCCAGGGACAGAGCTGCGCACACCATCACCCTGACTCAGTCACACTTGGTGCGCCAGGTCCTTCAGAGGTTCAGCCTTCAGTTCTCCTCTGCACAGCCCACCCCTCTGCCTGTAGACCACAGGCTCTCCACATCAGTGTCTGAGGAGTTGGTAGAGCCCAGCGGCCCCTACGCAGAGCTGGTGGGTTGCCTCATGTACCTGATGACTTGCACTCGCCCAGATCTCGCATACCCTCTCAGCATCCTGGCTCGTTTTGTGGCCACAGGCAGACACCGACCGCAGCACTGGTCTGCCGCTAAGAGGGTTCTGCGTTATCTTGCTAGTACATCGGGCATGGGGTTAGTGCTAGGAGGACGCAGGCCAGTGGTCCTTACTGGACACACAGACGCTTCGTGGGCAGACGACGCTGAGACACTCAGGTCTACCCAGGGCTACTGCTTCAGCCTTGGCTCAGGTGCCGTCTCGTGGAGAGCTACTCGCTCCTCGTCTGTGGCGCAGTCCAGCTGTGAGGCTGAGATCTACGCTGGTGCCATGGCGGCACAGGAGCTCCGCTGGCTGACCTTCTTGCTCACTGACTTAGGTGAGCGGCCTAGCTCTGCCCCGGTCCTGTTCGCTGACAACAGGGCCATGATCCTCCTGTGTCAGGAGCCTCGACTCGAGGGCAGAGCGAAGCACATTCAGCTGCGGTACTTCCTCCTGCGTGAGCTACAGCAGCGACGTCAGACTCGCGTAGTACACTTGGCCTCAGGTGCCAACACGGCTGATATCTTTACGAAGGCGCTTGCGCCTAAAGATCATCAGCGGCACTGTGTACAGCTTGGTCTAGTTCCTGTAGCCTCTCACTTGCTAGGACCTTGACTTTGTACTGTCCTTTATATGTATACTCAGACTGGACTTGTGTCCTCTCCCAGTGGCTGGACTAGTAGTGCCGCCCTGCTCTTGTTCTTGCCTTGTCTGTACTCCTTCTGACTGGTCTCTCAGACCCTTGTCTCAGAGGTTGGACTAGTAGTGCCGCCCTGAGCTGCTTGTTTAGGACATTCCCCTATGCAGTCTAGGGGGTGTGTCAAACATGTGTATTTGTCATGTTTGTATAGACTGTATAGGGTAGCCTCTTAGAGGGTACAATACTTAGGTATATCTGTGTGTACCCTCTCTCTAACATTATTCACTTCTTCAATTTCTGTTATGCTGTACGCGCAGAAAACATCGCGGACAAATGCTTCTGTGGACAACAACAAAGGATGTGAGCTTTAATATACCTGGAAGACGTTTATAGAAATCCATCGCTGAATATTGACTAAGGGTTGGCTATTGTAAATACGACCCATAAAATACGTTGATGAGCACAAACCATAACTTCATTAAGTCTAATAATTTGTGTTGATGACAAGTCCGCCAAGGAAGCACAAGGGACAAATCAGCCAAACCAACCCGAGCATGGTCAATCTCATAGTGGCTAACAGTACAGCACTGGGGCATGCGCATTACTCATGCAGGCTGGCAGCTTGCACCTCTACAGTCCTACCGATTACTTAGGGGTTAGATACAGGTGGAAAATAATTACAGTGCACACACAGCCCATGTCACACGGGCACAGGGACTAGTAGCTCTTGCCGTGCCATGCTGGGCTGGGATTTCCTAGAGTCTCCTCTCCTCGCAGCGCTAACTGTGGAGGGGAGGAGCTGTTACTGCTATGAAGGGTCGTCCAGATCAGAGGGCATGCAGTAAACGAAGGGCAGAAGAGCATGCGGTACTACAAGCCCGTGGAGGACATGCATGCGGTGAAGCAGGGCCCTCCAACCAGAAGAGCAAGAGCAGAGTAGAGGGCATGCCATGCCAGCGTTACAATTTACAAGTTAGAGCCCTCCTGGTTTGGCAGGGCTAGGGAAAGGGCAGCCGAAAAAGGTCAACCCAGCACGGCAGCCATGGCTGCTAGGGGAGAGGGGGAGGGGAGGGGGAGGGGAGGGGACAATATGGGGTGGAGAGGGTGGGGGGGTTTGTGAATTAGGTGAGGGACAGGAATTGACATGTGTGGGATTGAGGGTGTCCTATAGCAGGCAACCCAGAACCAGAGAGAACGATGGGAAAGGCACGCCTACTTTCAACAGCAGAAGCAGAAGGATGGGCATGCTCCTGGGCATGGGCATGGGCATGGGCATGGGCATGGGCATGGGCATGGGCATGGGCATGGGCATGGGCATCAGCTCACCCCAAACCCAAGCAGACGAGGCACTGGCGACTAAGATCTCACCTCCCAGAGCCACAGAGCGCCACGTGGCAGCTGCTGAGCGGTCGAGAACCTCCATCACCTCCTCCTCAGTCTGGAATGGCAGGGAGTAGAGCAAGGGGGAAGGGAAGGGCGGCGGGGCAGGTGGATCAGGGGGGGGTAGAATGATGGGAGTTTTTGGATGGAGATCTCACGAGTCCACAGCGGTCGAGAACCTCCGTCACCTCTTCCTCCGTCTGGCAAGGCAGGGAGGAGCGCAACGGGGAAAGGGAAGGGCGGGGGTGTGGGTGGGTGGATGGGGGGGTTGGAATGATGGGAGTTTCGGATGGACGTCTTGCGAGTCACTTGGAGCCCACAGCCGTCGAGAACCTCCATCACCTCCTCAGTCTGGAATGGCAGGGAGGAGCGCAAGGGGGAAGGAGCGAGAGGGGCGGAGGGGGTGGGCGTGTGGGGGCGGGGGGGTTGGAAGGATGGGGGGAATATTGGATGGACAGATAAAAAAAAATTCCACAGCAACTCCCTCCCTCCTCCCTTCATTCCCTCACTTGTCCCACACCCCAATTCTCCCCCCCTGTCTCAACTGTTGGCCAAAGACGCAAAAGTTCTCCCTTCTCCCCCCATAACCCACCCCTTCCCCCCTTGCCTCTCACCTCGCACTGGTCAACCAGCAGCTGCTCGCGCTTGGGCATGGCCCCACCCACCCCACAGCCGCACTGCCTAGAGCTGCCAAGAAGAACAGCTGTTTCTTATCCCCCCCTGTCTCTCACCCTACCCGACTCCACTCACCTCGCACTGGTCCAGCAGCTGCTCGCGCTTGGGCATGGCCCACCCCCACAGTTGCACTGCAATGCCGAGACACTCCTCGGAACACCCCTAAACCCCCCCATCCTGCTCTACCCCCCCCTCTTCCCCCTCCCCCCCTCGTCTCACCTCGCACTGGTCCAGCAGCTGCTCGCGCTTGGGCATGGCCCACCCCCACAGCTGCACCCCCATGCTTGTACTTGTACACACCTTCCCCACCTCTTACCCCTCACAACTCCACCCCCCCCCACCCCGCCCTCCCCCCCTTCCCCTTGCCCCTCACCTCGCACTGGTCCAGCAGCTGCTCGCGCTTGGGCATTGCCCACCCCCACAGCTGCACCGCCACCTGCACCGCCCGGCTCTGCTGGTCGCGCGTCATCTCTGCGCCTGGTGTTCTCAAGGGGAAAAGGGAGTGGGGGGGAAGGGGAGGGGAGGGAATGCTGAGTGCTCACTGCTCTGCGCTGCTCTGCTGGTCGCGCGTCTCCGTGCGTGGTGGGATTAGAAGGGAGGCGCAGAGAACGAGGGAAAGGGAATACCCTCCTCACCACTTCGCCATTCGCCATTTGAGCCAACTCTCCTGCACCACCCTTCTCTGCCGGTCCTGTGTCATCGAGGCACTTGGGGGGGGTCGCAACGCAACGAGGGTTGGCATAGCAGGAGAAGCAAACTTTCAGTGCACAAGAGGGGTCAAGCAAGCCAAGCAGAGCCCAGTAAGTCATGCGAGAGAGGGGCACTTACAGTCTTCAACCAGCGTGAGGAGCTTGGCAACAAAGAGCGCGGACCCCCCCTTCACCGGCCAAACGACACTGGGGCAGGCAGCGATCCGAGAAACCACCGAGAGGGACAGGTCCACCCAGTCGTCATCCTCCGGGTCCAGCAGGTCCAGCAGAGTCTGTGCGCCCGACCCCTCTGGCAGCACGTGCAGCAGCCCCTGCATGCCCCAGTCCAAGACTTCCCCTGATATGGCTTCTGTGCACGTGCCGTCCTCCTCCATTTTCTGACGAGGAGGTGGATAGAGGGAGGAAAGGATGCGAGGTGGGATTATGAGTCGGATGCTAAGCATGCGAGGTAGCTCCCGCTCCACCAGCCGCCCGATCCTTAGCAACATGGGCCACCCAACAAGACGTCCTTTCATGAGGCATCTTTTAACTCACATCATAGATGAGCCATATCGACAGGGCGTGCATGGGCTCCATGAGCTGCGCTTGGCTTCAGTACTCACGTCATAAGTAAGCCAGATTGACAATGCGTGCATGGCCTCCAAGAGTTGCGCCATGCGCGCCAACTCCCTTTTCCATCAGCCGCCCGATGCTTAGCCACACATCAGGTGCAGAAGAACTCACGTCGTAAGTAAGCCAGATGGATAATGCGTGCATGGCCTCCAAGAGCTGGCTCATGTGCGCCAGCTCCCGCTCCACCAGGCGCCCGATCCGCAGCCACATGGGCCACCCCACCTCCGACCCTGGATCCCCCATCCTCTCCACCCGAGCCACGGCCCGAGCCTCGCGGTCAGCCTCGGACCCCTCGCCAAGCCACTTGTTGAGCACCACCTGCAGCGAAGGAGGAGGGGAGTAAAGCGATGGGAATGCGGAAGGGAATGTACGAAGGAAAAGCTAAAATGCAGTTTCTTACAGCTGCTTTGAGATCTCTGGCACTCTGAAGGAGACGAAAGAAACTACTCACCCGGGCACACAGGTCCAGCTCCCTCTCCTCCATGGGCGCTCCCCTGCTGTTGATCCTGAGGAAGTTGAGCAGCACCTCATACGCCCACGGGTGCTGCTTTCGCATCTCCTCGCTCCGCAACATGGCGTCCACAAACTCCGACACATACGAGCTCTGCTGGGAGGACGATCGAGGGGTCAGCGCGCGCGGGGTGCTCCCCCCGTTGCCAGGTGTCAGCGCGCCATTCGTCCCGCCACCCCAGTTGCTCCCGCCACCCCAGTTGCTCCCGCCGCCCCAGTTGCTGCCGCCGCCCCAGTTGCTGCCGCCGCCCCACCCACCACCAGTACCCCCACCACCACCGCCGCCGCCGCCACCACCGCTGTAGACACTAGCAGTACTGACCAGCGCCGCAGCAAGAGCACCAGCAAAACCACCACCACTAGAAGCAGCACCACAAGCACCAGCAGCAACACCAGCATAAGCGCTACGGGCACCAGTGCTACCAGCCGAAATTTCACTGCCCGGACCGAGCCCCCCTTCCTGGGACAAAACGTCGTCCTCCACCCCCCCAGCACCACCCCTGCTGCCCGTGATACTGCCCATGAAAAAGTCCCACCGCTTGCTCCCACTACCCCCCGCGTTACCACCAGCAGCACCAATCACAGCAGGATTCCCACCATCCGCACCAGCACCTTCCCTGCAGCTTCCTGCAACGCTCCTAGTGTCAGATCTAGCATCCGCCCCTTTCTCCCCGTCTGCTGCGACCCGGCTCTGAATGGCAGAGCCCCAGGCAGAGGCGGCAGCAAGAGCAGCGGACGCCCACTTGGGGGTGCTGCTGCTAAGGACAGCGGAGATGGGGGCAGAGGGTGTAGGACTGTGGGAAGAAGCCGACTTGGGGCTGCCCTGCTGCTGCTGCTGCTGCTGCTGCTGCTGCTGCTGCTGCTGCTGCTGCTGCTGCTGCTGCTGTTGGTGGTGGTGCTGGTTGTGGGTGTAGTGGTGGTGGGGGTGATTGCTGGCGATGCTTCTAGGGCTGGACACCATACTGGAAGTGGCACGCGGGGTCCTAGGGCTGGCCTGAGGTACGGCAGCAGCGCCGCTGCCATGGCTGGAGGTTCGGTAGCCGCCGAGGCTGCCGGCAGCGCCGCCGTTGAAGCTAGAAGCGCCTGTGCTGACATAGCTAGTGCTGGGGCGGGGTTTTTGCGACTGAGACCCGAATAAAGACAGTACCCCTCCCAACGCCCCCCCTCCACCACCCTTACTAGCAGCACCGCTACCAACCGCAGTACCAGCAGCACCAGGGCCCTTAGCAGCAGCAGAAGAACCTCCAATTCTTCCCCCAGAAGTCGCTGCTCTTTCTGACGTACCCACTGTGCTCCCACCACCCACACTGCCGCCCGCACTGCCGCCCAGTCCCAGCATTCCCGCTCCCGCAGCCCCCCCGGGCGGCGCACCCGCCACCCCACTCCCGCCATCCAAGAACCGCACAGATTTCACCGCAGCAGCGAGCTTCGCAAACCGCATTGAAACGGACTGCACCCCTCTGCCCACAAACACCATCTTGATCACCCGGTCCAGCCCTGACGCGCCCAGCCGCCCACTCGCAACGGCCCGCAGCCCCGCGTGAAAAGCCGCCTCATCTACCCCCATGTCCTCCACCGCAGTGGCAACAGCCATGGTGTCATCCGGGTGTAAATGGGGGAGGTCACGCATGGCAGCAGAGAGCGTCATCGCTAGTAGGCCCGGCCCGAGGCTCAGCTGCAGGTACAGCCGATCCTGCTCCTCGCACCGCTCCTGCAGGCTCGAGTGCTTGGCGGCGGCGAGGCCCTCGGCTAGGGCGACCTCGGCGAGGGACGCGAGGGTCATGGGGGACCACCCCTTGCGGAAGGACGGGCCGGCCACGGAAGGGGATGGGGCAGAGAAGCTTGGCAGCCGGCCCCTTCGCTTCTTCGCGTGCTGCTTCCTGCTGCTGTGCATGGTACCGGTGGTGGTGGTGGTGGTGGTCTTAGTGGCTTTACCATCGTCCCCTTCCTCCAACACCACCTCAAGCACTTCTCCCTCTTCCCCGTCCCCCCCCCCCTCCCCGTCAGACCCAGTCGTCTCCTGCCACATCAGCAGCCGCTGCACCGCTGGCGTCGTGGCAGCCATGGCTGTCGCCGCCCGGTCCTCGCAAGAGGACAGAATAGCCAGCAGGCAAGAGACGACAAACGAGCGGCACGCAGGCAGATTCGTCCCCGCCCGCTTGCCGCCCAGAAGGAGAGAGACAGGCCGGGGGGAGGTGGACCGGGGGGAGGCTGCACCTGGGGGCAGGTGGCTACTACTGCTGATGCTGATACTAATGCTGGTAGTGTCTGATGCATGAATAGGGGTGGTCCAGGGACGCATCCCATAGGTCGGGGAGGAAGGGGTGCTGTTGATAGGTGTCGAGCTGAACACGCCCAAACCCCCTCCCCCTCCTCCTCCTCCACCTCCTCCTCCCCATCCTCCTCCCCCTGCTGCTGCACCATGGGTGGGAGTGCGGTTGCCCGTGGGCGTAGACCCCCCTCCTCTGGCCGGCGTGGCCATGCCTCCCCTCTCAGGCGTGGCCATGCCTCCCTTCTCCTGCAGGTGCTCAAAGAAGGCGATCCTGTCCAGCACTCTCAGGAGGATCACAGCAGCCGTGGCGGGGCGCCACGCGCTGATCGCCGCAGCCACGCCCACGAAGAGCAGAATGTCGTCATGGTGGCACCGGGCGGACAGGAACCGGTCCTCCCCAGCTAGAGCGTCCTTCACCAGCCGAGACATTATCGACACCTCCGTGCCTCCTCCTCCTGCCCCCCCTCCTCCCCCTCGCCTCCGCGAACTGCTGCTGCTGCTCGCACCCTTCCCCGCCTTCCCCGCCCCTCCTGCTGCCTCTGCGCCTGGCCTCCCCCTTTCCGCGGCGTCGTCGAATTCAGGAGGGGGCCGCCAGCGGTGCTGGCGTGGCGTGGTGATTAGGGTTGGCGGGGAGATGAGGTCAGGATGCGACCCTCCTGATGCTGCTGCTGCTGCTGCTGCTGCTGCTGCTGCTGCTGCTGCTGCTGCTGCTGCTGCTGCTGGGGAGTTGGTAGACGCGGATTGGCTTGCCCCACGGCCCAGGCCCGAGGGTACATGGGCTGTGTACGGACGGTGAGCTCTGTGCGCTTGATGCTGCTGCCTCTCAGCAACCGACGGCTGAGATTGCTCGCTGGTATACGGCCGCTCTGCTCCTGAAGCCGCTAGCACCCTCTCTTCCCTCTCAAGCCTACCACACAGCGCTCTCTCCTCCCTCTCAAGAGGACTGCTACGAGCCTTACCTACAGACGAGGATCGTTCTACAGCGACCCGCCCGGAGGACCTCAATCCCCCGGCCTCACCCCTCTCCCCCCTCCCTCCTCCCTCCCATCTCTCTCCTCCCTCTCCCGACTCCCCCTCCTCTGCAAGAGCAGCAGCAGCATCTACAGCAGCCGTTGTAATGCTGTGCCACTGCCCGCCTGGTGCCAGCCTTGACCCCCTGTGCTGCCCTGGCGATGCTGCTGCTGCTGGTGAGCCAATCACTTCTCCTCGCAACACTGCTGCGCCTCCCACGAACAACTCCCCTCCCCCTGCTCCTCCGCTCCCCTCCACACCCTCCCCGTCCCCCTCCTCCTGAATGCCCGCCACCAGAGCAGCAGCAGCTGTGAAATCCGGCCCCCAGCCACAGGGAGAGGCGAGGAGGGAGCTGCCGCTGCACCTGCTGTTGCCGCTATCACTTCTCTGCCACACGTCCGCCTGCCCATTCCCCCTCCACGCCACCCCACCCTCCCCTGTTCCCGCTCCTGCTCCTGCTCCTGCTCCTGCTCCTGCTCCCGCCGCTCTGCCTCTCCCCTCCCCCCCCGCCTCTAGCCCCCCACCCACCCCACCGGCCCCTCCCCCCTCCGCTCCTTCCTCTCCTTCTGGCGAGAGCTCGTCGTTTTCGGCTGCCCAGGACGGCCGGCCGTCGCCCCATTGGTCCCAGAACTTGAGCCACACGGCCAGGGCAGCCGTGAAAACTTCGTCAGTGTGGAACGCGGGCAGGTGGTCTGAAGTTTCGGAAGTTGCCTGGAACTTGCGGCAGATCCACTCAAACTCGCGGTGGGACGCCGAAGCAGAGGACCAGGCTCGGCCGAGCCTCCCGGACCGACCCCTCATCCAGGAATGGACCGTTCCTGGTGCTGCTGCCCCGCCTACCCCTCCCCCTCCTCCTGTCCCTGACCCTCCCCTCATTCCCCCCACTCCTGCTCCCCCCACCCCTACTCCCTGCCGGTCCGCTGCTGCTGATGGGGTTGACAGCCTACCAGCATCTATGTCCCAAGCACCCGCTCCCACTGTAGCAGGGCGCCTCAGGCTCGACCCTACTCCACCTTTCTTCCTCCTCCCCACTCCTCCTCCTCCCTCACTTCCAGTCGGCCCCTCAGCTGCCCCCCACCCCTCCTCCTCCACCACCTCCTCCTCCACCACCTCCTCCTCCTCCTCCTCCTCCTCTCGCCCCCTCCCTCCTCCAGCCACACTCTCCCTCTCCACCTCCTCTCCCTCCCCCCCTTCTCCTGACAGCCTACACATCAAAACATCCATATACTGGGAGAAAAGTAGAGACCAGTGCATCCGAGCCTCCTCGGCTCGGCACCGAGCCTGAGCGATAGGTCCGAACTCCCGGTAGGGGCAGGGGCCATTGGGAATGTCGAGGGTGGAGTGCGGTGCAGAGGGTTGCGAGGGTGAGTAACAACGGGGGGAGGAGAGGTCTCCCAGAAGGATCCTGAGACTTGGCCGGATTGCTGACGTTGGTGCTGCTGCTGCTGCTGCTGCTGCTGCTGCTGCTGCTGCTGTCTCTGCTGCTCCCCTTGCTCCCGCCTCTCCTGCTGCACCTTCTCCTCTCACCTCTCTTCTCCCCTCGTCCCTCTCCTCCTCTCCTTCCCCCTCCCCACCTAAAGCAGACGCCATGTCTTCGTCTATATCACTCAGATTCAACCGGCCAATGGGAATGCGCGAAAACGACAGCTCTCCGCCGCCTCCCAGCCCCAGGCCTCTTTTACCCAAACCAAAACCCTTGCCCGAACCAGTCTTCCAGTCCTCCCCTTCTCTCAAACCTCGCCCCTCCGTGCCTCCCCCTCTTCTCTCTCGCCCAGTCTCCCCCCTCTCCACCTCTTCCCCCTCCCCCTCCCCCTCCTCCTCCTCCTCCTCCTCCTCCTCCTCCTCTGCCCCTGCGCTCTCACGTCCCCTTAGCATGATTTCAAAGCTGGGATCCGCCCCGTGTTGCCGTCTAGATAGAGCGGGCGGTGGCAGCACAGCAAGAGAGTCAGCAGGCGCACTGGATGTCCGAGCCACAGAGCCCATCATGCTCCGAATGCTGCCAGGAGGGCCGCTTTCAGCCCCCCTGCCCTCTCTCCTCCCCTCTTCGACTTCCTCCCCCCTCATCTCCTCCCCCCCTGAACCTGCCCTAGGCCCTTGGCCATCTCTCACCCCTTCCAACCGTTCCGCACCCAGTGGCGCCACCTGGAAATCAAACGACCCTCGAAGCTGACCTCTTGACTCTGCTTCTCCTCTATTCAACCCTCTGCCCTGATCCCTGTCCCGCTCCCCCCTCTCCCCCCTCTTCTCCCTCTCCTCCCTCTCCTCTCTCTCCCCCATCTCCCCTCTCTCTTCTCTCTCCTCCCTCCATCGTCCCAAACTGCTACTCTTCCTAATCTCTCGCGCTCTCCTCACCCGCCCTCCGCCCATCTCCACCTCCCTCGCCTCCTCTCGCCCTCTCTCCTCCTCCTCCCCCTCACACCTCTCCCCCACCCTCTTAACTCCTGCAGAAACAGGCCTCACACGCCCCTCCCCCTGCCCCTGCGCGTGGCTCTGCCCGTCCCTCTGCCCCTGTGCCTGCTTGCTTCTGCGCATGGGCGACCTCAGCCTGGCGGGCAGCAGCAGCGGGATCACAGGCTGGTGGTCATACTGCACCCCGCACGAGGGCGACCGCACCAGGGGGGACTGCAGTGGGGAGGACGACGACGCGCGTGGCAGCGAGGGGCTGTACGCCGCTGGGGAGTCGAGACCCGAGGAGAGATGCACGCGCAGTGGGGCAGGGGAGCGCGCTCGCTGGACTATCGTCAGATGCTTTTCCTCCTCCTCCTCGTCCTCCCTCCACGTCCCCGCCCCTCCGCTCCTCTCGGCCTCCTCTAACTCCACCCTCCCCTCCCACTCACCCATGCACGCCCATGGATCCCTAGACTCGGGATTCCCCCCACTGGAATCCGCACCAGCTGCTCCCTCCTCCTCCACTGCGCCCTCTTGGCCCGGATCCGGATTGCTACTGAAGGACCGCCGCCGCCTCTGCTGCTTCTGCTGCTGCTGATCCCTTTTCTTCCGCACAAGGGGGCTGTCAATGCCTGATCCCCCCGCTCCCGCTCCCCCCCCTGATGTCACCCCAAGGGCTTCTAAGGCTGCTCGGCTGACAGGGGAGGCTGAGGACGCGCGGGAGAGGTCCCGCCGCAGCGGCTGGGAGATCCCTCCCTGGCCTCTGCTGCCGCCACTCCCAGCAGCAGCAGCAGCAGGTGCTGCTGCCCCTCCTGCAGCCTCAGCACCAGCACCAGCGGCAGTGCTAGCAGCCCCGCGCACAGGGCTGACGTGGAAGTCACTGCCGCTGGAGTCAGACTCTGCTACAGACGACCCGAACGACCCGAACCCCCGCCTCCTGCGCCCCCCCCCCTCCTCCTGCGCGCGGCTGGGCGGGCGCGGGGGCACCTGGGGGAAGTTCTTGGGAAGGGACGGGCGGAAGGGGGCGGAGGAGGCGGGGGAGGAGGAGGAGGAGGAGGGGTGGGGGAGGGAGTGGGGGTGCTGGGGGGAGAGGGTGGAGGGGGATTGGTGTAGGTGCTGCAGGCGGGAGTGGGGGTGGTGGTGGGAGAGGTGGTGGTGGGAGGAAGGGGAGCCCGAAAGGCCCACAGGGGAGCCATGCGAACCACTACCAGGCGCACCCCCAGCACCACCAGCACCACCGGCGCCACTACAACGGCCGCCAGCAGCAGCAGCAGGGCTGCCACTGCCAGCAGAGGCGAAGAGGGCCAAGGCAGCGCTGTCAGCTCCATGACTAGCCGACCGCACATGGCTTCTGGGGGGAATGCTTCCCAGTACCTTTGACGCGGGTAGTGGGGCTCGAGGCGGGGTGCCACTACCCTCCACTCGCATCCCTCCTAGTCTATCCCCTCTCTCCCCTCTCTCCCCTCTCTCCCCTCTCTCCCCTCCTGCTGCAGCTCCCCCGGTTCTACCATAGTCTCGCCCACCCATTCGCCTGGCGGCAGCGGCAGCAGCAGCAGCCTCTCGGACTCGCAGCCACTGGTCCTCGTCCCGGCTGCCCCCTATCCGCCCGTCGCACGTGTTCGACCGCGCTATCGGCCCGGGGCTCTCCCACCCCCCCTCCTCCTCCTCCTCCTCCTCCTCCCCCTCCGCTTCCCGCTCCTTCTCCCCATCCTCCTTCTCCTCCTCCTCCGTCGCCTCTCCCCCCTCGTCAGTGTCACTTCCTGTGGCGCCCATGGGCGTAGCGGCAGTGGCATCAGAGCCGCCAGTGCATGCCCTCCTACCCTGCTCCTCCATACTCCCCTCACTGCCACCACCCATCTCACCACTCTCCCTACTGTCTCCTGCACCCCGAATTGCCACTGTCCCTACCTGGCTTGCCGCCCTGACAGCCGTCTCTGCATCTGCCGCCTCATACCCCTCCTCCTCAGCACCCCCCCTCCTCAGTAACCCTTCCCCCCGCGCCCCTTCCCCCCGCGCCCCTTCCCCCCGCGCCCCTTCCCCCCGTGCCCCTTCCCCCCGCCCCCCCGCCTGCCTCTGTTCCTTGATCTGCCTGCGCTTCTCGAGAATCGCCTGGATCACCGTCCGCGCTTCTCCACCGCTCTGCACCGCATCATCTGGAGTTGTTGACGCGTCACTTAACGCCATCGACTCCCCACTCCAATCACTCCCTCGCTGCCGCCCTCGCTCCTCCTCTCTACCCGCTCTCCCCTCGCCTTCTCTCCCGCCTTCCGCCCGCCCTTTGTCCCCGTCCCTGTCAACCTCCCTCTCGCCCTTCCGCCCGCCCCCCCCTTCCCCTCCCGCGCTCCTCAGAGCCTTCCGCTCGTCCCGCCGCCGCTGCAGGCTCTGCAGGCGGTCGGCGGGCTCGACCATATCGTCGCCGTGTAACGCGTCCGCCATCGTGGGGGACAGCGGGGGAAACAGACACCCCTTTAGCGATCCCCCGCGGCCCTTGAGTCTCTGCGCCATCCGCTCCGTTATTTCCCCCTTCCCATACATCCGCGCGAGCTCTGTCCTCTCCCACACTCCGCCGCCCTCCCCCTCCCCCCCTCCTTCCCCATCTCCCCCGCGTTCCCCCTCCCCGCTCGCCCCGTTCCGCCCATGGGGGAGCTTCAGCGACAGACCGAGCCTGCGGCTGAGCGCCCGCTTCGGCGAGGCGGCGTTGGTTCGGATCCGAGGCAGGGCCGGCACGGGAAGGATCTCGTGCGGAGAGTCCCCGTCTACCCCGTCTACCCGGTGGTCAAACGAGCCATCCTCGTTATAGGTTTGAGAGCCGTCCGGCAGCTCATACCCCCCCTTCCTATTGCAGCTGCTGCTGCTGCTACTGCCGTGGCCGCTGCTCCGGTATCGCGTGGTCAGGCTGCTGCTACTTCGTCGCATCATGCTTCCAACACTATGACTGACCCCTCCGCTGCCGCTGTTGCTGCTGTTGTTGCCGCTGCTGTCCTTGCTGCTGCGAGACACGACGCTGCTGCTGCTGCGGCTGAACACGCCCCTAATCCCCCCCATTCCCCCCTCCCCCCGCGCCTTCGCCTGCCGCTTCTTCTCCGCCGCGATAGCAGCCGCGCGCGACGGCGGCGGAAAGAAGTCCGCCTGGCGGCTGGACCCGCCGGGCGTCGTGAACGATTCCGACATGGCCTTTCTCTCCGGGAAGTGCGGCTTCTCGGGCGTTTTCGGGCGCGCGTGGCGGAACACGCTCGGCCTGTGCGCGGATTTCCCGCTGCTAGGGAGGCCGCTATCAGGAGAAGCAGAGCAGGGCTGATTCTTCCTGCTTCCACCGCCGCTGCTGCCGCCATAGCTGCTGCTGCTGCTGCTGCTGTGTGTATTACTGTGCGTCTCCCTACTCTCCCCCCCTTCGAAGCTCCTCCTCCGCTCGCTCACATACCCGAACGACGCAGAATAGAACGGTCGCCGAGGCGCAACCTCAGGCCCGGCATCCGAGCCTGACGGAACCTGCACCTTCCGAGGCTCCGGCACGGGCTCGTCCGAACCTCCGTCTTCCCTCCCGTTGGTGCTGTGCCGCCTCCGGAGGCTCGGCATGCGCCATGTCCGGCCCTTTTTATCCTCCTTAAAGGAACCTCCGTTAGAATCTTCGTCCTGCTTCACCAGCGTTCTCCGTCTCCTTCCACTAGGACTCTTAACCGCACTCGACCCCACAGTTTCACTCTCCTCGACACCTCTTAAATGCCTATTTTCCACCTCTAAGTCCGCCGGGAAAGGACCTCCGGACCCCCCGTGGGAGTCGGTGGTGGATAGACTACTCTCCGAGGGAAGGAAACTATGGCTGATGACATCATTAGGCGAACTATTCCCTTTGGAGCCGCCATACGAAGGCTCGTCTTCGTATGCTCTATTCGCCCTCCTGCCGTGACTCGCGAAAGACTTTACCCCCGGCGCACGACCCTTGCTTTCCGCCCGTAGTAATACCTTCTTCTCATGAATAAGCTCCTCATACTTAATCTCTTCGCACGGGTCGGTTCTAGACAGCGGTATGTGCTTCGGCTGTGCCGCGGGTCCCACTAACGAGTTAGGGTTCGCTGACCGTGGCCTGCTGACGTCTCCAAGCTGATTCTGCTGCGTGTGCCACGTCACGGACCGCGGGACTCCCGAGCGTGGGACGGGAGCTGTCTCGTGGTAAGCATTTGGCGACGCCACGTGTCCAGTTTTGACAGGTCCGACGGAGTTTGCTCTGTCGAGCTCAGTATTAATTGGCATTGGGGATTTCTTCTTGGTTGCATCGCGACGCGAAGTCTGGTGCTGCTGAGGTGCTAACGGCTGCTGCTGCTGGTGGCGAGACGTCTGGTGTGGTGATGGTGACCCTTGGTGTTGCGAATGGATGAATGACGACGATGGGATTTCAAACGGTAAAATCGACGGCCCGCTGTGCTTCGCCATTTCAGCATTTCAGGTGCTGGCGACTACAAATGAGAATATAAAACAGGCGGGAGCAAGTGGAGTACTGTGACATCATCTAATAACCTCCGCGAAACTAATCCCTAACCCGACCCCTGGCTGCATGTCAATCATACCTTCGCCATTACACATGAAGACCAAAAGCTACCCACTAGGCCCAAGTGACAGCAGCACGAACAACAATTCTTCTGGCTGTGCTGTGGTCGGTTCGGCTCATCCTTGATTTTCCTCATCTGGTTTGGGCGATGATTCTCCCTTTGCTTTGGCGGGCACTGTGCGTGGTTGGTTCGGTTCGGTCGCTCTGCTGACTGGAAGGAGAAGCCCCACGGAAGCGCAAGGCTGCTCCGCCCGCCCTGCGTGGGGCTGGGACAAGGGAACCAACGACACAATGGCAGATCCTCCTGTCGTTTCGGGGGCGTGGCGGTGGTCCGAGGGGCGTGTTTCGGGGAAGTGGGTGGGGGGAAGGTGGGCAAAAAAGACAGGAAAACTTGCTCCGCTGGCGGGGCAGTTGGAGGAGGTTCGGGCAGAAGCTGCACCTGTTCTACGATTCAGGCACGCAAACTTTTTGCGCGGTGCGTGCATGTTCTCCAGCCAAAACACCGGGCAAAAAGGGCTTGTACACTTCGGGGGTGGGAGTAGCCGCACTGTAGTCATTAAATGCGAACGGCCTATGTGACTCCATCTTGGTAACAGACGCGAGAAACTTCTGACCCGCATGAAACGGGTCATGTTACAACAACAGCATTGCACTACGTTAATGACACATCACATACAGAATTACAACACTTAGTTTATAACAGTGAGACGCATTTCCAGAGATGACACCACATGTTCCAACTCCTGCCCAAGGTCACATTTTCAGCCTTCACACGTTGCTTATATCGTCCACTGTCCGCATACTCATACTCTCCCGTGTTAGCATCTGCCGCGCAGCTGAGAATCACACACTCATGAAGAAGCACAAACCAGAGAGGCACAACTATCCACACACCCCTTCGTAGACGCACAAAACAGAGAGGCACACACACCAACAAAGATTGCAACGAATCATAGTACACAGAGGCACACACACCCACACACACGCTCATACAATTACAGTCCAGAGAGGCACACAAACCCACGCCCACACAAACAATGAGGCACACAAGGAAACGCAAACCACTCCAACGAACACATGGCACGCACAAGACAGAGGGGAAGGTGTACACACGTAGACATTGGATGCAGGGGAGATATGGAGAGGTACACAGGGTGGGTTTAAAAGGTCCTCATGATCTCCGCCGCGTCATCAAAGCCGTCCATTACAGCCGTCGCTTGCAAAAGTCGTTCACGGCTGATGGCGGTGTCCGCAGTGTCTCGATCGTCGCTGCAACTGGCTGAAGTGCGAGGAGATGGAGCGTAGTTGAGGTCGATGCTGAACGTCCTACGCAGCTTCGGGCTGGCCCTCTCGAGGCGTTCAATGACATCAGCGTTTCGGATGTCGAACAGCTCCTTGAGGTAGCGTGGGAGGATCCACGTCGCCCTCGCATAAGCGATGAGCAGATCCGTCGCTAGGCGTCGAACCCGCCGCATTGCCCTCGCGCGCTTAGACAGCTCGATGACAAAGGGAGGCTCTCCTCCCGTCTGGCGCACTACAGGGGGTTCGGTGGAGAGACGATCGACGCTCTCGGGCTCGCACGTCGGGTGGGTCTTGTCGATGCGAGTGAAGTCCTCAGCGGAGAGGGTGTCGGCACCGAACGCGAACTGGTCAATCTATGATCCCACCACCCACCGTTCTACTGTCTGGTCGCTTGGGTCGGAGCTCTCGTACATAAGGTGCGGGAGGATCCGACTCCAGCTACGGGGCAGTATCTTAGCGTGGTGCCAGCACCGCTGCACGGTGTCTTGCTCAACACTGCCCCATGCATCGGGGAGCCACTGCACCGTTTGCCATGCCTTCGGCTTCTTCGTCGCCTGTGACGCTGGTGACACCCGGGAGTCCCACAGCTTCTATAGCTCATGTAGCCACTTGGATCGGAACCGCCGCTTGACGGTCGCGATAATGCCCTGGTCCAACGGCTGGCAGTATGCCGTGGTGTTGGGGGGGAGATAGACGATTCTGACATTGCTGAGCTTCCGCGAGCGGAAGCCACAGACATCCTCAGTGGTGGCGGTAGGGGAGAGTAGGTTATGAGATGAGGCGTTGTTCACCAAGACAACGATTTGCCTCTGTTCGGCGAACATGCAGGCGATCACTGACTCGAAGAAAGAGGTGAAGATCTGTAGGTGGGGGGCGGGGATAAGGGGGGAGGAGAAAACAATTGAACCACACATGAAATTCTGATCAAGTATCCTGTAGACGGACCTGCGTTTCGGAGAGCGCGTAAGGTAGTACCAGAAACTCACGCACATGCAAAATGAAACGTCACTCACTTCGGAAGTCATCCAGACCTTGGGATTTTGGCGCCAGTAGACGTACGGCTCGGGGTCGAAGCTGTTAGCATTGAAGTCAGTCGGCCGGCGCACTTTGGAGACGACAAGAGGGCGATACATGCTGGATCCGTTTGCGTTGCATAGAAAGGCTACCGTGATGCGGTGTTTTGCAGCCTTGCGACCGACGGGCGAACCATCCGACCAGGAACGACGAGGCTGCAGCCCCGGGAAGAGGGCAGTCTCATCCCAATTGTAAAGATCTCGTGGAATGACGCCGATATACTCAATGAGCTCCGGCATGCGCTGCCTACACAGGTCGACAGCTGTTTTGTCTGTGTCGAACGCCTCGCCCTTGCGTGCGAGGTTGCGGAATCCCATGCGATGCATGGCGCGGTGACACCAGCTGATCGAGCATTCGAAAGTGTCTTGGACGCCACACTCAGGGCGCAAGTCCAAAGCCGTCTGTCGAATAACCGACAGAGTGAGAGGGATGCCAGCGTCTTCGGCGCCCTGCACCCAGGCCTTTAATGCTCTCTCCAAGTTAGGAAAACGTCCCTTCCGCAGGCGGATGGCATTTTGTGTTACAGCAGTGGCTTTCCACTTGTCTGCCTGGCGAAAAATCCTCCTCACAGTGCTGTAGTCAGGAACAATCCCAAACCTCGTGAAACACCAACGGACGAGATCCTCCTGGCGCCAAGATTAGTGTATTTCTGCCTATCGACACATTTCTTGCTTTATGTCGAGCGAAATCTGGGCCCTTCTGTGCAGGCGAGGCAGGCGACGGGAGCAAGGGGCAAACATGTTGTCATTTGGGCGGAAGCAAAGATGGATGGGGTAACAGTGTGTGAGTGGAGGTTGTTCGGAAAGACGTGACTCATTCCCACGCATTTGAAGTTCGTAGAGCACGCCGATGAACTGTGCTGGCGAACGCTGACGTGTTTTTTTGGTTCATTCATTCGAACATAGGAATATGTTTATGCTAAAAACTTCCGTGTCTACGTAGCGTGTTGTCAGCTCGTTGGCTGACGATAACCCTTCTAGTGACTTCGTTAGGCTGTTGTTTTTTGCCAACGTAATCTACTGGACGAATCCTATTGGTTGCCGCAGAATCTGTGCGCTATCTTGTACAGTACACTCTTGTGGGTCGTTTCATGTTGAACAGCGATTGTGCACATACACTAGGGGATAAGAACAGGGTGTATACGGCAATGGGTCCTTAACCGTGATTGTGCGACAAGCGCGGATGTCTGTAAGCGGGATCATGTGTACCACTAGGCCCTGCTGCGCAGTGGTTGTTGTTTGGGGAAACGTGGAAATAGTAGAGTCAGTGAAAAGACCGAGCACCAAAAACTCTAGCGACAAAGAGCGGGCAAAGCGAAGGATTGCGCAAGAGAAGCGGAGTGGGATGGGGAGGGGAGGGTACAGTGTGCGCAGATGCCTGCGTGCCAGCTCATGGGAATGCGGTTACACGCACAAGACAAACTGACACGAGCCACCTACAGGCTCGGCACCGCGGCAGTTGTATAGGTACGGAAATGGGCCATCTCCTCATCGCCGTGCATCGACGGTCGCGAAGAGATGTTGTGTACGGAGGGAACCACCAGCGTAGGCTCGAAAATTGTTCTCTTCTAGGGGCGTGTTCCTGCGGCCTCTTCCCATCCAACCTCTTCCGAGACTCGCGCGCTACAGAGTCGCGTAATTTTGACGCGAAACAGTTTAGTGCGATTCCGCGTGGTGTGACACGAGATTGGGATTGTCGAGATTCAAGGCATGTTTTCAAATCTCGTTTCAGGCGTCCAATTTTCAGACCCGCGCGAATCTGCACAGTGCGATTTTTACGAGAGATGATTCATTGTGGTGAAGTACGCGATTCTAAAACGAATTAGCTGGAAAAATGGTTCTTCTAGCACGCTCTCGGGGGGCGATTTTGGGAAGAGGATAGCCTGGGAAGAGGCTGATAGGAACAAGCTCTAAAGCGTAATCTGTGGGCTTCACATGGACGTGTATCATGTCCAGACCAGAACCCTTTGTAGCGTGCTAACAAGCAGACCCTACATTATTCATAAGCTAACCACTTGCGATATGCACTACTTTAACTAGTTCAGCGTACTACTACTATGAACGTGGCGTCAGCATCTTATATGTGTTGGAAATATCTCAAGGACTAGCGTTTCTGAAGTGTAACACTGTACTCGAGGAAGATTACAGGGGAGCACGCGAGTCAACGGAGGTTACACGAGGGGGCGGACAAAGAATGCGAAAGGACTCGAAAGGTCGCAACTGGAGGTTGCGACTGACCGTTACAACATCACGGATGGTAACCGAAGCGGCAATCGAGTCGCTGTGCGACTCGATAAACCGTTCCTGTAACTGTATTCTACAACTGCTTCCTTATCTTCTATATATTGCTGTATGCTTGTTTCTTTAATCAATCACTTGTTCTCACATACTAGTACAAGGGTTCAACTGCCTCAACTTCCGCTGCACTACTCCAAGTCTCAAGTCTTTACAGCTGGGACTTAATCTCTGCAAAAGATCCTAAAGGGTTTTTCTCAGCCCAACATGGTATGAGAGCTGGTCAGAGATCAAAACTCCCAGCAACTACACTCCATCAACAACCAGCAACTCAACTTGATTCAACAACTCCATTGATTACAAGACATGGACAACAAGGGCAAGAAAGTCTCTACGGGCTCACCCAGCGCCCAAGAAACTCAACACGGCAACTCTGGTCTGCACACCTCAGGACTGCAGACAGAGACCGGGACTACTCAAGAAACAACGGGAAGAGTACCAGAGATGGTGACTCCGTCTCCCTCTTCAAGTGTGGACCCGAATCTCATGGAGAGATTCTTCAGCTTCATGTCACACTTCGACCAGCAGCAGCAGACAAGGACACCTGCGCACTCAACACAAAGCAATGGAGGGAATATGGGATTAGCGCCGATGAGCCTCGACAACTCATCCTTCGGGCGACACAACCAAGCGCCTACCTTTGCGCCTTATCATTCTTCGCCGGGGACGTTCGAATTCATGCCGCCCCGTGCCCAGCCAACAGCAGCTGCTTCACAACAAACACCGAATGAAATCTTAAGTTTACAGGCGCAGTTCTCACACGTGATCAAACTTCAGACATCCTCACCGTTCAACGGACACGACTTCTTTACCTGGAGCTTCGAGTTTGAGCTGCTGATGGAGGCCGCGCATCTTCTGGGATACTTCAACGGGTCCCTGCCATTCCCAAGCAACGGCACTGGGAAGGAACAAGAGATCTTCACGTATCAGTCGCTGCTGGCGTACACGGTACTCCTGAGAAACCTGTCACCACAAGAGCAGCAGAGCATCAGAACGTATCGGAGTTATGGAAACTCCGCGGAGCTCGCATGGCACCACCTCAAATGCCTTTACCAAGCAAACGACAGCGTGACACAAAGCAGACTCATGCAACAGCTGACAACAATACAGATGAAGACCGGGGAAAAGGCGATGCAGTATATGAGTCGCTGCCAGACCCTCCGCGACCGCCTGCTTCGGTGCGGAGGAACGATTACTGAAGAAAGCTTCGTGACACTTGTCCTCGCCGGGCTCGGGCCAGAATGGAGAACCACACGATCACTTCTTCGAGCCCACGGAAGAATTTCGGAGATGCACCTCTGCGCCGAGCTTCACGCTGAACAACAGGAGATGGATCTGTTCGAGGAAAGACAACCAAGGAAGCAACAGCAGTTAGTCTTCTACACTCAAAGAAGAAATGACAACAACTACAACCGACGCAGCAAGCAAGATCAACGCGACAACCGAGGACTCACCATCGTGCCACCGTTCTGCCACAACTGTCAGACTTCCGGGCACTCCAAGGTCAACTGCAACCGCCCTCGCGTTTACCGTGCAGCAGACCCACAAGTCGCTTCCACTCAAGCAAGTCCTCCAAGGCGCTCTTCAACATCTGCACAACAAACACCCAACATCATCAACTGCATGGTACACATCGACAACTGCGCACCCGCTTCACCACCCACTTACGCACCAGACGAAGAGGAATTCCCGCCGCCGCGCTCGCAAGGACTTCAGGTCAACCCGACATACGCTGCAGTCGCTAACGCCGAACCCACCGGGCGGAACACCTGGTTCTTGGACAGTTGCTGCGGTCAGCACATGTGCTCCTCCGGACGCTTCGTACAACACGAGCGACGCCTCAACCGCGACGTCGTCATCACCGTCGCCAACAACGAAAACCTGAAAACAAACAGGCAAGGCGTGGTTCAGTTACAATCAATGGAGACAAACGTTATTCTTCAGCTCAACAAAGTCCTCATCGTCGACAATCTGGGATACAACCTACTAAGCGTAAGCCAACTAATGGCTAAGGGGATTCACCTGGAGTGCGACTCCTTCTCCAACGAGTTCCGACTTTACCACGGGAAGGGCGGTCTCTTCATCGGTCGTGCCCTCCTGAAGTCCGGTGTCTTCGTGTTGGACTTCGTCCCCGACCGCGGAACTGCCGACAGCGATGGCATCGTATCGTTCGCCGCCTGGACTCACCCACCAGATCTTGATCCCGACTTCGACAGTGACGGCTTCTGGCACTCCAACACCATACCTGCAGCAGAGAGAACACGGGCATTAGCAGTTATCAGACAAGAAAGACAAGTACCAGCAAGCGTCCCAACAAAACCATCACCTGCAGTATCGGCAGCAGGACCCAGCCGAGTACCACCACCATCAACACGAGGACCGCCAACGGAAGCAGACCAACCTATGCCCGCCACACGAGAAGCTTGTCGAAGTCCCGCCTCGGTCGTCGCGTTCTTCTCCAACGCCGACATCTACCACCGCTCGCCCGGTCACCGCGCTCCCGACGACATCTGGCACCAACGTCTCGGACATCCTGCAAACAGCACGATACTACAAACAATACAAGCAGAGGTGTTAGAACGTAACGCCCTTCTAACGACGAGCGGCCAAGAACTTCGCCGACCAAGAGCACGATGCTTCACGTGCCCCGAAGCAGATCTTCCTCATCAACCTTTCCCAGCCCATCACAATCCAAGCGCACCCACTTACGCTCCGATGGAAAAGGTCTACAGCGATATTCTAAACATGCCTCGAGACGACACCGAAGCCGACTTCAACTACGTCATCACGTTCATCGACGCCGCAACCAGATACGTCTGGCACTTCAATCTCAAAACGCGCGATCAAGCCTTCGAGGCCTTCACCACATGGCTTCCAATCGCCGAACGAGAGTCAGGAACCAAACTCAAGAGTTTCCAGTCAGACGGTGCACTGGAATACCAGTCACAACGCTTCAGGACCTATCTCGCGGAAAGGGGAATCCGACGCCTGGTGTCTCTGCCCTATGCTCACCAGCAGCAGGGGGTAGCAGAACGCATGAACCGGACCTTGCAGACGACGATGCGAAAACTGCTTCTGGGGATGAGGCTGCCCAATACACTGTGGCCAGACGCGATGACACATGCAGTCCACCTGCACAACCTGTTGTCCTCGTCATCGCTCCCCAACAACGCATCACCGCACCTGCTGTGGACGGGAAAAAGGGGCAGCACAAAATTACTTCGAGTTTTCGGCTGCATGGTACAATACAGACCCCACACAGCTCGAGCAGGACGCTTCACTCAACGAGCTCGGTGGGGACTACACCTCGGCATCGCCAAACATTTTCACGCGTGGAAGATTCTCGACATACACGACAAAAATACGGTGGCATCACGTGATGTTATCTTCTACGAGCGACTGACGCTGCAGCATTACCTGGACAACATTGCCAACTCAGACGACCCCACCGACGGCTTCGCGGGCCTTCGCTCCTTCGCTGACCATGCTGCCGAGGCTGACGCAGCAGAAGAAGACGTCCCTGGAGCCTCGGAGGCTGCCGGACCACTCCCCTACTGCTCCGTACCTGTTCCACTCGATGAAGATAATCCTCTCGATAGCAACAACCTCGACACCTTTTACCACTTCGCTGACCAAGGCTACGCTACACCACACCCCGTCGACTCGAATATTTCCGAACGCATCGGGCCAAACTTCTTACCCGATCCTGAAGACGGTGATGAAGCAGCTTATCCCGAGAATGAAAACTCCCCTCGACACACAGCCACGGGACTGCAGATCCTAGGACTATGGGTCTCCGTCCAGCACCCGCCGCCGCCTTCTCCGCGCGAGCCGTCGACCCTGTCGCAGGCTCTGGGGGGGGAACATAAGGCACAATGGAAGGAAGCGATGGAAAAAGAGTTAAAAGCTCTGCAAGACCGAGAAACATGGAAACTGGTACCTGCAACGAGCATCAACGGGAAGAACATTCTCTAGGGGAAATGGGTGTACCGCATCAAGACCAACTCAGACGGCTCCATCGAACGATTCAAAGCTCGATGGGTCGTACGAGGCTTCGATCAACGATACGGAACCGACTACACAGAAACCTTCGCTCCAGTCTCCCGTCACACCTCTCTGCGCATCCTACTCGCCATCGCGGCCACGAAGAAACTACCACTACGGCAAATCGACGTTGCAAACGCCTTCTTGTACGCACCTGTGGACGCCGAAATCTTCGTCGAACAACCCCACGGATTCATCGACGACCCTTCAAAAGTATGCCAGCTGGAAAAATCCCTTTACGGGATCAAGCAAGCCCCACGGCTCTGGCAGCAGCACCTTCACGGCCGGCTCGTAAAAATCGGATTCCTACAGCTACCACATGACCAAGGCATGTACCGACTACAGAAGGGAAGAGATTACATTCTGCTCATCGTCTACGTCGACGACCTGCTCTACATCGGTTCTACCACCGACATCGTCACCTGGTTCGAAGGGGAGCTGAAAAGGGACCTGACGCTCACGGTGTCCGACGAGGTGACGCAGTACCTAGGACTGAACGTCGTCGAAGACGACACGGCGTTCTACCTACACGCTGGAAAGTACTCAAGCACCGTCGCGAAGAAATTCGGTCTAACACCGACTGCGGTCCCAACTCCCTACCGCTACGGGAACAACAGTAGCGCCTCCACAAAACTCCCCGCGAAACAAATCCAGGAGTATCAACAGAAGCTCGGCTGTCTACTATTCGCAACAGTAACCTGCCGACCCGACCTATCCTATAGTGCGAGCCAGCTGGCGACACATCTGAGGCAGCCGCAACAGGAAGATCTCGAAGAACTCAATCGAGCGCTACTCTACTTCGTCTCCACGCCGACGATCGGGCTCACCTACAGCAAGGCAACAACACCGTCCGTACGACTACTCGGATACGTCGACGCCGACCACGCGGGAGACAGCGAAAATCGACGGTCTAGGACGGGCTACATCTACCGACTAGAACCTATCGGAACTATCTCCTGGCAGTCGAGCAAGCAGGAGTTAATCGCACTATCCTCGGCTGAAGCAGAGTATATCGCCCTTTGTACTGCGACCAAGGAAGGACTCTACCTACGAGAGTTACTCGAAGAAGCGAAGATCGCGACCCTGCCCACCTTCTCACTCCTCTGCGACAACCAATCTGCGATAAAAATCGCGAACAAGGACGGCTTCGCCAACCGAACCAAGCACATCGCCCTGCGGTACTTCTTCGTCAAGGATGAAATCGCGAAGGGGAGACTTCAACTCAGTTACTGCCCGACGACAGAAATGGCCGCAGATTATCTGACGAAGAAATTGGCGAAAGCAAAATTCGACTACTGCATGCTCCTAACCGGGCAAACAAACGTCACCGGATCTGAACACTCCAGCACTCCAGAAACGAAGGGGAGTGTTGGAAATATCTCAAGGACTAGCGTTTCTGAAGTGTAACACTGTACTCGAGGAAGATTACAGGGGAGCACGCGAGTCAACGGAGGTTACACGAGGGGGCGGACAAAGAATGCGAAAGGACTCGAAAGGTCGCAACTGGAGGTTGCGACTGACCGTTACAACATCACGGATGGTAACCGAAGCGGCAATCGAGTCGCTGTGCGACTCGATAAACCGTTCCTGTAACTGTATTCTACAACTGCTTCCTTATCTTCTATATATTGCTGTATGCTTGTTTCTTTAATCAATCACTTGTTCTCACATACTAGTACAAGGGTTCAACTGCCTCAACTTCCGCTGCACTACTCCAAGTCTCAAGTCTTTACAGCTGGGACTTAATCTCTGCAAAAGATCCTAAAGGGTTTTTCTCAGCCCAACAATATGCAGGCCTGTGAAACATGGGTACCCCTTTCAGCACATTTCGCTCCTACACTCCAGTGCTCACCTCACCTCCCTCCTGCCCTCCTCTCCCCAGCCCACTCATCTTCAAACTAGTAACAATTCTTTCAGTGTTAATATTCTAGGGTACAATGCAGACATGACGCCACACCGAGAGAATGCAGATGCAACACCAACCAGAAGGGAAGAAAAATATGTTAGCAAGCCAGCACACCCAGATAAATAATGAACGGAATCTCCTGCGAGAAAGAGCAGAAGGAGCTCTATAAGGAAAAGTTGCAGACATTGCACTTGATGGCACCATTCGATGGCTCTCCACAGGTCCCTGAAAGAGGAGCAATGCGGCAGTTGAATTTCTCACTCTGCCTCCCCAGCACAGCAATCTCCAGGCAAGAGGACGTCTAAGAGGAGAAGTTGCAGACATTGCAGTTGATGGTTTCGTTTGCGGGCTCCCCGCAGGTGCCGGAGAGAGGAGCGATGCGGTAGTTGCACTTCTCGCTCAGCCGCCCGAGGCACGTGACCTGCTTCAACGTGGCGGGGCGGGGGTTGAGGTAGCAGCAGCCGTCGCACTCCAGATCTGCACACGCGGAGACATGGAGAGGGGGGCGCTTGAGTGCGCTGAAAAGAAAACGACCTTCCGAGGCACATGGCATGGGTCCGTTTCCATGTGGCGGGGCGGGGGTTCAGGTAGCAGCAGCCGTCGCACTCCAGACCTGCAGGTAGAAACGGGAGCGGGGTTGTGGGGAGCGGGGTCGTGGGGAGCGGGGTCGTGGGGAGCGGGGTCGTGGGGAGCGGGGTCGAGGGGAGCGGGGTCGTGGGGAGCGGGAGATGAGGCGGAACATTGGCCGGGAAGGAGAGATAGCAGGGAGAGAGAAATGGGTCAGGTATGGGCCAGAAGGCTGAACGAGACAGTCGGTGGAAAGAGCGGACGGAGGTGGATAAGAGAATGGAGGGTTGAGCAGACGAGCTGCTGATGGCCATGCATGAATGAACAGAGAGGCAAGGGAGATAGCAGCCAGGAGGGATCCAACACAGAGAGGCAGGGGATGTATGGAAGAGAAAGCCGGAAGGGGGAGGAGGGGGGAGGGGGGGAGGAGAGAGGGGGAGGAGGGGGGGGGGGGGGGGTTGTGGGCACATCGTTGCACGATGCTACAGGATGAATCGACCATGTACTCGCAGTTTCGCAGCAAAATCAAAAGGCGGCAGCGAAGCATCGAGAGTAACACACACCCGCCACGGGGTAACCAACAAGGCAGTAACAGTTGCCGTGTTGCACGATGCTACTGGAGGAGACTTTTGAGTCGACTCAAAAGTGTTGCACGATGCTACTGGAGGAAACGAGGAATCAACCAAGTAGTTCCTAGTATTCGTAGAAGCCGCCCAGAGGCGGCAGAGGCGCATCCATGGAACTCACCACGCACCAAACATAAGGTAACAAAGTAACGTAACACTTACCTCGTTGGACGATGTTACAGGACGAGTCGACCATGTACTCGCAGTTTCCGTTCACGGCGTAGAAGCCCAGGGGCGGCAGCGCCGCATCCATGGGACTCGGAAAGTTCTCTTGAAAGCCGTTGAACCAGAACGGGGTGAAGGACACCTCGCCCGTGTCCGCATCCTCGTTATAAGTGCACAGCCAGAAGACGAACCAGCCGTTGTGCAGCGAGTACGGGGATTCGAGCAAACTGACAGAGGGTGTCACGCCGCCGTAAGCGGTGCCGGAGGAGACGAGCGGCGAGTGGTGGAGCAGGAGGAGGAGCGATAGGAGGAGAGGGGTGGTGAGTTTACTCAGGGAGAGTGACGGTAAACGGGAGCACCGCTGCGAGCGCGCTAGGCGCTGTTCTGGAGAGGCCATAATGCTGACGAGAAAATGATACAGAGTTTATGTCAACGTACGAGAATTTCTGGAAGGGACGGCGACGGTGCGGGCTGAGCTTGATGAAAGGATTGGGAACAACCGGAGGAAAGTAAGGAACTTATCGACAAAAATAAGATTTCGGACAACGCTTAGCGCAAGGAGCACTAGTGCCGAAAGAATCACCGCTCAGAATGATCAGTCTTATAACATGACTACAGTATGTAGACAACTGCGGCTCGGAGGACTAGCAGGCTATGGACATAAGACAGGACCCCAGGGCAAGTACTCAGGAAGAGGAGGCGGTTTGCTGGAAGTAGGGCCGTTCCACAGCGAATGCAGCTGATAATGCAAGGTTTAGAAATTTTCAGCACGATTTCCCGCGTTACAGTACGGTGAAAGCTTGGTATTGTATGGAACACAACACACTGGTTCGTCGCGCCCGTGCGGAGTTTTGCCCTTGGTCTGCGCGCACACAATCTTGGACCTCGGTTAGTATTGCCTTGCCAGGCAGGGCGGGCTGCGCAGCATTTTGCATCGCGCTTGTTCGCGCGGGTTCGGGCTCGGGGGGGATGCGGCGCAGAGGGGCACAGCGCAGGTGGTGGCGGATTCGGGGGAGGCGGTCATTCCACCACACTATGAGTTTGTCGTTTTGGGCTCGATGGTCTCGAAGCAAGGACAGCTGGACTGTAGCTACACCACATCAAACCTGACTGCACCGTTTTCAGATGTGCAGTCTATAATTCATGAACCCACTATAAGGTGCAAATGCGAATGTAGGATTCTGAGGTGAAATACATCTCGATTTCTCCAACATTCAACTAAACAAATTGCATTATGACACCACTCGTTGCCATGCCTAGACACTCCTGCAGCTTCATTATAATCTGACTTATGCAAGAGCCGGAACAACCAGGGCTTCGGCCTCCTTGCCAATAACGGGCTTGAACAGAGCATCGTCCTCGTCCTTGGGCGTGTGGATGGTAACCTGCCGTGTAACAAGCACATGGTAGAGGGCAAATTTTGTAGGGCAGGCAGGAGCTACACGCACCAATGCACCTATTGCACTACCTACCTACCGAGACATGGGACCAAAGGATAAGGAACAGGGGCAAATGGACATGAAGATGCTAACGGGGGCCACAACAGCAACGGGAGTCATAGCGACGAGTACACGGGATATGAGAGAATGCGGATCGCTCACCTGGTCGGGAAGAGGGCGGACCACACCGGCCTTGCCACTGGCATCGTGGGGCAGCATGATCTTCACCTTGATGCCCAGCACGCCCTGGGAGAGAGCAGAAGACGGGGGGGGGAGCAGGGTGTGTTGGGGGGAGGTGGAAGGGGCGGGCAGCATGCAGGCAGCATGCTCTTCACATTGATGCGCCCCCCTGGGAAAGAGGGGAAAGAGGAACAAAAGGAGAATGGAGAGGAGCATAGGGACGTGTGGCCATCATGCACACCTTGATGCTCAGCATTCGCTGACAGAGGGGGTGGGTGGGGGGGAAAGGAGGGGGACGATGGGGACGAAGGTTGGGGGAGAGGGGGGGAGGAGAAGGGGGGATGGGGGGGAGGGTGGGAGGATGGGGGGAGAAGGAGATGGGTCTGCACCAGCCTTTGAAGGCGGCGTCTGGGGCAACCCACACACACCTGACGCGGCACCCCGCAGGCTCACCTGGCGCAGCATGACGTGGCGCACGGCGGAGTCGATGTAGTCGCGGGTGGGGCCGCCGGACGAGATCATGTACCCGTCCTTGAACTTCATCGCCTTGGCGCGCTGCGCCCTCAGCTTGCCGCTCACGATCACCTGCAGGCAGGGGGGGCAGGGGGGGCAGGGGGTAAATGCGCGGGGAAGGGGGGAGGAGGGGAGGAGGAAAAGAGGGGGATGGGAGGGGGAAGGCCGACGGGGGGAAGGGGACGGGAGGGGGGAGGGAGGTGAGCGTCATCGGGAAAGAGAGGTGGGGTGCGCCAGGGGTGAGTAGACGGGCGCTCGGGAGTACCGCTTCAGACGAGAATGCACCACTCCCCTAACCACTACCCCTTGCCTACCTAGTTTTGGGTCCGCATCAGCACGACATATCGCAGCACACCCATGCTGGTCGATCCCTCCATATATAGCGATACCTTCTTAGTTACCAACCCCTGATGCTTCTCGCAACCTCCGTCTCTCAACATGCATGCTACCCATCCTAACCCACCTCGCAGCCGTCCCTCTTACCAGCCTCTTTTTCACCTATCAACCGTTCCCAATACCTCACGGCCCTTGACGTTGCTCTCCGTAATGGATCGCAGCACAGCACATCGCGGCACGTCGAGCCCCTACCAAGGTCCCTATGGTAAGAGCCCCTCTTGTAACAGATCCTCTTGTAACAGCCCTTCGTTACCTCGCAGCCCTTGGCGTTGCTCTCCATGATGAACCGCAGCACACCATAGCAAGCGCGGCGCACAGCGAGCCCGCCCAGCAGCTTGTAGCGCAGCGACTCCGCCTGCGCCACCGCGCACAGCCCCTTGTTGGCCACCTTCTCGGCATAGAGCTCCACCGTCCCTTCCTTGAACTTGAACCTCTTTTGGACGACGGACGTCAGCTCGCGGATGCGACGACCCTTCTCGCCTGCAGGAATACAAGGGCGAACGCAAGGGGAAGACGAAAATCCATCGTGGTTTACAAGCCATGGCGCAGGGCCCCTTGTTGGCCACCTTCTCCGCGTACAGCTCCACCGTGCCCTCCTTGGACTTGAACCGCTTCTGGACGACGGACGTCAGCTCGCGGATGCGACGACCCTTCTCGCCTGCGGCTACGATGCAACGTGGTTTGGAACGGTTTGAGACAGGACGGGAATCTCCTCGGCGCACGGTTCAAAACATTCTCCGCCGAATTCTATCGCGTGGCGTCTCTTCTGGCGAAGACGAAATGTGAAACAAGACGCGTCAGCGCGGAAAAAAACTTGCTGCCGGGATTTTCGGTCAGGATCTAAACAGCGATTTCAACGCGCAAATTACCGCGCACGTTCTGCGTGCGCGTGGCGCGCATGACGATCTCGACGAGCATGAGCGTGCTGCCAGGGGACATATGAGATCATACGATTAGAGATAGGGGAATGTTTACCGAGCACGTTCTGCGTGCGCGTGTTGCCAGGGGGCATACGAGAGCACAGGTACGGAGAACGATGGATTTACCGGGCACGTCCTGCGTGCGCGTGGCGCGGATGATGATCTGAATGGCGTGTTGCCGGCAAAGATATAAGATCGTAAGGGAGGAGCAAGGGAGGTTTACCGAGCACGTTCTGCGTGCGCGTGGCGCGGATGATGATCTCGACGCGCATGGGCGTATTGCGGACCTCCACGCCCGAGTAGCCCTCCTCCGCCAGCTCGCGTGTCAGCAGCTCGTTCAGCTCCGCGTAGAACACGCCGTCCGCCACAAACTGTTGGTAGCGGATAACGGGACACGCAATAGCGAGTACAATGAAGGTAAGGTGATAACAGGACAATGAAGGAAGGTGATAACAGGACCTCGCATGATAACACGCGTTCGTTACGAACTGTACGATATCGACTTTCGAGCCGACTCTAGAGTAACCCTAGGACGATACAGCGACGCAATATGAAACGAGCACGGACATCGTAATTGTCTAAGTCAGCGACAGATTGCGAAAAGAAAAGCAACAGAGCGGAAGGGTCATGAATCCGCGGAGGCCTGCACTGAATGCATCCCCATGAGGAAGGCTGCAACAGAAAAAATCGGCTCAGAAAATAGCAGCTCGTCTGACGACGACAGAACTGTGACCTAACAGAAAGATTCGAAGCGCCATGAACACGCAGTGGGATTCTAGAAGCGGGAAGTGACGCTAAGGCAGTGACTGGACGAGAGATTATGGCAGCGGCACTCCCGTGAGGTGATCCTGAAACCTAAACCGCCAAAAAGCTCGTCCACGGAAAAATCTGGAAATTGAGTTCTTCCGTCCTGAACCTAATGCTGGTTCTAGATCTCGTGCGAAAGGCTACAAGGCGGCTTCGAGAGCCGGGAGAGAACGAACCTTCTTCTTCTTGTTCATGGTCGTCGCCATGGTGTCTGGAGCGTGCTACGACGAGAGGAGTAAGAGAGGGAGGAAAAGGTCCTGGAGAGAGGAGGGGTAGGGTTTATAACTCTTGCAGGCTGGTGGTGAGAGAAAGGGAAGGCGAGGGGGAAAAGAGAGCGCAAATGGTGAGCGGAGGCGAGAAATAAATGGCGGAGGGGGGGAGGGAGGAGAGGAGGGGATGATGCAAGGCAGCAGAGAGGAGGCGTAAAGCCCGCCGGAGTCTAAAAAACCATAGTATAATATGAACATTTTTTCCTCTCACACGTGCGTCAGTAGTCCAATGGTCAGGATATTTGCCTTCCAAGCAAAAGATCCGGGTTCGATTCCCGGCTGACGCAGGTCTGTGACCCGAATACTGTTGCAGCTTCTTTGATATAACGGTTGTAAACGTGCTACAACTCCATATTCTACAAAGTGTTATTGCCAGCCCTTTCATTTTCAATCGCTAATCTTCAACCGATGGACAGCACAACGAAATGTGAACATCACTATCTGTCGATACATCAACTTTTGTCACAGAAAATGTTTTCACCTAGGTACAATTCGAGTACAGATTCATCAACTTCAAACCCGTTAACAAGGAATGTGCCACCTGCTACTTTTCCAAAACTAACTGACAGCCCCACCATGTAACTAGAGACAGTGGAATGCAGCAGCGCCTCTGTCCACTTGTGCCCTCCATGCCCTCCATGCCCTCTTCCCCTCTCAACACTACATTCTGCATTCCCTTTTCCCACTGTCCCTGTTTCTCTATCAATTCTGGCTTGATTCGCTCGTCTCTTGTTGTCAGCAGCCTGCCGGCATGGCCTTCCACATCACATGCCATTCACACCACATGGTATCCGCATCACATAGAATCCAGATCACATGCCATGTTAAGCACCAGACCATACCATGCAGAAACGTGCCAAACCATGTGCTGTGGATGCCATGCAATAACCATGCCATGCGGTTACATTCCATACCATGCCATGTAATAACATACCAGACCATCGCATGCATTAACACAACAGACCATGCCATGTAACAACAGACCATGTTATGTAACAACAGACCATGCCATGTAACCACTGACCATGCCATGTAACAAGATAAAAGACCATGCCATGTAACAACATGCCAGACCCGACAATGTAACAACATATCCCAGTCCAGGCCATGGGAAACTTACCAACCCCCCAACCCCCCTCATACTCTCACCCCACTCTATACTATCACCCCCTTCAATACTCCCACCCCTCCTCATACTATTACCCTACTCAAAATAACACCCCTCCTCATACTAATACCCCACTCCATACTATCACCCCCCCTCACTCGATTACCCCTATTTATCCTATCACCCCCCTAGTACAATCACGCCCCCTCATACTATCATCCCCCCTCAAACAACTACTCCGCCCCATACTAACACACCCCCCCTTCATGGTAACACTCCCATTTATACAATCACTGTATCACCCCATTCCATCCATACAATCACCCCATTCCATGCTAACATCCCATTCCACACTATCACCCCATTCCATGCCTATCACCCCATTCCATACAATCACCCCCTTCCATGCTATCACCCATTCCATGCTATCACCTCATTCCACACTATCACCCCATTCCATGCCTATCACCCCTTTCCATACTATCACCCCGTTCCATACAATCACCCCCTTCCATGCTATCACCCATTCCATGCTATCACCCCATTCTACACTATCACCCCATTCCATGCCTATCACCCAATTCCATACAATCACCCCCTTCCATGCTATCACCCCATTCCATACTATCACTCCGTTCCATACAATCACCCCCTTCCATGCTATCACCCATTCCATGCTATCACCCCAATCCATACTTTCACCCATACCATACTATCAGCACCACACCACTCCATACAGCCACCATCATCCATTCTCACTATCACACCTCCTTCTTGGCACAGAACCCCCAGTGGCCGTAGCTGTGTGGCCCGGGAGAAGCAGAGGAGGGGTGCGAGGTCAGCCCAAGACCAGGGTGCCCCTCACCATCGTGGCAAGAGCTTGCCTCACAGCAACCTGCGGCCGCCAGGTTCTGATTTGGCCTATTATGCCTTAAACGACGGGTATTGGGCCCAAGCACAGAGATTTGACACTCAAACAACCGCACTGCCGCCACCCAGCCCACACAACATGAACCACCGGGAGCACTGGCCCATCCCCCCTCCTCCTCCTCCTCCTCCTCCTCCTCCTCCTCCTCCTCCTCCTCCTCCTCCTCCTCCTCCTCCTCCTCCTCCTCCTCCTCCTCCTCCTCCTCCTCCTCCTCCTCCTCCTCCTCCTCCTCCTCCTCCTCCTCCTCCTCCTCCTCCTCCTCCTCCTCCTCCTCCTCCTCCTCCTCCCGACTTACCTCACTTACCTTAGCTCCTCCGAGCACCACCAAGGATGACGCTGCTGAGGGGGAGCGGATGGTGGGGGTGGCGGCGGATGGTGGTGGTGGTGGTGATGGTGTGTTGGGGGTGAGGGGGGAGGGGGGTTTGGGGTTGAGAGTGGGACCTCCTTCCTGCTGAACTCACTCTGCTAACGTTAACACCCAAGGATGACACTGCCGGGAGGGGAAAATGGGGGCGGGGGGAACGGGGGGGGGGGGGGGGGGGGGGGTTTGAGAGGGGGGAGAGGGGGGTTTGAGAGGGGGGGCTCCATGGTGCCATCTCCTTCCAGATGCGGTCTGAAGGAAGGGATGAGATGACCTGCCTATACCATACCATACCACACCTTACCTGATGCCTCACCCTTGCCTCACCTCGGTCGCCCAAACTAGCCTGCCCGCTAACTATCTAGCCCCTGCTGCTGCTGCTGCTTCCGCTGCTGCTGCTGCTGCTGCTGCTGCTGCAATCTTCCAGGTGGTGCCAAGGACACTACAAGGGTGGGTGGGTTGAGGCGGGGACGGGGTGGAGGGGGGGATATATTAGGTCCATGGAGAGAGGTGGAAACAATGGGAAGTGAACGAACAGCTGATACATTGCAACAAGGGGAAGCATGAGGGGATCACCCCTGCTGTAGCGGCAGCTAAAGAACACAGACATGAGGGGCTCTGGTATAGTCTCTAAGGATTTACCTGAGGGTATTACCTGCGGGGGTTACCTGAGGGTTTTACCTGAGGGGGGTACCTGAGGGGGTTACCTGAGGGCTGGTCTGTGTGCCATAGACTGAGCCACGACCAGGGGTGAGGGTTTAGGAGAGAGAAGAGCAAGTAACATTGAAAGGTGTGGTGCTGTGCAACAGAGCGTGATTGAATGGCTCTGGTATAGCCTCTTAAGGACACCTGAGAGTATTACCCGTGTAATAGAGACAGAGCAACAGAGTGTGATTGAAACGTGAGGTGTTAAGAGCAAGGACGGAGCAAGGTGAGGTGAGAAGAGCATGGAGTACTTAGCTGGTTGCAATGCAGAAGCCGCAGCTCCAAGGGCTTGAGCTGCGCTCCTTCCCACGCCTCTCCACTCCTCCCCACTCCTCCCCACTCCTTCCCTTGCCAACTGCTGATCTTAGGAATTGCACCCCGCCGCTTCCCTCCTCAACTGCTACTCGTCTCCAAGAGCTGCAAGGGAAGAGGGGGGGTGGGGGTTGGGTGTGGGAGAGGAGGGCACAAGTGAGTATAGTGGGAAGACTTCCAAGGGACATGAACAAAGCAGGGCACAGCAAAGCAGCAGAAGCAGTGAAGGACCAGAGGCAAGGGAGTGTAAGGCAAGAGAGCGTGAGGCTTACCTGCTGTGGCAGCGCCATCCAACTCTCAATACTCTCCCTTTGCAGCCAGCAGGGGCGCTTCAAGCAGGGGTGCTTGACTGCGGCAGCCAGATGCCCGCCAGGTAGGTTCGCTCCCCACCCATCCGCCCACAGAGCCATCCGCACAGAGGCCTACTGGGGGAGGGGGGGAGGCAGAGAGAAGGGCGAATAGGTGCAGGGAGAGGGGAAGGCTGTACATGGGATGTGATGAGAACTCATGCATGGAGAAGCAAGGACGGAGAGATTCACTCCTGGCGCAGCAGCAGCTGTAGAACACAGACCATGGATGAAGGAGGGGACGCTAGTCAAATCTCTAGGGCTGAAGGGAGGCAGTACCTGATACCTGGGGGGGATTACCTGATTGGATGGTCTGTGTTCCATAGACTGACCCACGGCCAGGGGTGAGGGTTTGATTGAAAGCAAAACAAAGTGCACACATGCAAAATGGAAGGTCGTGCTCAGGGAGGAGCGAGTACTTAGCTGGACATTGTAGGTCGCACCCATCCCAGATACCCTCCCAACCAAGCAGGGCAGCTGGGTTGGTGTAGAGTCACCCCACCCGCCCCCAAAAGAGGCCCTGCTGGTGGGGGGTGGGGGGGGGGGAGGGGGGGGAGACGAGGCAGTGGAGGGGAGATTAGGTGCAGGGAGGGGGGAGGTTGTCATTGAGATGAACAGCTCAGTGCACAGCACAGAAGAGAAGATTCACCCCTGGTGGAGCAGCAGCTGTAGAACACAGACCATGGATGAAGGAAGGGACGCTAGTCAAGTCTCTAGGGCTGAAGGTAGGCTTGACCTGAGGCTTATACCGGGGGGGATTACCTGAGGAGATGGTCTGTGTTCCATAGACTAAGCCACGGCCAGGGGTGAGGATTTGATTAATTGCAGGAAATATTGCACAGCGTAAACCAAAGGGACAGGTTTGGGCAGGAGCGAGTACTTAGCTGGAAATGGTCGGTGGCATCCGCCTCACTCAGACACTCTCCCATAGCACCCAGCAGAGCTGCTGGGCTGGTGTGGAGTCACCCCTGTTATCCTCCCCTCCCCTGGTGGCGTCCAAACAGCAAGGCGCGCTTGGTTTAACTCACCCCTGCCATCCCCATCAGCGGCCCTGGGGGAGAGGGAGGGAGGAGGCAGTGGACCGGAGATTAGGTGCGGTGGGAGAGGACAGGTGGTGGATGCAAAAATAACTGATTCAGACAAGAGAGGATTCACCCCTGGCGTAGCAGCAGCTGTAGAACACAGACCATGGATGAAGGAAGGGGCGCTAGTCAAGTCTCTAGGGCTGAAGGTAGGCTTGACCTGAGGCTTATACCGGGGGGGAGTACCCGACGGGATGATCTGTGTTCCATAGACTGAGCGACAACCAGGTTTGAGGGTTTGAGAGCAAGAAAAACAATAACAAATGCGAAGTGACAGGTCAGGTTTAGGGAGGGGCGAGTACTTAGCTGGAAGTCATCGGTGGCACCCATCCCAGATACTCTCCCATTGCGCCCAGCAGGGCTGCTGGGCTGGTGCGGATTCACCCCACCCGTCCCCATAAGAGGCCCTGCTGGGGAAGGGGGGGAGGCGGTGGAAAGGGCGATTAGGTGCAGGGAGAGGGGCGGTTTTCAAAGGATGTGAAAACAAAGCGCATTTACTGAGAAGAAGAGAAGGGAGAGATTCACCCCTGGTGCAGCAGCAGCTGTAGAACACAGACCATGGAAGGAGCGCTAGTCAAGTCTCTAGGGCTGAAGGTAGGCTTGACCTGAGGGTTATACCTGGGGGGTTAAACCTGGGGGGTTTTACCTGGGGGGTTATACCTGGGGGGTTATACCTGGGGGGTTATACCTGGGGGGTTATACCTGGCGGGTTATACCTGGGGGGTTATACCTGGAGGTTATACCTGGAGGGTTATACCTGAGTGGTTGGTCGGTGTTCTGTATAACTAGCCACGGCCAGGGGTGAGGGTTTGGGATTGAAATTGCAGCACGATAAGGTTGAATTTGAAAGGAGGAAGGAAGGAGGAAGGAAGGGGGAAGGAATACTTAGCTGGTTTCTTGGCAGCAGCAGCACCTCCGATGCCTCACCCCCCCCTCTCCTCCCCTCCAAGTCTCTACTTACTGCACTCCTCTCCTCCACGCCCTTGCCCACGGCACTCCTCCCCTCTCCAACTGCTGCTTGCTGCGCGGTGACTGCAAGGGGGGGGGGGAGAGGGGGGGGGCGGGGGAGGAAGGGAGGAGGAACTGAGTGAGTAGAGAACAAGCGACATGCGTGGAATAAACAGAGAATAGCAATTGAAGCACATGACAGTAATAGACGAGAGGAAAGGGAGTGACGCGAGCTCACCTTCTTTGGCAGCACCAACCCCCGATACTCTCCCTTAGCAGCGAGCAGGGCTGATCAGTTGATGCAGTCAGATGCCACCCCACAGCCACCTGCCACCAAGGGAGCTCCAGCCATCCAAAGCGTAGCACCTGCTGGGGGGTGGGCGGGGGCAGGTAATGAGGGTTCATTAGCTGAAGGGACGGGGACAAAGGAATAGTGTGTGCCTGGGTGCATGGAAGCCGTTGCAGCAGCCGGGACTCACCCAGAGGGCGTACCATACCATACCATACCATACCATACCATACCATACCATACGATACCATACCTGGTACCTGGAACTGTTGACCTGGGGAGGGTCCCTGGGTGAGCCACTGGCAGCCACGGCAGTGAGGAAAGTACAGGCATGTGGCAGCAATGGCAGCAATGGAGAGCAAATGATTGTGAGAGTCGCTTGAGAAAGCACGGCAAAGACAGGGCAGGGTACTTATCTTTGACTTTCTGGCGGGTTGCTGCTGTTCGTGGTGGTATAGCTGCTGCCACTGCCGCTGCCGCTGCCGCTGCTGCTGCTGCTGCTGCCTCGCCTTCAGGCCTCGCCTCACCTTCCGACCGTCCAAACAGTTGCCAAGAGCCCAGCAAGCGGGAGAAGAGAGAGGCAGAGGAAGGGGATGTGAGTCACTGCATGCGGAGGTGCAGAGAATGCTACTGAAGAAAAGACAGCAACAATGTGAAAGGTGCTGTGGGAGCAGTGCATGCAACGAGTGCAATGGGTGTATGAGAGCCTTCGCAGCATCCAGCAACTCACCCAGAGGACGTACCGGCTGAACCATACCTGGCCTGTGATCACCTGGGCTTACCTGCACCTGGAACGTTAACCTGGGGAGGGTCCCTGGCCTGGGTGAGCCACTGGCCGCTAGCTAGAGCATGCAGAGCTTGCCATGGCGATGATGCAATGAGGTGGCGCAATGAGGTGGTGCAGTGAGGTGGTGCAGTGAGGTGGTGCAGTGAGGTGGTGCAGTGAGGTGGTGCAGTGAGGTGGTGCAGTGAGGTGGTGCAGTGAGGTGGTGCAGTGAGGTGGTGCAGTGAGGTGGTGCAGTGAGGTGGTGCAGTGAGGTGGTGCAGTGAGGTGGTGCAGTGAGGTGGTGCAGTGAGGTGGTGCAGTGAGGTGGTGCAGTGAGGTGGTGCAGTGAGGTGGTGCAGTGAGGTGGTGCAGTGAGGTGGTGCAGTGAGGTGAGGTGGTGCAGTGAGGTGGTGCAGTGAGGTGGTGCAGTGAGGTGGTGCAGTGAGGTGGTGCAGTGAGGTGGTGCAGTGAGGTGGTGCAGTGAGGTGGTGCAGTGAGGTGGTGCAGTGAGGTGGTGCAGTGAGGTGGTGCAGTGAGGTGGTGCAATGAGATGGTGCAATGAGGTGGTGCAATGAGATGGTGCAATGAGGTGGTGCAATGAGATGGTGCAGTGAGGTGGTGCTGTGAGATGGTGTGGTAAATCGACACGAGATACTTATGGCTTGTGAAGCTGGCTCGCTGGCGCTGATTGAAGGCCGATTGCAGAGGGACGGCAGACGACCGTCCTCGACCATCCACGTGCCTCGTGCGCAGTAGCAGACAGGCGAGGACACATGTGTTTGGGAGGGGGACGGGGTGGGGTGTGGGGTGTTCGGGAGGGGGGGGGGGTGGTGTGGGGAGCATTAGCACATGAACGAGCTTAAGAATGGACGCGAAGGAACGAGCAGACAGACTCTAGGCGCGCTATAGGACACATACTCACCCCCCCACCTCCCTTGCTTCATGATCGTACCTGGATCCACCTCCCTGGTGCAGACGAGCATGGCAGATGGGCGCAGCAGGGGATGGTGTCGCAGCACGCAGCAAGAGCCTCGTCCTCTGTGCGCCACTCCCAGCAGCACGCCGCCTCAGCCATGCTTGGCTTGGTAGCTCGTGGTGGGTCGGTGCTGCTGGGCGCTGCTCCACGCCCGCTGGCAGTGCACCTTGCACATGGACAGAGAACGAAGGGGGGGGGGGAGAGGCATTAGTAGATGCATGGAGCTTGACTCAGACGCAAATAACAAACGGCAGATTGACTCTCTATGCGTGCTATCCTGAGACGCTTACTCGCCCCCCCTCCACCATATTCCATCAACGCACATTGCCGTGGAGTGGCGGATGCGGTGCTGCTGGCGGATGTGGTCTTGCTGCAGACTCCCAACAAACAGGTGCCGTTGTTCTGCAAGACTCGAAATTTCTTGTCAGAATCGGTCCTCCAAAAATCGAGTGACGCTTCTGAATGAAGAGGGGGAAGGACAAACGACTTACCGCGACGCAGTAACCATTTTGCAAGTGAATTCGAGTCGAGTATGATTAAACACAGTTCGAAAGCCGGCTTGTTGAAGCGTGTTCGCGTGTTCCACGTGCAGTAAATGCGGAATAGAGCCTGCGACCGGCGAGAAAATACGTTTGAAGACGTCGTACTAGAATCGTGTTGAGATAGAGCAGAACCGCCAAAACGAAATAGAAATTGCTCCTCATACTGTTCCCTTGGGCATTACGCTCTCCATGGTAAATTGCGGGGGAAACAATCAATTCGCCAAGATCAAACGCCGACATGGAACGTGTAGTGATGACGTGTGCAGAGCCGGCCATGCTTCAGAATTCGCCGCGCTCGAGCGGAGGTGCTCATCGCCATAGCAGTTGTGCAGACGGTGGCGCTGAAAACACAATTTGAGAAATTGGAATCTTGGCTTGGCTGAATGCGAGGAGGGAGGCGAGCGAAATTGAGAAATTGCAGATGGATTGGGACGAGCGAGGCGAAATGACGGATTTGGGAGGGCCAGAGGAACATTTGGCGAGAAATTGGCATTGAGATGTGAGGAATGAGCGGGTTTGGCAATTGGTTGGAGTTAAGCCAAGGGGTCACGGGAGCCAAGGTTGCATGCAGAAGCAAAAAATCACCGCTCCAAACCAGCAGAAAAGGTTCGGAGGCTTGGTTTCGATGTCCAAAAGACTTGAGTAAAAGGTTCGGTTGAGGTTTGGAACAAGCGATTCGGCTTTGTCGGTGGCTTTATTATCAAAAATTGCAAGTACGCGCCGAAGCAAGAGAACGTTGGGGCTTCACAACGATATCTAGCGACGTGGATGTAGATGCTCATTGGCCGATGGTGGGACCACCGACGCCGTGAACCGTTCAAATGTGGGACAGTGAAACCTGGACCACTCAGGCTCCGCACACCGCCTTTCTGGGGAAGCTGAACAAGTCGCGAGCTTGCGGCTGGCGTGGGTTTGCGGGTTCGCGCCAGAGGAGGACGAACGTTGGGAACGTTTCGAAAATGATCCAGTGCCGTGGATCTACACGCTGATTGGCCGAGGTTGGGACTACTCCATGTGGAGCACCGTGATGTGGACCACACAAGCTGCGCACACCGCCTTTGTCGAGCGGGAAAACAGGGCACGTGCTTGCGGTTCACGTGGGTCTACGGTTCCCCACGGAAGCAAACGGGACGTTGGGGGCTTGGTAGCATGTGGACCTGCACTTTCATTGGCTTAGGGTGGGACCACCTAAACCAAATGCGGCATGGGAGCTTGTGGAGCGCGTGAATTCGCGGGTCTTCTTGGGAGCGCCACGGCCTAAGTTCAACGAGTGGATATCTCTATCTTGAGATAGGTGACATGCTTGTGAGCGAAGCTTCGAGGGCGAGTCTCAAGCGTGGTTTGAACCTCGCTAACGTGGACTCCGTAATTCCGTATCGTGTGCTATCTTGATGTCCCAAAGCTGGTCTGAGCCTTCCACTTGCTAAGGATAGAAGTGAATCACATTGCCACATTGCTAACCCCCATCATGTTGCAGAAAAAGAAAAGCCCTTACAGATTGAAGCTCCAAAAATCAGCTTTTATGTGTGCATAATGTTGTGATATAATTGGTACTTAGCATTCCTGTAAGTTGATTAAGTGTAGTCACTGTCGAACCTTACTGTAGAACTTAAGTCCGTAGGATGACGTCAGCAAATAGCGCTCGTCATAGGACAGTCGTTTCAGTCACGCGAACAGTCGCACCTCTTCATTATCATCTAGGGCGCATAGCGCGATAGTGACGAACAGGTACATTAGCGAATAGGTACTTTTCCTAGAACTATAAATCCCTTGTCAGGTCTTTTTCATTATTAACTTTGATAAACTTTTTGATTACTCACAAGTTCACGTACTCAGGTTATTCAACCTTGACTTTTACATTTTACAAGACTTCCGCTGTCTTACTAGTCTACCATTCCAGCAAAAGATCCTGGACCAACACTTGAGAGTTTGCCAAGTGTTCTTGTTTAAAGTTTTATACTTAGTCTTCTACTTCAACAGGAGATTTAGTTCATGGTATGAGAGCTATCTGGAATTAAGACTACCGTCAACTATGACTGGTTCATCACCAGCACCGTCTGCCGGATCAGTTACCGGAACTACAGGAGCACATGCCTCCACTACCGCCTCTGGTCTCTCAGCCTCTGGGCACTTCCCACCAGTCTACGCCAATATCGGTATGCAACATCAGAATCCGCCTTCTGTGAATACTCCAGGTGCTCCATCGACTGCACCTGCAACGCAACAGCAACAATCACAGACGACAACACAGCAACAACAACAACAGCAACAGCAACAACAGCAACAGCCAGGCACTGTGTTTCAACCTCCAAATCTACTTAACAATACTCAGATCAAGACAACCATACCTTTTAATGGTGTTAATTTCTACTCCTGGAGCTTTGAGTTTGAGCTTCTGGCGCAGTCCGCTGGGCTTTGGCCGTTCTTCACCGGAGAATTCACCTATCCTGTTACGGGAACACAACTGGAGCAGCAGAGTTTCTTGCACGCCTCTCTTGGGGCGTATACAGTTCTTGTACGAAACCTGTCACCGAAAGAGCAGCTTGGCGTTCGATCATTTCACTCGAGTTTCACACCAGCCGAAACTGCATGGAACCATCTGAAAGGGGTATACATGGCAAAAGATACGATAACAGTGAGTAAAATCCTTTCGCAGCTGACAAGTGTGCGGATGATGACAACCGAAAATGTCATGGACTACGTTAACCGAGTCCGTACACTACGCGATCAACTGGAAAAGAGCGGAGGATACTTTTCTCATGAGATGTATCTCACGGTCCTTCTGGCTGGTCTTGGACCCGAATGGCGACAGACGCGCGCCTTCCTGCGCACGAATCCCAACCTCTCCGAAGCTGAAATTTCTTCTTATCTTCAAGCAGAGCAGCAAGATCTTGACCTGCAGTCACAACGCAACCAGAAAAGGGGGGTTCATTTAAGTTTCTACTCCAATCTAGAAACACAGCATCGACATCCACCAAAGTATCCGTTCTGCCATTTCTGTAAGAAACTAGGACATACTTACCAAAATTGTCGCAGTCGTCATCAACGTCGCAGCACTTCGCAGCCATATCACCGATCGCAGCAGTCACAAAAGACACAACCGCCACAGCAGCAGTTGACGTCTCAACAACAGCAGATACCGAAACCGCAGCAGAGTTCATCAACGTCGCAGCAGCGCCCGCCGGTTTTCGCATCTGCCACATCAGGAAAAGGAGTTTTTGGATGTGTTACAACAGTTGATGTTTCAGAAACAGATTTCGAAACACGACTTGAAGAAACCACAAGTGCTGAAGGCATTCCTTTACCTCAAGTTTACGCTAACCTTGCTCGCATAATTTCAGGACCAAATACCTGGTATCTCAACAGCTGCTGCGGATGGCATATGTGTTATGCCGAAACAAGCTTTATCACGAATCAGCGCCCGCTTCGTCGTCCAATACCTGTCACAGTCGCCAACGGACAAACAATAATGGCACGATCAGTTGGCAGTGTCATGCTCGAATCTATCGACACGGGATACTCACTTCATGTTACGAATGTTCTTATCGTCGCCGGTCTTGGCTTTAACCTTCTTTCCACAGCTCAACTCCTGGTGTGAGAGTACGACCCCGTTATACCAATTTCCCCTTTTCATATTTCCTCTTTTTATCCTGATTCATTTGGTCTTTATCTCATCTCATTTGGTTTCCTATTCCTCCTTTTCCATCATCCTTTGGTTTATCCTGTTATTATAATTATATTACCGACTAGGCTCGGGATGTACTGGCGCGCTATATCTAGCGTAATCCTGCCGTAATCCCTTAAAGCCAATAGCCTCACGTGGCTATACGCAGGGTGATTCTATTTCTAGAAGGGTCTATTCCCTTTGGGTAGGATGAACCTGGTAACCTGATGTACTCTGGAAGTATAAAAGCACCTTGTAGTGATTGATAGTGCAACATTGAGCAAACCTTTCCTCGACACATTCGATCCTGTGACACTTGGTTATCAGAGCCAAGGTTTCAGCTCAACGCTTAACCGCTGGGCCCCCAGGAGCACGCCGAGGATGGAGTCGAAACTTCAATTCCTGTAAGTACAATGCACTTTCATTTAAGTTTCGACTCACCTCTCGCAGTTGCACCTGGGGTCCCCTTCGAAGGCGAGATTCCTCGCCAACCGTTCGATGGACTGCATCGACGGTGCCGATTTTTCGCGGGGGCAAACGGCCTCGACCTGGCGAGCGCGTCAGTTCCGGCGGAACACTCCCTACGACATTCGGAGAAGTTCGCAGTTCGCGACAACACTTGGAGTTGCGCGGAAATCTGCGGAGCTTCGACCGACGACATTCGTCCGATGGAGATTCGACGCTTCAGATCGACCGAGGCGAAAACGAAATCCATCTGAGCGAGTTTGCGTTTCGGCGCGAATGGGAACGGGACCTCGCAAGCCGCGAAGTTTTTCGGAGCGTCCGATCGTTCGACAGCCGACATCGACGACCGAGAATTGCTGCAGGAAACGAGTCAACCCGGGCGCCGAAAGCTGCTGAACGGGACTCCGAAGTATCCTCAAATCGCTTGGAGTTTGGACCGTCGGATCGACTTCTACTTCAACGGACGAGATGGAGCGCGACTTCTCCACGAAGGGAGAATGACGCACAGAACCAGAAACTGGCCGCCTTCAACATCTGGACAACCAAATTCGGACTCCTCTATTTGGTGACGAATATGGTGCGCAAATCATCTGCAGAGTCAGAAATCTGCCAGAGTATTACCTACTTGGTAATATCTGCATGCAGAAAAATGACAGGAGAACGTGGATCGTCGGATCGGTGCGAAATCAACGGCACGAATGCAGCGGAGACTACACTATGGAAAATCATCACAATGGAGACAACATTCGTGACTAGGGACTGCATAATCGACGCATCTTCTAACTAATGTCGATAACGATCGATTTATTTTGACGAAGCCATCTTCGTTAAAAATGGATCGACATCAACACGACGGGATTTTCACCCAGGAAAAACAATGGAGTTGCGTGAAGACATGTTCTCCGTCCACGAGACACTTCTTCATACAAATTGATCGACAACCTATGGGATTGCAGAGAAGTAGCCGTTTTCTCTTGCAATGCTCCCAAGTTCAAGTTGCTGCGAAGGAGCAGATTTCGCACGCAACGACGACGCAGTGAACCCGTCTCGTCAAGGCCAGCGAGACACTACTTCGTAACAGGAGCTGAACGATTTGTCTTCATCAAGAATCTCAGCCATCCGAGGTGATTGATTGGAGCAGTCTCAACATCGACCTCACGAGGCGACACACCAATCATGCGTCGCGATTCCAGGTGTTAATGACCTGCGTGGAAGAAAATTCCGTGCACATCACGATGCTTGACAGATTGAGAAGTAATTCACATCTAATCCGGCAAGTACTCGTTCACTAGCGACCCTACGGCACATGCATTGGAGGCGATTCTACCAGAAGCCGAAGCGTTACAAGCATCAGCGTAACTTTGACGATGCAGGAGAACGTCAAGCAACACGAGGTGTCAACAAATGAGGGAGATGCGGACTACTACAACACGATCACGCGCTCTACCGACCGTACATCGGAGGCACGGATGAGCATACCAGGAATTGCTACCCGTGGATACATCGAGGGGAGAAGCAAATTTCTCTTCACACCCTCAAATGAAACATTCACCGGCAGCAATGGAGCAACACATGTGTACTAATGTGCACGTGTTCCTGGTAGTTACCCCTGTTACACCCATCAGGAACACTCTACTAGGAAGAGGGAGTTGATGGATTCTCCTTCAACTGGTACGAGTTGAGAGAATTCTCTGCAGCAGCTGCCGCCGTCGCCATCGTCGCAACCGCCGTCGCCGCCGCAGCAGAAGACTCGACACAACAGTCATATCCAAACCCTAATGGATGACTCTCCGCTCAATGGAGATAATTCTGGATTATATTCCAGTGGATCGTAAAGTCCCGGCCAGGCACAGTACTATGATTTCCAGCTAGTGGGAAGGAGATACCACTATGCGAGGAACCAAGATGGCAATGCCATATACCCTCAAGAGCATCAGATATTTGCTCTTATGGGGATGGGAGGACCACGGTACTCTAGCGGTATACAGTCCTCATGGCCTATGGCTTTCCTTAAAGTCATAAAACATGCGTCGCAACCAATCCATCACCAGCACCAACTCCACGGAAGCAGATAGGCGTGGAATGGAGCGCCGACGCCACTCCGGATAGTGGACTCCGCGTATCTCCAATAACACCCCTGTTTGCCGAAATGGAGCAGACTTCAACACTGATGCTGAGTAGCTGAGACATCTTCTACATCAACGCTACTTCAAGGACAGTGACAGAATAAGACAACACATGATGGCACCAGAAGACCTATCTCAAAATGTGCGCCCAGGCACCGATGCCTACTGATGGCCTCCGTGCTAAACTTGAAGTGCATAAGGTCATACTGGATTGGTTGTCAGCAATAGTCATTTGGAAATGGGAGGAGGATTGCTTGGGAATACCCCTAATATTCTCAGATGTCCTAATCCATCACTGTGGGATATCTATGCAGCAGAGATTCCTTGCTTGAGCAACCACCGAGGGAAACTACTTTGGCGTCGATTCTGGAAGTTACCAGCTCTGCGTTTATGGTACCAACCCCTCGCATGGTTCTGAACACAAGGGATACGCTGAGCAGCACTTCGCATGCGCTGTTGTACTCAAGGCAGTGTGACTAGCAGACCGCGTGGTGGACAGGGTTACTACAAGTGATTCTGCTCTCCATTCCGCAGCACTACGATGCCGAGTGGGTACGACTCGCGACAACACTACGGCATGGAACAGCATTCGACAGAAGCTGCATGTAACGGATACAACTTTGCTACAGAAGCAGTACTACGACACGACTGCCATACCACCACCACTTGGTGATCTTCATACGTGAACCAGATGCGGGTAACAGCATGCACAGCACGGACAACATAGCCATTCATCTGCACGTTACAGCACACTGTTCCAACCACTCAAGTCTCCAACTACAACTTGCACCTGCCCATATATCACTGACGGCGATACACACCATCCTTCCTTGCTATGGACGGAGCGTGCTCACTCATTAGCAACAGACAGTTCTTGCTACAGTCCAACTGACTTCCGATTTCATCGCCATCGTCCACCATCTTGTACATCGACCACACAAGCACCTCTTGGACATCCAACAGCAGCAGAAGCACCTGGCTGCTTATCACCTCAGTTATGCACACCATAATATCGACATTAGCCATCTTCCATCCAAGCTTCAACCTTGCTTCTGCGGGTCTATCATCTTTGAAGCGAAGGCCACTTCATTCAACTTCCGCTTCCGCCTACCAGCCACTTGGAAGATCCATAACGCCTTCCATACCATCTTCTTAAACCCTATCAAGACCAAACACGCTCTACACCGAATGCCAACCACCGTCGTCGCCCGTGTTCATCCACGACATGGGACAACTACGTGCTTGGACATCGTCGTCGTCAGAATGGCACTCTGGAGCTTCTTCTTTGCTGGAAGGGTTGTGATCCTTCTGAGGTTGCGTCTCTAAATTTGACATGGGTAACGCCCGTCGTCCTCTTCGCGACTACCTTGTCAAGCAGGGTGTTACTTCTACCACCCAGCTTTGAGGGGGGGAAGTGTGAGAGTACGACCCCGTTATACCAATTTCCCCTTTTCATATTTCCTCTCTAATTCATTCCTCTTTTTATCCTGATTCATTTGGTCTTTATCTCATCTCATTTGGTTTCCTATTCCTCCTTTTCCATCATCCTTTGGTTTATCCTGTTATTATAATTATATCACCGACTAGGCTCGGGATGTACTGGCGCGCTATATCTAGCGTAATCCTGCCGTAATCCCTTAAAGCCAATAGCCTCACGTGGCTATACGCAGGGTGATTCTATTTCTAGAAGGGTCTATTCCCTTTGGATAGGATAAACCTGGTTACCTGATGTACTCTGGAAGTATAAAAGCACCTTGTAGTGATTGATAGTGCAACATTGAGCAAACCTTTCCTCGACACATTCGATCCTGTAACACTTGGCACACAAAATCCGCACACAAGGAAATTGTGAGACGATGGATCAAGAGCTCTGGCACAGTACAACTAATACCTACCTTGGTCGTGCCGCCACTCAACATGGCGTGTCGGTACTTCAATTCGCAGCACAGGGAACTTCTAGCGATTCTGACCACGTCCTTGCACTTGGTCCCTGGGATCACCCCGAAGAAACAGACTCTCAACACGTAGACATTGACTTTCGAGCAACAACTGTACCAACAGCTTCTCGAACTGCAGCAGCCGTACTTACTGCGTTAGATACCTGGGAGTTTAATACCGCTGATGAAAGCGCCACCGCGTGGCGAACTTTTTATAACACTCGTGCAGCCTTCCAAGGAACTCCAGCACCACTTTGGGGGGAGATAAGTGGTCTTGCAGCTGATGAACGTGACGTCGTTGAAGAAGCAGAACAGGAAGCAGTAGCCGAACAGTTGAGTCCAACAGTAGCTGCCACCGAAACACCTGCCACGACATCAACAGAAGTAGTATCAGGGGTTATACTCGCACCTGCAGCAGCAATAACACAAGTCACGTTACCACTTCACCGTTTCGTCGAAGGAGAAATTGACAAGTCACCAGCCCTTTCTCCTTTCATTCTTTCTTCCTTTTATACAAACTCCGATTTTTACCTGCGATCATCAGGACACAAAGCCACAAAAGATATATGGCATCAAAGGTTAGGGCATCCATCACAAGTGATTCTTAGTCATTCAATCCGAGCAGCAGTTCTTGATAAAAATAGTTTACTTTTACCCGATGGCACGGAGATGAAGCCGCAGTCTCGTCCGACGGTTTGCACCACTTGTCCAGTTGCCAACCTTACCCACGATCCGTTTTCAAGCCACTTTCCTGGTTCAACTCGTTACAAACTGATGCAGAAAGTTTACAGCGACATACTCACATTGTCTGAAGCAGGCTGTCACAGGATCGAATGTGTCGAGAAAAGGTTGCACTATCGATCAGTACAAGGCGCTTTTATACTTCCAAAGTACATCAGGTAACCAGGTTTATCTTATCGTAAGGGAATAGACCCTTCTAGAAGATAGAATCACCCTGCGTATAGCCACGCGAGGCTATTGGCTTTAAGGGATTACGGCAAGATTACGCCAGATAGCGCACCAGTACATCCCAAGCCTAGTCGGTGATATAACTATAATAGCAGGATAAACCAAAGGTTAATGGAAAATGGAGAATAGGAAACCAAATGAGATGAGATAAAAAGAGGAATGAAATAAGAAAAGGGACAAGTGGTGTAACGGGGTCGTACTCTCACACAGGCCCTAAAGACGAGAAGTATGTAATAACCTTCATCGAGGCGTCTACACGCTATGTCTGGACAGCTAACTTACCTGCGCGCCATCTCGCTCACTCCGTCTTCGTCGCGTGGCTCGCTGTCGCTGAACGAGAGTCAGGAATGAAACTGCAAGAATTTCAGAGCGATGGTGCAGGGGAGTACACCAGCAACACCTTCACAGACTACCTTCAGACACTCGGCATCAAACGGAAGCAGTCGCTGCCACATGCACACCAACAGATGGGGGTAGCAGAAAGGATGAACAGGACTCTGCAGGAGAAGATGCGTGCTCTGCTGACGCAGGCAGACCTTCCACCGCAATTTTGGCCGTATGCGATGGACCACGCCGTGCTGTTACACAATCTTCTTTCTTCAACGTCCCTGCTCGAGTTCTCTTCTCCACACCTGTAGTGGACACGTACAATGGGGAGCACAAAACTTTTACGAGTTTTTGGTTGTGTTGTACAGTTTCGTCCTCCAACTGTAGCTGTCGGCAAATTTTCTGAACGAGCAAAATGGGGGGTACATCTCGGCATCGAAAAACAGTATCACGCATGGAAGATTTTGGATCTTCGCTCCCATCAAATCGTTCCATCACGTGATTGTCTTTTCTATGAAACTCACCTTGCCCGTTTTTCGTGCCCACCAGGCAGCCGCCACCAATCCTGCCAGGCTGTTCGAAGGCTCGCGTGCGTTTGCCACTGACGAGGCTGAAGCTAATGTACAGGACGAAGCAGTTTCTGAAGCATCCGAAGCTCCCGCAACTGACGTTCCCGAACCTGTAACCTCGACTGGCATACCTGAATTCATTCCTCTTGTAGATGCTGACCCAGATGATGTTCGCGAAGTTCGTCTCAGTTATGAACGCGATCGCCAACAGCAACCGATACCTGTCGTCTCCAACGAAGCCGTTCGTATTACACCTGACGAAATTGGGGGGGAAGAAGGACCAGAAGAAAATTTCGCAGGTGCAAACGAAGAACGTCCGCGTTTTACAGAAACAGGATTGCAGATACTGGGATTTGCAGTAGCAGTACAGCGCAACGACAGTAAGATACCTGAACCAAAAACCGTCCGACAAGCTCTTACGAGTCCTCACCGAGAAAAATGGCGCGAAGCCATGGACAAGGAGCTAGCAGCACTCAAGAATTGTGGTACATGGGATTTAATCCCGACTTCAGAGGTAAAAGGGAAGAAGGTACTTACCGGAAAATGGATCTTCCGCGTCAAGACTAATGCAGATGGGTCGTTTGAAAAGTTCAAAGCACGATGGGTCGTCTGCGGATTCGAGCAGACTTACGGCATTGACTATGAACTAACCTTTGCTCCTGTCGGCCGACATACAAGCGTTCGGATTTTGCTTTGTGTCGCCGCCTGCCGTAATCTCCGACTTCGACAAATCGACGTCTCGAATGCGTTTCTCTACGCGCCTGTCGACACACTTATCCTGGTAGAGTACCCGCATTCTTATCCTACTAACCCACCGAGCGTTTGCCGTCTACGGAAATCCCTGTACGGCATTAAACAGGCACCGCGGCTCTATCGGACCTATCTCTTGGAATTCTACGAAGCAGGAGCTAATTGCACTCTCCTCTGCTGAAGCCGAGTTTATTGCTGTCTGCACAGCAACACGCGAAGGACTTTACTTACAGGAACTATTGGAAGAAGCGAAGTTGACGACAACTACTCAGTTTACCCTACAGTGCGACAATCAAAGTGCAATTCGCATTGCACATCAACCTGGGTTCGTCAACAGGACGAAGCATATTTCGCTTCGTTATTTTTTCGTCAAAGATGAAGTCGAGAAGGGGAGGATGCGATTGGTCTACTGTTCGACCAACGAAATGGCTGCCGATTTTCTCACGAAGAAGCTGACACGACAGAAGTTTCATTACTGAAACAAGCTCTGCGGAATTTTCAAGAAGTGACACTATCGACGCTCCAGAAATGAAGGGGAGTGTTGTGATATAATTGGTACTTAGCATTCCTGTAAGTCGATTAAGTGTAGTCACTGTCGAACCTTACTGTAGAACATAAGTCCGTAGGATGACGTCAGCAAATAGCGCTCGTCATAGGACAGTCGTTTCAGTCACGCGAACAGTCGCACCTCTTCATTATCATCTAGGGCGCATAGCGCGATAGTGACGAACAGGTACATTAGCGAATAGGTACTTTTCCTAGAACTATAAATCCTTGTCAGGTCTTTTTCATTATTAACTTTGATAAACTTTTTGATTACTCACAAGTTCACGTACTCAGGTTATTCAACCTTGACTTTTACATTTTACAAGACTTCCGCTGTCTTACTAGTCTACCATTCCAGCAAAAGATCATAGACCAACACTTGAGGGTTTGCCAAGTGTTCTTGTTTAAAGTTTTATACTTAGTCTTCTACTTCAACATGAGATTTAGTTCACATAAGAGCATAACGAGGCATGTTTCTATGCGAATGGGATGCCATGGACTTATTTGAGGAGCTAATGCTTGTTTTACAAAAGCGTATTTGAATGGAGTGTCTGGTCCGTAGATACACTCTGAAAGGTTGATAATTAATAGTATGTCATAAAAAAGGAAAGGAAACTGAAGAGACAAGTACAGAAGTAACATTAAGCACATAAGAAGCATTTCATGTGAAAACACCATTGTAAGTTGATGTCGTCTTACGAGTTACATTTACATATTGATTCCGAATCACACAGTATCGAACTACCTGACAGTGAAATTAGGCGGTAATTTTTTTCCACTGGGCCCCCAACTGTGTCAGAGACCTGCCGCCAAAGTTGCCGCGTACGTTTGGCATTTGGATGGACATATTGGAAAGGAGAATCGGAATCGTTGGACAATGCTCAAACATGATTCTCCATCGTTGGATCGAAAGCCAAATTCCCAAGACATCACATCTTCTCGGGAAAATAGATTCCGTCCCACTAGCCCAAGCAGGACGGCTTCCTTCCTTCACGCTGGGACAGTCTAATCTGCAGTCAGAGGTGGCTGCTTCAACTAACCTCCTCCGTCTCTCCCTCATCTCCTTTCCTCTTGTTGCTGCTTTGGCCGAGCTAGAACCCGAAGAGCTTGTAGTTATCTTGAGCTTTCGCAACTCAGCTTCTCTCGTCCAGGCTAACCATTCCTCGCAATGACGTCTTGCCAGCGGCGATAGGTTGCGTCTGTAAGCTTGCTTCACGGATGCAGTTCTTCGCTCTTAGCGGCATGGGTACACAATATTGTACACAATCATGGGTAGCGTCATGAATATCGTACACAATCTTAACGCTCTCAGCGGCTTTCGTCGGGGTGATTTTACGGCTAGTCACGCTCAGCTGCTGGCCATCACAGAGCAGCGCGCGGCATCCACGACCGACGGCCATGGCTTCACTTAGAGTCCTTCAGAACTTAGAACTTCCGTAACATCTCAGGTTTCAGGTAGTATCTTAAACCTTTAGAACGTCTTTGGGCTGGTCCCGATCAGCGATTTCTGCTCCTTCAGACGGACCTAGAGAGAAGACCGACGGCTTAACAACAACATAGTTAGCAGATCGATGACGTCTCGCAAATTTGAAGAGCAGATTGTCGGTGCCACGCCAACCGAGGGAGCAGGTCAACGGCGTCTCACAAACCTAGAATGCACCTTGAGAGCAAGTCGACGGCGTCACGCCAACATCACGTCCCCATGATGGGGAGCTGACCGACAGTGTCACACCGAGGTTCATCCCAACAGCAGCAAAGCACCCAGCAGCGGAAGGCTAAAATGCAAGCGAGCAAGAGACCTTCTGCTACCGCATGGCTGCAGCACGAGGGGTACGTGGCTGATACCTGGGTGCTGGGGGGGATCGAACTATAGCGCCGCCTAGCGAGTCAACCTGCTTTCTTCTCGTGTCCATCGCTTAGAGAGTGCGTGTTTCAACCCTGTATTCCCGTTTCCCTGTACTCTGCTCCCCGTTTTCATGTGCAAGGGCCTGCCAGCTGGGGAGAGCGGGTTGGGTCTTCTTCCTCAACAGCAGCGCAGCACCCAACAGCGCAAGACGAGATCGCACGGACAGGCTGCCACACGGAGCAAGGCGTACACGCGAAAGCGTTAACCGCCATGCTGGACACAACACGCAGGGTACGTGGCTGAAACACGGGTGCTGGGGGGGGATAACATATCGCCGCCTAGCGAGTCAAGCTGATCTTTTTGTGTGTCAAGCATTGAAAGTACGCGTGTTCTAACTGTGCTCTCTTGTTTTCTCCACTTCTCCTCTGCGTTTCCGTGTGCAAGGCACTGTGGACGCCCACGCCCAGCTGCAAGGCGTTATTCAACAGCAACGCAGCAACCAAGAGCAAAAGGCTTGATTGTGCGGAAATCACGGGAAGCCTTGCAACTATCGAATGGCTGATTGAAGGCGTCAGGCGATTCTAGACAGCAGATCGATGGCAATACACGAATCTAGAGAGCAGATCCTCTCTCGCCCCGTAGGCCTCCTCTCTCGCCCAGTAGGCCTCCTCTCTCCCCTGGTAGGCCTCCTCTCTCGCCCGGTAGGCCTCCTCTCTCGCCCGGTAGGCCTCCTCTCTCGCCCAGCAGGCCTGCTCTCTCCCCCGATAGGCCTGCTCTCTCCCCCGGTAGGCCTCCTCTTTCGCCCCGTAGGCCTCCTCTCTCGTCCGGTAGGCCTCCTCTCTCCCCCGGGACGCTCCTCTCTCGCCCCGTAGGCCTCCCCTCTCGCCCAGTAGGCCTCATCCCTCCCAATATACACCTCCTCTCTCCCATAGTAGGCCTCCTCTCTCCCCCGGTCGGCCTCCTCTCTCCCCTGGTAGGCCTCCTCTCTCGCCCAGAAGGCCTCCTCTCTCGCACGGTGGGCCTCCTCTCTCGCCCGGTAGGCCTCTTCTCTCGCCCGGTAGGCCTCCTCTCTCCCCCGGTAGCCCCCCTCTCTCGCCCGGTAGGCCTCCTCCCTCTCCCGGTAGGCCTCCTATCTCGCCCAGTAGGCCTCCTCTCTCGCCCGGCAGGCCTGCTCTCTCCACCGGTAGGCCTCTTCTCTCACCCGGTAGGACTCCTCTCTACCCCAGTAGGCCTCCTCTCTCGCCCAGTAGGCCTGCCCTCTCCCCCGGCAGGCCTCCTGTCTCCCATGGTTGGCCTCCTCTCTCCCCCGGTAGGCCTCCTCTCTCGACTGGTAGGCCTCCTCTCTCACCCAGTAGGCCTCCTCTCTCGCCCTGTAGGCCTCCTCTCTCGCCCGGTAGGCCTCCTCTATCCGCTGGTAGGCCTCCTCTCTCGCCCGGTAGGCCTCCTCTCTCCCACGGTAGGCCTCTCCTCTCCCCTGGTAGGCCTCCTCTCTCCCCTGGTAGGCCTCCTCTCTCCCTTGGCAGGCCTCCTCTCTCGCCCAGTAGGCCTCCTCTCTCCCCCAGTAGCCCTCCTCTCTCGCCCGGTAGGACTCCTCTCTCCCCCTGTAGGCCTCCTCTCTCCCCCTGTAGGCCTCCTCTCTCCCCCTGTAGGCCTCCTCTCTCCCATGGTAGGCCTCCTCTCTCGCCCGGTAGGCCTGCCCTCTCCCCCGGCAGGCCTCCTCTCTCCCATGGTAGGCCTCCTCTCTCGCGCGGTAAGCCTCCTCTCTCGCCCAGTAGGCCTCCTCTCTCGCCCTGTAGGCCTCCTCTCTCCCCCGCAAGGCCTCCTCTCTCGCCCTGTAGGCCTCCTCTCTCGCACGGTAGGCCTCCTCTCTCCCTCGGTTGGCCTACTCTCTTGCCCGGTAGGCCTCGTCTCTGATCCGGTAGGCCTCCTCTCTCCCCCGAAAAGGCTCCTCTCTCGCCCGGTAGGCCTCCCCTCTCGCCCAGTAGGCCTCCTCCCTCCCCCTAGTCCTCTCTCCCATGGTAGGCCTCCTCTCTCCCCCGGAAGGCCTCCTCTCTCCCCCGGTAGGCCTCCTCTCTCGCCCAGTAGGCCTCCTCTCTCGCAAGGTGGGCCTCCTCTCTCGCCCCGTAGGCCTCCTCTCTCGCCCGGTAGTCCTCCTCTCTCCCCCTGTAGGCCTCCTATCTCGCCCGGTAGGCCTCCTCTGTCGCCCGGCAGGCCTGCTCTCTCCACCGGTAGGCCTCCTCTCTCGCCCGGTAGGACTCCTCTGTACCCCTGTAGGCCTCCTCTCTCCCATGGAAGGCCTCCTCTCTCGCCCGGTAGGCCTGTCCTCTCCCCCGGCAGGCCTCCTATCTCCCATGGTTGGCCTTCTCTCTCCCCTGGTAGGCCTCCTCTCTCGACTGGTAGGCCTCCTCTCTCGCCCAGTAGGCCTCCTCTCTCGCCCTGTAGGCCTCCTCTCTCGCCCGGTAGGCCTCCTCTATCCACTGGTAGGCCTCCTCTCTCGCCCGGTAGGCCTCCTCTCTCCACTGGTAGGCCTCCTCTCTCGCCCGGTTGGCCTCCTCTCTCCCCCGATAGGCCTCCTCTCTCCCTTGGTAGGCCTCCTCTCTCCCCCGGTAGTCCTCCTCTTTCCCCTGATAGGCCTCCTCTCTCCCCCGGTAGGCCTCCTCTCTCCCCGGATAGGCCTCCTCTCTCCCCTGGAAGGCCTCCTCTCTCGCCCAGTAGGCCTGCCCTCTCCCCCGGCAGGCCTCCTGTCTCCCATCGTTGGCCTCCTCTCTCGACTGGTAGGCCTCCTCTCTCGCCCAGTAGGCCTCCTCTCTCGCCCTGTAGGCCTCCTCTCTCGCCCGGTAGACCTCCTCTATCCGCTGGTAGGCCTCCTCTCTCGCCTGGTAGGCCTCCTCTCTCCCCCAATAGGCCTCCTCTCTCCCCCGGTAGGCCTCCTCTCTCGCCCAGTAGTCCTCCTCTCTCGCCCGGTAGGACTCCTCTCTCCCCCGGTAGGCCTCCTCTCTCCCCCTGTAGGCCTCCTCTCTCCCATGGTATGCCTCCTCTCTCACCCGGCAGGCCTCCTCTCTCCCATGGTAGGCCTCCTCGCTCCCACGGTAGGCCTCCTCTATCGCCAAGTAGGCCTCCTCTCTCGCCCGGTAGCTCTCCTCTCTTCCCAGGTAGGCCTCCTCTCTCCACCGGTAGGCCTCCTCTCTCGCCAAGTAGGGCTCCTCTCTCGCCCAGTAGGCCTCCTCTCTCGCCCTGTAGGCCTCCTCTCTCGCCCGGTAGGCCTCCTCTTTCCCACGGTAGGCCTCCTCTCTCCCCCGGTAGGCCTCCTCTCTCCCCCAGTAGGCATCCTCTCTCGCCTGGTAGGCCTGCCTTCTCCCCTGGTTGGCCTCCTCTCTCCCATGGTAGGCCTCCTCTCTCCCCCGGTAGGCCTCCTATCTCGCCCAGTTGGCCTCCTCTCTCGCCCGGTAGGCCTCCTCGCTCGCCCGGTAGGCCTCCTCTGTCGCCCAGTAGGCCTCCTCTCTCGCCCTGTAGGCTTCCTCGCCCGGTAGGCCTCCTCTATCCGTCAGTAGGCCTCCTCTCTCGCCCGGTAGGCCTCCTCTCTTACCCAGTAGGCCTCCTCTCTCGCTCGGTAGGCCTCCTCTATCCGTCGGTAGGCCTCCTCTCTCCCCCGGTAGGCCTCCTCTCTCGCCCGGTAGGGCTCCTCTCTCGCCCATTAGGCCTCCTTTCTCGCCAGCAGGCCTCCTCTCTCGCCCGGTAGGCTTCCTCTCTCCCACGGTAGGCCTCCTCTCTCCCCCGGTAGGCCTCCACTCTCCCCCGTTAGGCCTCCTCTCTCGCCCAGTAGGCCTGCTCTCTCGCCCAGTAGGCCTCCTCGATCACACGGTGGGCCTCCTCTCTCGCCCGGTAGGCCTACTCTCTCCCCCGGTAGGCCTCCTCTCTCGCCCAGGGTGCCTCCTCTCTCGCCCAGTAGGCCTCCTCTCTCCCCCTGTAGGCCTCCTCTCTCCCATGGTAGGCCTCCTCTCTCCCCCAGTAGGCCTCCTCTCTTACCCAGTAGGCCTCCTCTCTCGCTCGGTAGGCCTCCTCTATCCGCCGGTAGGCCTCCTCTCTCGCCCGGTAGGCCTACTCTCTCCCCCGGTAGTCCTCCCCTCTCCCCTGGTAGGCCTCCTCTCTCCCCCAGTAGGCCTCCTCTCTCGCCCGGGGGACCTCCTCTCTCGCCCAGTAGGCCTCCTCTCTCGCACGGTGGGCCTCCTCTCCCTGGTAGGCCTCCTCTCTCCCCTGGTAAGCCTCCCCTCTCGCCCGGTAGGCCTCCTCCCTCGCCCGGTAGGCCTCCTCTCTCGCCCGGTAGGCCTCCTCTCTCGCCCAGCAGGCCTGCTCTCTCCCCCAGTAGGCCTCCTCTCTCGCCCAGTAGGCCTCCTCTCTCCCCCAGTAGGCATCCTCTCTCGCCTGGTAGGCCTGCCTTCTCCCCCGGTTGGCCTCCTCTCTCCCATGGTAGGCATCCTCTCTCCCCCGGTAGGCCTCCTCTCTCGCCCGGGGTGCCTCCTCTCTCGCCCAGTAGACCTCCTCTCTCCCCTTTCGGCCTCCTCTCTCCCCCTGTAGGCCTCCTCTCTCCCATGGTAGGCCTCCTCTCTCCCCCAGTAGGCCTCCTCTCTTACCCAGTAGGCCTCCTCTCTCGCTCGGTAGGCCTCCTCTATCCGCCGGTAGGCCTCCTCTCTCGCCCGGTAGGCCTACTCTCTCCCCCGGTAGTCCTCCCCTCTCCCCCGGTGGGCCTCCTCTCTCCCCCAGTAGGCCTCCTCTCTCGCCCGGGGGACCTCCTCTCTCGCCCAGTAGGCCTCCTCTCTCGCACGGTGGGCCTCCTCTCCCTGGTAGGCCTCCTCTCTCCCCTGGTAGGCCTCCCCTCTCGCCCGGTAGGCCTCCTCCCTCGCCCGGTAGGCCTCCTCTCTCGCCCGGTAGGCCTCCTCTCTCGCCCAGCAGGCCTGCTCTCTCCCCCAGTAGGCCTCCTCTCTCGCCCAGTAGGCCTCCTCTCTCCCCCAGTAGGCATCCTCTCTCGCCTGGTAGGCCTGCCTTCTCCCCCGGTTGGCCTCCTCTCTCCCCTGCTAGGCCTCCTCTCTCCCCCGGTAGGCCTCCTATCTCGCCCAGTTGGCCTCCTCTCTCGCCAGTAGGCCTCCTCGCTCGCCCGGTAGGCCTCCTCTCTCGCCCGGTAGGCCTCCTGTCTGCCCCGGTAGGTCTCCTCTCTTCCCAGGTAGGCCTCCTTTCTCCCCTGGTAGGCCTCCTCTCTCTCCCGCTAGGGCTCCTCTCTCGCCCAGTAGGCCTCCTCTCTTGCCCAGTAGGCTTCCTCTCTTGCCCGCTAGGCCTCCTCTCTCCCATGGCAGGCCTCCTGTCTCCCCCGTCAGGCCTCCTCTCTCCCCGGGTAGGCCTCCTCTCTCGCCCAGTAGGCCTCCTCCCTCGCCTGGTTGGCCCTCTCTCACGCCTGGTAGGCCTCCTCTCTCGTCCAGCAGGCCTGCTGTCTCCCCCGTTAGGCCTCCTCTCTCGCCCGCTTGGCCCCCTCTCTCCCCTTGTAGGCCTCCTCTCTACCCCTGTAGGGCTCCTCTCTCCCATGGTAGGCCTCCTCTCTCCCCCGGTAGGCCTCCTCTCTCGCCCAATAGGCCTCCTCTCTCGCCCGGTAGGCCTCCTCTCTCGTACTGTAGGCCTCCTCTCGTGCCCGGTAGGCCTCTTCTATCCGCCGGTAGGCCTCCTCTCTCCCGTGGTAGGCCTCCTCTCCCCCCCGGTAGGCCTCCTCTCTCCCCCAGTAGGCCTCCTCTCCCGCCCAGTGAGCCTCCTCTCTCCCCCAGTAGGCCTCCTCTCTCGCACGGGGCTGCCTCCTCTCTCGCCCAGTAGGCCTCCTCTCTCGCACGGTGGGCCTCCTCTCTAGCCTGGTAGGGCTCCTTCCTCCCCCTGTAGGCCTCCTCTCTCCCATGGTAGGCCTCCTCTCTCCCCCAATAGGCCTCCTCTCTCGCACGGTAGGCCTCCTCTCTCGCCCAATAGGCCTCCTCTCTCGCCCAGTAGGCCTCCTCTCTCGCCCTCTAGGCCTCCTCTCTCCCCCGGAAGGCCTCCTCTCTAGCCCTGTAGGCCTCCTCTCTCGCATGGTAGGCCTCCTCTCTCCCCCGGTAGGCCTCCTCTCTTGCCCGGTAGGCCTCCTCTCTCCCCCGGTAGGCCTCCTCTCTCGGCCAGTAGGCCTCCTCTCTCGCCCGGCAGGCCTGCTCTCTTCCCTGGTAGGCCTCCTCTCTTGCCCTGTAGGCCTCCTCTCTCCACCGGTAGTCCTCCTCTCTCCCCCGGGAGGCCTCCTCTCTCGCCCGATCGGCCTCCTCTTTCCCCCGGTAGCCCTCCTCTCTCACCCAGTAGGCCTCCTCCCTCCCACGGAAGGCCTCCTCTCTCCCATGGTAGGCCTCCTCTCTCCCCCGGTAGGCCTCCTTCCTCGCTGGGTAGGACTCCTCTCTCGCCCGGAAGGCCTCCTTTCTCGCCCGGCAGGCCTGCTCTCTCCCACGGTAGGCCTCCTCTCTCGCCCACTACTCGTCCTCTCTCCCCCTGTAGGCCTCCTCTCTCCCCCTGTAGGTCTCCTTTCTCCCATGGTAGGCCTCCTCTCTCGCCCGGTAGTCCTCATCTCTCGCCCGGTAGGCCTCCTCTCTTGTCCGGTAGGCCTGCTCTCTGCCCTTGTAGGCCTCCTTTCTCCCCTGGTAGGCCTCCTCTCTTCCCCGGTAGGGCTCCTCTCTCGCCCGGTAGGCCTCCTCTCTACCCTGGCAGGCCTCCTCTCTCCCATGGTAGGCCTCCTCTCTCGCCCGGTAGGCCTCCTCTCTCCCATGGTCGGCCTCCTCTCTCCACCGGTAGGCCTCCTCTCTCCCCCGGTAGGCCTCCTCTCTCGCGCAGTAGGCCTCCTCTCTCGCAAGGTGGGCCTCCTCTCTCACCCGGTAGGCCTCCTCTCTCGGCCGGTAGGCCTCCTCCCTCGCCCGGTAGGCCTTCTCTCTCGCCTGGTGGGCCTGCTCTCTCGCCTGGCAGGCCTGCTCTCTCCCCCGGTAGGCCTCCTCTCTCACCCGGTAGTCCTGCCCTCTCCCCCGGCAGGTCTCCTCTCTCCCATGGTAGGCCTCCTCTCTCGCCCGGTAGGCCTCCTCTCTCGCCCAGTAGGCCTCCTCTCTCGCAAGGTGGGCCTCCTCTCTAGCCTGGTAGGCCTCCTCTCTCCCCCGGTAGGCCTCCACTCTCCCCCGGTAGGCCTCCCCTCTCGCCCGGCAGGCCTCCTCCCTCGCCCAGTAGGCCTGCCCTCTCCCCCGGCAGGCCTCCTGTCTCCCATGGTTGGCCTCCTCTCTCCCCCGGTAGGCCTCCTCTCTCGACTGGTAGGCCTCCTCTCTCACCCAGTAGGCCTCCTCTCTCGCCCTGTAGGCCTCCTCTCTCGCCCGGTAGGCCTCCTCTATCCGCTGGTAGGCCTCCTCTCTCGCCTGGTAGGCCTCCTCTCTCCCCCGGTAGGCCTCCTCTCTCCCCTGGTAGGCCTCCTCTCTCCCCTGGTAGGCCTCCTCTCTCCCCCGGTAGGCCTCCTCTCTCGCCCAGTAAGCCTCCTCTCTCCCCCAGTAGCCCTCCTCTCTCGCCCGGTAGGACTCCTCTCTCCCCCTGTAGGCCTCCTCTCTCGCAAGGTGGGCCTCCTCTCTAGCCTGGTAGGCCTCCACTCTCCCCCGGTAGGCCTCCCCTATCGCCCGGTAGGCCTCCTCCCTCGCCCGGTAGGCCTCCTATCTTGCCCGGTAGGCCTCCTCTCTCGCCCGGCAGGCCTGCTCTCTCCCCCGGTACCTCTCTCGCCCGGTACGCCTCCTCTCCCCCCCCGTAGGCCTCCTCTCTCCCCCTGTAGTCCTCCTCTCTCCCATGGTAGGCCTCCTCTCTCGCCCGGTAGGCCTGCCCTCTCCCACGGCAGGCCTCCTCTCTCCCCCGGTAGGCCTCCTCTCTCGCCAAATAGGCCTCCTCTCTCGCCCGGTAGGCCTCCTATCTTGCACTGTATGCCTCCTCTCGTGTCCGGTAGGCCTCCTCTATCCGCCGGTAGGCCTCCTCTCTCCCCTGGTAGGCCTCCTTTCCCCCCGGTAGGCCTCCTCTCTCCCCCGGTAGGCCTCCTCTCCTGCCCAGTAAGCCTCCTCTCTCCCCCAGTAGGCCTCCTCTCTCGCCTGGGGTGCCTCCTCTCTCGCCCAGTAGGCCTCCTCTCTCGCCCAGTAGGCCTCCTCTCTCGCCCAGTAGGCCTCCTCTCTCGCACGGTGGGCCTCCTCTCTAGCCTTGTAGGCTTCCTCTCTCGCCCGGTAGGCCTCCTCTCTCCCCCGGTAGGCGTCCCCTCTCGCCCGGTAGGGCTCCTCCCTCGCCCGTTAGGGCTCCTCTCTTGCCCGGTAGGCCTCCTCTCTCGCCCAGTAGTCCTCCTCTCTCCCCCTGTAGTCCTCCTCTTTCCCCCTGTTGGCCTCCTCCCTCCGCCAGGAGGCCTCCTCTCTCCCCCTCTAGGCCTCCTCTCTCGCCCGGTAGGCCTCTCTCTCCCCCGGTAGGCCTCCTCTCTCGCCCAGTAGGCCTCCACTCTCCCCCAGTAGGCCTCCTCTCTCGCCCGGTAGGCCTCTTCTCTCCCATGGTAAGCCTCCTCTCTTCCCCGGTAGGCCTGCCCTCTACTCCGGCAGGCCTGCTCTCTGCTATGGTAGGCGTCGTCTCTCGCCCAGTAGGCGTCCCCTCTCGGCTGGGAGGCCTGCTCTCTACCCTGGTAGGCCTCCTTTCTCGCCCAGTAGCCCTCCTTTCTCGCCCGGTAGGCCTCCTCTCTCGCCCGGTTGGCCTCCTCTCTCCACTGGTAGACCCCCTCTCTCCCCCTGTAGGCCTCGTGTCTCGCCCGGTTGGCCTCCTCTCTTCCCCTGTAGGCCTCCTCTCTCGCCCTGTAGGCCTCCTCTCTCGCCCAGTAGGCCTCCTCTATCTGCCGGTAGGTCTCCTCTCTCCCCCGGTAGGCCTCCTCTCTCCCCTGGTAGGCCTCCTCTCTTCCCCGGTAGGCCTCCTCTCTCCCCCTGTAGGCCTCCTCTCTCGCCCAGTTGGCCTCCTCTCTCCCACAGTAGGCCTCCTCTCTCGCCCGGTAGGCCTCCTCTCTCCGCCGGTAGTCCTCCTGTCTCCCATGGTAGGCCTCCTTACTCGCCCAGTAGGCCTGCGCTCTACCCCGGCAGGCCTGCACTCCCCCCTGGTAGGCCTCCTCTCTCGCCTGGTAGGCCTTCTCTCTCTCCCGGTAGGCCTGCGCTCTCCCCCGGCAGGCCTGCTCTCTCCCCCGGTAGGCCTCCTCTCTCGCCCAGTAGGCCTCCTCTCTCGCCCGGTAGGTCTCCTCTCTCGCCTGGTAGACCTTCTCTCTCCACCGGTAGGCCTCCTCTCTCCGGCGTCCCACGAATCTGGAGATGAACGTCGCCCAACGCTGTTCTTTCAAACAGCAGCTGAGCAACCAACATCGAAAGGCTCGAGCATTAGGCCAACACGGAACTTATAACCAGCAGATTGCTGCAACGCACAGGGTAGGCGGCTTCAACGCACAGGGTACTTGGCTGAATCCTGGGTTTCAGAGGATTGGGAATGTGTCGAGGCACAGTGCCGCCTTGCCAGTCAGCATACTTTCGTTTCGTGTCCAGCGCTAATAGTACGCATGTTCTAACTCCGTTCTCCCGCATTTCCTCCCGTCCTCCACTCTCCTCCGCGTTTTCGTGTGCAAGTCGCTGCGATCTGGCGTGGATAGCGGTCGGGGGCTTTTTCCGCAACAGCAGCGCAGCACCCAGCAGCAAATGAAGCCTCAGCTCCGCAGTGCAGCTACACGGGACAAGGAGAGCAAGTGGAAGGGGAACACCAAGGTTATGTGGTTGAAACCGGGGTGCTTTGGGGGGGTAAGATAGCACCGCCTAGCGAGTCAAACAGGTTTTGTTTGTGTCAAGCGATGAAAGTACTTGAATTTTAATTCTCTTCTCCCGCTCTCCTGCCCTCCCGTGCCTCTTCTCTGCATTTACGTGTGTAAGGCTCTCTGGGAGACCAGCTGCAAGGCGTTTTCCAACAGCAGCGCAGCAATCAAGAGCAGAAGCCTTGATTGTACGGAGAGTGAGGGAGGCGTCACGACTATCGGATGGCTGATCGACGGTGTCAGGTGAATCTTGAGAGCAGATCGCAGCGCAGGGTACGTAAGGAGATTTGGAGGTGGGGGGGAATCTTGTAGGCATCGCGCCTAGAGAGTCGCACACTGCTTTTTCTGCGTCTATGTGTGATTGCACGCGTGCACTAATGCCTCTCTACCCCCTCTACGCCTCTCCCTTTCCGCCCTCTCCTCTTCCCTTTCCCGCTCTCCTCTTTGTGTTCCGCGTGCGAGGCACCGGAATCGGGTGGGCTGGCGGCAGCACGACGGCGGCTCTACTGCCAGGCACCATTCGAATGCGAGTTGCAAACCGGCAGCGGTTTGCCCCTCGCCAGAGCAGGATCGCGAGCAGGAACGGTGCCGGCCGTCAGGAGATGGAATGTTGAGATGGAATTTTAGAAGCTGATCGGATGTGCATGCTCTAATGCCTCTACCCTCTCTCTTCTCTCCCCCTTCGCCTTCTCCCCTCTCTTGCCTGCCTTTCCCACTCCATTCTCTGTGTTTCATGTGTTCCAGCCATTCTTGAGGCGCCTCAAAAATAGACTCGATCAAGCCAAGGGCAGGAGGAGAAGCGGACATGCTAGGGTGCTGGAAGGGTGGGAATCAGCCAACCTGAGGGAGACACACCAGTGTGCAGCAGCAAAACGGGCTTGTGAAAAGAGGGGGAGGTGGAAGTGGAGGGGGCATGCAGGACCGCCTAGAGAGTCGAGTCTCGTTCCTTCTCCTTGTGTCAATGCATGGTGTTACTCACGCTCTCTGTGCTTGTGTGTGCAACGCACTGCCAACGGGCTTGGCGCAAAGAGAGAACACCAAAACCTGCGGGGCAGGGGCAGGGACGCCCAAGGGTACGTCAGGGGAAAGGGTATCTGGGGGGTTGCTGCAGGAACGCCTAGCGAGTCATTTCTGCCTGTTTTCTAGAGTCAATCCTTGACATAACGTATGCACTAACGCTCCTGCTCGCCCCCTTCCCCTTCCCTGCCCTCTCCCCCATTCCCTGTCTGCTCTCTGTGTTTTGCCCATGCTCGGTTCTGGTGTGTTGTGGGCATGGCGCCCCACGAGCAAAGGCTTCCATGCAAGCACCATCAGGAATGTGGAGAAGGGATGGAGAAGGGATGTGGAGGAGGGATGTGGAGGAGGGATGTGGAGGAGGGATGGGGGGGAGTGATGCGGAGGAGGAGTGGGAATGCTGCAGGGGCAGCTGCAGCTTCGCAACCATACCAGCTAAGTACTCCTCATCACTCACTCCCCCTCCTTGGTCTCCCCCCTCGCTCTTCGCCATCGTCCCATCGACCAACCCCCCCACCCTCCCCCCTAATCTTCACCTTTCAATTTTCGCTCGCTGTTCGTACTTTGTTGCTTTCCTCGTCTCCTCCTGCTTCCCCCCTTTCACTCCTCACTGAAGTCGCGCCACTGATAGCTGCAGCTGCAGTCAAGGGTAGATTCGACTGCGACAGCCAACGCATCTTAGCTATGATCACTATCGTCTCTTGGACGCCATGATCACTATCATCTCTTCCGTACCATGGGACTTGGTGTCTCTACGTCTTCCGACGTTGCAGCCTAGGGGGTGTGTTAGAGATAGGCTGCAATTCGGTTAACACAACTTTGTGTGTTGGCACTTTGTCGGTTTTAGGGATACACAAATTTGTTAGGTTGGGTGTAGCTATGTTTTCATCCCCAACCTATCCCAACCCAATCCATCCCAAATCCCCACGATTTGGGAGGATTCCCTTGGGATTCCCTTCGATTCTCCCTTATCCCTTGCCATCCTCTCCGATGCTCGGTACTTAAGGATGTATGCTCTTGCTCATTTTAATCAATCAAGTTATCAGTTTCTGATATGGTATCAGAGCGCGTTTCCGCCTAAGCGGCTCTTGATCCTCTCGCTCCGTTGGAGCTTAGCATTTGCGTCTTACGACGCAAAGCATTTCTAGTCGCCTCAACTCAGCGCGGCGCTTCTCTTCGGGCTGACGCCCGTCGCCACGCATCTGCTCGTCGCACCTGATCGGGCTGAGCCCGTCGCCCCGCATCTGCTCATCGCAGAGCTGCCTATCGGCGACTTTTCGAAGTGCCTATCGGCGACTTAAGAGCTGCGCTTCGCGCGGAGCTAGGGTCCTTGGAGCATCATGGCGTACCCTTCCGCGTCTCTCTCAAACCCGATCACTCCCTTGCGCCTCGACCCAAATGGCTCAAGCCCTAACTTCAAGGAGTGGAGCTATGGGGTTGACAAGCATCTCCTAAGCCGTAAGATTGAGGGGATTTGCCTCAAGGATGTCCTCCTCAATCGCGGCAAAGGAAAGATGCCGGTCCTTCCCAAGAAGCTCTCAGCCACGGCCACAGAGGAAGAGTCAAAAGCGCATGAGGAATCCATGTCCAAGTATGAGGAATCTTACAGCGTGTGGGAGCAAGCCGACGCCGCTATCATTGGTGTCTTCGTCGGCACTACCCCTTCCGAGCTCGTCAAAACTTACCATAACTACCCCTCCGCGCACGCCATTTGGGAGTACCTCAACGACCGCTTCCTCAACAAAACCGCTGTGGGGGTGGCGATACTCATCCCCCGCATGTTTCAAGTGCGTCTGGAGGAGTGCCCTGGAATGGCAGATTACGTCGCTGAGATTCAAGGGATTCATCAGGAGCTGAAGCAACTCGGCATTGTCTTCCCAGAGCAAGCCCCTGCAGCAGCTCTGCTTGTTGGGCTAACCCCCTCCTACAATGTCACCCGCTCCATGCTTCTCCATCTCCCGCCAGAAGAGCTAACCTTTGCCAAAGTCTCTTCCGCACTTCTCTCTGCTGATAAAGACAACACTGCGCAGGCTCGTGCAAATGCGCTTCGCGCTCCTGTCTCGGCTCCAGCATCGCGTCCCAATCCGCCACCCACTCGTAACCGCTACCCACCCTGTCCTTACGTCATCAAGATGGGACCCCGTGCGGGTCAGGTGTGCGGCGGCACCAATCACCCGCTCGCCACCTGCTTCAAGAAGAAGGACGACGACTGGTTCGCCAAGAATGGTATCAACTCCAAGCCGCCCAATTGGCTTCGCATGCGCCAGCTCAACCATGTTGAGGCACAGGATAGTCAGGACTCAGCCGTTCATGCCCCTAATCCTGATGTTCGTCTCAACCTGTTGTTCCCTGGCCTTCCCATGATCAATGAAACCAGTTCCCAGTACTCGGCGTCTCCACAAACACCATCCAAACCACTTGAATTCGTCCTGGACAGCGGCGCAACCCACACAGTCCTCCGAGACAAAGAGTCTTTCAAACCATACCAAGCACCCATTCCTCTCCTGGGCGCTGACTCCAGCTTCACAACTGTTGCCCATGGTTCCTCCACTCTTCCATGCCCAGCCTTCCCATCTGGCACAGTCACTGGCCTATGCGTGCCCACTCTTCGGCACAACTTACTTGCACAGCATGAGATTCAACGAGCAGGGGTAACCACTATCTTCCCAGCTCATTCCAATCATTGTGATCTCCTTGATCCCACCAACAATGCCCTCCTTGCACGCTTCATACTGACCGCCAACAACCTCTACACACTCCAAGTACCTCCATCTTCCACTGAAGCACACTCTACCTCCACCACATCATCATGCCCCTGCCGTCAACTCACCGACCCAACCATTCTTTACCACCATCGTCTCGGACATCCCAACTTCCGCATGCTCTCCGAACTTGCGTCTAAGAAGTTGCTTCTTCACCTGCCCGACACACTTCCTCCACCCGCCACTTCTCCCGCTCCTCCATGCTTGGACTGCGCGCAAAGCAAACTACGCCAGCTGCCTCACCCTTCCTCGCCCTCCGCTGCAGCCGCCCCGCTTGACCTCGTCCACATGGACGTCTGGGGCCCAGCTCCACTACGCTCTCGTGGCGGGCACTCTTACTTCCTAGTGCTCGTTGACGATCACTCTCGCTATGCGTCCGTCCACCTCCTCTCCTCCAAAGCAGCTGTTCCCGATGTCGTCATCGCATGGGTTCGACAAGCCCAAAATCATTTCCGCACTTCACTCAAGTGCCTCCATTCCGATGGCGGTGGCGAATTTCGAAACCATTCCCTTCAAGCGTTCTGTGCCTCCCAAGGCATTCGCCAGACCTTCACCCTTCCCCACAGTCCGCAGCAGAATGGCATTGCTGAAAGTCGCAATCGCACTCTCGTGCAAATCGCTCGATGTCTTCTCACTCACGCTGGTGCACCACCTTCACTTTGGAGTTACGCCCTCCTTCATGCCACGCTGCTATACAACCTTCACCCTCACCCTCTTCGTCCTGCCATCACTCCCACTGAACTGTGGACCGGCACCAAGCCCAGTGCACGAGCTCTCCACGTATGGGGGTGTACCGCCTATGTCCTCCTCAACCCTCAGGAACGTCGCACCCATGGCGGCAAATTTGCACCCAAAGCTCAACCCTGTGTCTACCTCGGCCACAACCTGGACTCTCCCGACTACCTTTTCCTCAATCCCTCCACCAATCAGCTCATTCGTAGCCGCGATGTCGCCTTTGACGAGAGTCGCCCTTTTTACCTCTCTTCACCACCCACCACCGCTCCACCTTCGCTTGTGTGGGCCGATTTCGATACCTCACCCTCTCCACCTCCTCCCTCTGCCGCTCCTCCTGCGGCCCCCTCACTCTCACCTCCACCATCTCCTTCCACTCTCTCTCACCCCTCTTCGCCCACTGGCTCAGTTGCCCGTTCACCTCCGCCCGCGCCTGCACTTCCCCCTGCACCCGCTCCTGCAGCTGCCCCTCCCCCTGCCCCTGCACCTCCATCCCCGCCTTCACCTTCGCTTCCGCCTCCAACCTCGACCTCTCCTCCTGACTCGCCCATCACATATCGTCGCCGCCGCCACGGACGCTCTTATGTCGACGTCCCACCTGCTCCCCCACCACCTCCCTCCTCTCCTGTCCCTATTGCTCACCGCACCCGCTCTCATGGTCCCGCTCCGCCTCTCGCCCTCTCTGTTCGCATCTCCCTCAATCCGCCTCCTCCTGCCGGGGGTGCATCCATGCCTGGCCTATTGGAGAATAGGCATGAGGAGCTGATCGAGATCAATGCTGCCATCCGTCAGCTCTGCCATCTTTTCCCCGATCTTGCTGACTCTCCAACTCTTAACTTCTCGGAAAATCCATCTATTCCAACCCCGAACTCGTATGATGAAGCCATCTCCGGACCACACTCCCCCCAGTGGCTCGCAGCCATGATCGCGGAGTGTGAAGCATTCATTCGCAACAACTCTTTCACGGACGTCTCTCCTCCGCGAGGAGTTAACATTGTCCGTGGCAAATGGGTTTTTCGCGTCAAGCAGCTGCCTGGCGAACTCCCAGTCTTCAAGGCACGATACTGTGCAAAAGGCTTCACGCAGAAGAAGGGCCTGGACTTCTTCGACACATTCTCTCCGACAGCCAAACTGCCCACGCTTCGGACCCTGCTGGACATCGCTGCTCGATGCAACTTTGACATTCACTCCATGGACGTCTCTGCTGCATTTCTCCAAGGGGATCTCCTCGAGGACATCTACATGGAGCGTCCTCAAGGATTTCCCTTACCCTTTCCACCCGGCACGGTCTGGAAGCTGAATCGACCAGTCTACGGGTTGAAGCAGGCCATGAGGTAGGTAAGCCATCGAGCTGGCCGTCATGGCTGCCCGTCATGGCTGTCCGTCATGGCTGTCCGTCATGGCTGGCCGTCATGGCTGTCCGTCATGGCTGGCCGTCATGGCTGGCCGTCATGGCTGGCCGTCAGGGCTGTCCGTCATGGCTGTCCGTTATGTCTGTCCGTCATGGCTGGCCGTAATGGCAGGCCGTCATGGCTGTCCTTCATGGCTGTCCGTCATGGCTGGTCGTCATGGCTGGCCGTCATGGCTGTCCGTCTTTGCTGGCCGTCATGGCTGTCCGTCATGGCTGTCCGTCATGGCTGTCCGTCATGGCTGGCCGTCATGGCTGGCCGTCATCGCTGGCTGTCATGGCTGTCCGTCATGGCTGGCCGTCATGGCTCTCCGTCATGGCTGGCCGTCATGGCTGGCCGTCATGGCTGTCCGTCATGGCTGTCCGTCATGGCTGTCCGTCATGGCTGGCCGTCATGGCTGGCCGTCATGGCTGTCCGTCATGGCTGTCGGTCATGGCTGTCCGTCATGGCTGGCCGTCATGGCTGTCCGTCATGGCTGGCCATCATGGCTGTCCGTCATGGCTGGCCGTCATGGCTGGCCGTCATGGCTGTCCGTCATGGCTGTCCGTTATGGCTGTCCGTCATGGCTGGCCGTCATGGCTGTCCGTCATGGCTGTCCGTCATGGCTGTCCGTCATGGCTGTCCGTCATGGCTGTCCGTCATGGCTGGCCGTCATGGCTGGCCGTCATGGCTGTCCGTCATGGCTGTCCGTTATGGCTGTCCGTCATGGCTGTCCGTCATGGGTGTCCGTCATGGCTGGCCGTTATGGCTGTCCGTCATTGCTGTCCGTCATGGCTGTCCGTTATGGCTGGCCGTCATGGCTGTCCGTCATGGCTGGCCGTCATGGCTGGCCGTCATGGCTGGCCGTCATGGCTGTCCGTCATGGTTGTCCGTCATGGCTGGCCGTCATGGCTGTCTGTCATGGCTGGCCGTCATGGCTCTCCGTCATGGCTGGCCGTCATGGCTGTCCGTCATGGCTGGCCATCATGGCTATCCGTCATGGCTGGCCGTCATGGCTGTCCGTCATGGCTGTCCGTCATGGCTGCCCGTCATGGCTGGCCGTCATGGCTGTCCGTCATGGCTGTCCGTCATGGCTGTCCGTCATGGCTGGCCGTAATGGCTGGCCGTCATGGCTTGCCGTCATGGCTGTCCGTCATGGCTGTCTGTCATGGCTGTCTGTCATGGCTGTCCGTCATGGCTGGCCATCATGGCTGGCCGTCATGGCTGGACGTCATGGCTGGCCGTCATGGCTGTCCGCCATGGCTAGCCGTCATGGCTCTCCGTCATGGCTGGCCGTCAAGGCTGGCCGTCATGGCTGTCCGTCATGGCTGGCCGTCATGGCTGGCCGTCATGGCTGTCCGTCATGGCTGTCCGTCATGGCTGTCCGTCATGGTTGTCCGTCATGGCTGGCCGTCATGGCTGTCCGTCATGGCTGTCCGTCATGGCTGTCCGTCATGGCTGGCCGTCTTGGCTGGCCGTCATGGCTGTCCGTCATGGCTTTCCGTCATGGCTGGCCGTCATGGCAGGCCATCATGGCTGTCCGTCATGGCTGTCCGTCATGGCTGGTCGTCATGGCTGGCCGTCATGGCTGTCCGTCTTTGCTGGCCGTCATGGCTGTCCGTCATGGCTGTCCGTTATGGCTGTCCGTCATGGCTGTCCGTCATGGTTGTCAGTCATGGCAGGCCCTCATGGCTGTCCGTCATGGCTGTCCGTCATGGCTGTCCGTCATGGCTGGCAGTCATGGCTGTCCGTCATGGCTGGTCGTCATGGCTGGCCGTCATGGCTGTCCGTCATGGGTGGCCGTCATGGGTGGCCGTCATGGCTGTCCGTCATGGCTGTCCGTTATGGCTGGCCGTCATGGCTGTCCGTCATGGCTAGCCGTCATGGCTGGCCGTCATGGCTGGCCGTCATGGCTGTCCGTTATGGCTGGCCGTCATGGCTGTCCGTCATGGCTGTCCGTCATGGCTGGCCGTCATGGCTGTCCGTCATGGCTGGCCGTCATGGCTGTCCGTCATGGTTGTCCGTCATGGCTGGCCGTCATGGCTGTCTGTCATGGCTGGCTGTCATGGCTCTCCGTCATGGCTGGCCGTCATGGCTTTTCGTCATGGCTGGCCGTCATGGCTGTCCGTCATGGCTGGCCATCATGGCTATCCGTCATGGCTGGCCGTCATGGCTGGCCCTCATGGCTGTCCGTCATGGCTGTCCGTCATGGCTGCCCGTCATGGCTGGCCGTCATGGCTGTCCGTCATGGCTGTCCGTCATGGCTGTCCGTCATGGCTGGCCGTTATGGCTTGCCGTCATGGCTGTCCGTCATGGCTGTCCATCATGGCTGTCCGTCATGGCTGGCCATCATGGCTGGCCGTCATGGCTGGACGTCATGGCTGGCCGTCATGGCTGTCCGCCATGGCTAGCCGTCATGGCTCTCCGACATGGCTGGCCGTCAAGGCTGGCCGTCATGGCTGTCCGTCATGGCTGGCCATCATGGCTGGCCGTCATGGCTGGCCGTCATGGCTGTCCGTCATGGCTGTCCGTCATGGCTGTCAGTCATGGTTGTCCGTCATGGCTGGCCGTCATGGCTGTCCGTCATGGCTTTCCGTCATGGCTGGCCATCATGGCTCTCCGTCATGGGTGTCCGTCATGGCTGTCCGTCGTGGCTGGCCGTCATGGCTGGCCGTCATGGCTGTCCGTCATGGCTGTCCGTTATGGCTGTCCGTCATGGCTGACCGTCATGGCAGGCCGTCATGGCTGTCCGTCATGGCTGTCCGTCATGGCTGGTCGTCATGGCTGGCCGTCATGGCTGTCCGTCTTTGCTGGCCGTCATGGCTGTCCATCATGGCTGTCCGTTATGGCTGTCCGTCATGGCTGGCCGTCATGGCTGTCCGTCATGGCTGTCCGTCATGGCTGTCCGTCATGGTTGTCCGTCATGGCTGGCCGTCATGGCTGTCCGTCATGGCTTTCCGTCATGGCTGGCCGTCATGGCTCTCCGTCATGGCTGTCCGTCATGGCTGTCCGTCGTGGCTGGCCGTCATGGCTGGCCGTCATGGCTGTCCGTCATGGCTGGCCGTCGTGGCTGTCCGTCATGGCTGGCCGTCATGGCTGGCCGTCATGGCTGTCCGTCATGGCTGTCCGTTATGGCTGTCCGTCATGGCTGGCCGTCATGGCAGGCCGTCATGGCTGTCCGTCATGGCTGTCCGTCATGGCTGGTCGTCATGGCTGGCCGTCATGGCTGTCCGTCTTTGCTGGCCGTCATGGCTGTCCGTCATGGCTGTCCGTTATGGCTGTCCGTCATGGCTGTCCGTCATGGTTGTCAGTTATGGCAGGCCCTCATGGCTGTGCGTCATGGCTGTCCGTCATGGCTGTCCGTCATGGCTGTCCGTCATGGCTGGCAGTCATGGCTGTCCGTCATGGCTGTCCGTCATGGCTGGTCGTCATGGCTGGCCGTCATGGCTGTCCGTCATGGGTGGCCGTCATGGGTGGCCGTCATGGCTGTCCGTCATGGCTGTCCGTCATGGCTGGCCGTCATGGCTGTCCGTCATGGGTGGCCGTCATGGCTGGCCGTCATGGCTGTCCGTCATGGCTGGCCGTCATGGCTGTCCGTCATGGCTGTCCGTCATGGCTGGCTGTCATGGCTGGCCGTGATGGCTGGCCGCCATGGCTGTCCGTCATGGTTGGCCGTCATGGGTGGCCGTCATGGCTGTCCGTCATGGCTGTCCGTCATGGCTGTCCTTCATGGCTGGTCGTCATGGTTGTCCGTCATGGCTGACCGTCATGGCTGTCCGTCATGGCTGGCCGTCATGGCTCTCTGTCAAGGCTGGCCGTCATGGCTGGCCGTCATGGCTGTCCGTCCTTGCTGTCCGTTATGGCTGTCCGCCATGGCTGGCCGTCATGGCTGGCCGTCATGGGTGTCCGTCATGGCTGTCCGTCATGGCTGTCCGTCATGGCTGTCCGTCATGGTTGTCCGTCATGGCTGGCCGTCATGGCTGTCCGTCATGGCTTTCCGTCATGGCTGGCCGTCATGGCTCTCCGTCATGGCTGTCCGTCATGGCTGTCCGTCGTGGCTGGCCGTCATGGCTGGCCGTCATGGCTGTCCGTCATGGCTGGCCGTCATGGCTGTCCGTCATGGCTGGCCGTCATGGCTGGCCGTCATGGCTGTCCGTCATGGCTGTCCGTTATGGCTGTCCGTCATGGCTGGCCGTCATGGCAGGCCGTCATGGCTGTCCGTCATGGCTGTCCGTCATGGCTGGTCGTCATGGCTGGCCGTCATGGCTGTCCGTCTTTGCTGGCCGTCATGGCTGTCCGTCATGGCTGTCCGTTATGGCTGTCCGTCATGGCTGTCCGTCATGGTTGTCAGTTATGGCAGGCCCTCATGGCTGTCCGTCATGGCTGTCCGTCATGGCTGTCCGTCATGGCTGTCCGTCATGGCTGGCAGTCATGGCTGTCCGTCATGGCTGTCCGTCATGGCTGGTCGTCATGGCTGGCCGTCATGGCTGTCCGTCATGGGTGGCCGTCATGGGTGGCCGTCATGGCTGTCCGTCATGGCTGTCCGTCATGGCTGGCCGTCATGGCTGTCCGTCATGGGTGGCCGTCATGGCTGGCCGTCATGGCTGTCCGTCATGGCTGGCCGTCATGGCTGTCCGTCATGGCTGTCCGTCATGGCTGGCTGTCATGGCTGGCCGTGATGGCTGGCCGCCATGGCTGTCCGTCATGGTTGGCCGTCATGGGTGGCCGTCATGGCTGTCCGTCATGGCTGTCCGTCATGGCTGTCCTTCATGGCTGGTCGTCATGGTTGTCCGTCATGGTTGTCCGTCATGCCTGACCGTCATGGCTGTCCGTCATGGCTGGCCGTCATGGCTCTCTGTCATGGCTGGCCGTCATGGCTGGCCGTCATGGCTGTCCGTCCTTGCTGTCCGTTATGGCTGTCCGCCATGGCTGGCCGTCATGGCTGGCCGTCATGGGTGTCCGTCATGGCTGTCCGTCATGGCTGTCCGTCATGGCTGGCCGTCATGGCTGTCCGTCATGGCTGTCCGTCATGGCTGGCAGTCATGGCTGTCCATCATGGCTGTCCGTCATGGCTGGCCGTCATGGCTGTCCGTCATGGCTGTCCGTCATGGCTGTCCTTCATGGCTGGTCGTCATGGCTGTCCGTCATGGTTGTCCGTCATGGCTGTCCATCATGGCTGGCCGTCATGGCTGTCTGTCATGGCTGGCCGTCATGGCTGGTCGTCATGGCTGTCCGTCATGGCTGTCCGTTATGGCTGTCCGTCATGGCTGGCCGTCATGGCTGGCCGTCATGGCTGTCCGTCATGGCTGGCCGTCATGGCTGTCTGTCATGGCTTGCCGTCATGGCTGCCCGTCATGGCTGTCCGTCATGGCTGTCCGTCATGGCTGGCCGTCATGGCTGTCCGTCATGGCTGGCCGTCATGGCTGGCCGTCATTGCTGGCCGTCAGGGCTGTCCGTCATGGCTGTCCGTTATGTCTGTCCGTCATGGCTGGCCGTAATGGCAGGCCGTCATGGCTGTCCTTCATGGCTGTCCGTCATGGCTGGTCGTCATGGCTGGCCGTCATGGCTGTCCGTCTTTGCTGGCCGTCATGGCTGTCCGTCATGGCTGTCCGTCATGGTTGTCCGTCATGGCTGGCCCTCATGGCTGTTCGTCATGGCTGTCCGTCATGGCTGTCCGTCATGGCTGGCAATCATGGCTGTCCGTCATGGCTGTCCGATATGGCTGGTCGTCATGGCTGGCTGTCATGGCTGTCCGTCATGGGTGGCCGTCATGGGTGGCCGTCATGGCTGTCCGTCATGGCTGTCCGTCATGGCTGGCCGTCATGGCTCTCCGTCATCGCTGGCCGTCGTGGCTGGCCGTCATGGCTGTCCGTCATGGCTGGCCATCATGGCTGTCCGTCATGGCTCGCCGTCATGGCTGTCCGTCATGGCTGGCCGTCATGGCTGGCCGTCATGGCTGTCCGTCATGGCTGTCCGTCATGGCTGGCCGTCATGGCTGTCCGTCATGGCTGTTCGTCATGGCTGTCCGTCATGGCTGTCCTTCATGGCTGGTCGTCATGGCTGTCCGTCATGGTTGTCCGTCATGGCTGGCCGTCATGGCTGTCCGTCAAGGCTGTCCGTCATGGCTGCCCGTTATGGCTGTCCGTCATGGCTGGCCGTCATGGCTGGCCGTCATGGCTGTCCGTCATGGCTGGCCGTCATGGCTCTCTGTCATGGCTGGCCGTCATGGCTGGCCGTCATGGCTGTCTGTCATGGCTGTCCGTCATGGTTGGCGGTCATGGCTGTCCGTCATGGCTGGCCGTCATGGCTGTCCGTCATGGCTGCCCATCATGGCTGGCCGTCATTGCTGTCCGTCATGGCTGTCCGTCATGGCTGGCCGTCATGGCTGGCCGTGATGGCTGGCCGCCATGGCTGTCCGTCATGGCTGGCCGTCATGGGTGGCCGTCATGGCTGGCCGTCATGGCTGGCCGTCATGGCTGTCCGTCATGGCTGGCCGTCATGGCTGTCCATCATGGCTGGCCGTCATGGCTGGCCGTCATGGCTGTCCGTCATGGCTGTCCGTCATGGCTGTCCGTCATGGCTGGCCATCATGGCTGGCCGTCATGGCTGTCCGTCATGGCTGTCCGTCATGGCTGTCCGTCATGGCTGTCCGTCATGGCTGGCCATCATGGCTGGCCGTCATGGCTGTCCGTCATGGCTGTCCGTCATGGCTGTCTGTCATGGCTGTCCGTCATGGCTGGCCGTCATGGCTGGCTGTCATGGCTGGCCGTCATGGCTGTCCGTCATGGCTGGCCGTCATGGCTGGCCGTCATGGCTGTCCGTCATGTCGTCCCTCATGGCTGGCCGTCATGGCTGGCCGTCATGGCTGTCCGTCATGGCTGTCCGTCATGGCTGGTTGTCATGGCTGGGCGTCATGGCTGGCCGTCATGGGTGGCGGTCATGGCTGTCCGTCATGGCTGTCCGTCATGGCTGGTTGTCATGGCTGTCCGTCATGGTTGTCCCTCATGGCTGGCCGTCATGGCTGTCCATCATGGCTGGCCGTCATGGCTGTCCGTCATGGCTGGCCGTCATGGCTGGCCGTCATGGCTGTCCGTCATGGCTGTCCGTTATGGCTGTCCGTCATGGCTGGCCGTCATTGCTGTCCGTCATGGCTGTCCGTCATGGCTGTCTGTCATGGCTGGCCGTCATGGTTGGCCGTCATGGCTGTGCGTCATGGCTGTCCATTATGGTTGGCCGTCATGGCTGGCCGTCATGGCTGTCCGTCATGGCTGTCCTTTATGGCTGTCCGTCATGGCCGTCCGGGGTGGCTGTCCGTCATGGCTGGCCGTCTTGGCTGTCCTTCATGGCTGGCCGTCATGGCTGGCCGTCATGGCTGGCCGTCATGGCTGTCCGTCATGGCTGGCCGTCATGGCTGTCCGTCATGGCTGGCCGTCATGGCTGGCCGTCATGGCTGTCCGTCATGGCTGTCCGTTATGGCTGTCCGTCATGGCTGGCCGTCATGGCAGGCCGTCATGGCTGTCCGTCATGGCTGTCCGTCATGGCTGGTCGTCATGGCTGGCCGTCATGGCTGTCCGTCTTTGCTGGCCGTCATGGCTGTCCGTCATGGCTGTCCGTTATGGCTGTCCGTCATGGCTGTCCGTCATGGTTGTCAGTTATGGCAGGCCCTCATGGCTGTCTGTCATGGCTGTCCGTCATGGCTGTCCGTCATGGCTGTCCGTCATGGCTGGCAGTCATGGCTGTCCGTCATATCTGTCCGTCATGGCTGGTCGTCATGGCTGGCCGTCATGGCTGTCCGTCATGGGTGGCCGTCATGGGTGGCCGTCATGGCTGTCCGTCATGGCTGTCCGTCATGGCTGGCCGTCATGGCTGTCCGTCATGGGTGGCCGTCATGGCTGGCCGTCATGGCTGTCCGTCATGGCTGGCCGTCATGGCTGTCCGTCATGGCTGTCCGTCATGGCTGGCTGTCATGGCTGGCCGTGATGGCTGGCCGCCATGGCTGTCCGTCATGGCTGGCCGTCATGGGTGGCCGTCATGGCTGTCCGTCATGGCTGTCCGTCATGGCTGTCCTTCATGGCTGGTCGTCATGGTTGTCCGTCATGGTTGTCCGTCATGGCTGACCGTCATGGCTGTCCGTCATGGCTGGCCGTCATGGCTCTCTGTCATGGCTGGCCGTCATGGCTGGCCGTCATGGCTGTCCGTCCTTGCTGTCCGTTATGGCTGTCCGCCATGGCTGGCCGTCATGGCTGGCCGTCATGGGTGTCCGTCATGGCTGTCCGTCATGGCTGTCCGTCATGGCTGGCCGTCATGGCTGTCCGTCATGGCTGGCCGTCATGGCTGGCAGTCATGGCTGTCCATCATGGCTGTCCGTCATGGCTGGCCGTCATGGCTGTCCGTCATGGCTGTCCGTCATGGCTGTCCTTCATGGCTGGTCGTCATGGCTGTCCGTCATGGTTGTCCGTCATGGCTGTCCGTCATGGCTGGCCGTCATGGCTGTCTGTCATGGCTGGCCGTCATGGCTGGCCGTCATGGCTGTCCGTCATGGCTGTCCGTTATGGCTGTCCGTCATGGCTGGCCGTCATGGCTGGCCGTCATGGCTGTCCGTCATGGCTGGCCGTCATGGCTGTCTGTCATGGCTGGCCGTCATGGCTGCCCGTCATGGCTGTCCGTCATGGCTGTCCGTCATGGCTGGCCGTCATGGCTGTCCGTCATGGCTGGCCGTCATGGCTGGCCGTCATGGCTGGCCGTCAGGGCTGTCCGTCATGGCTGTCCGTTATGTCTGTCCGTCATGGCTGGCTGTAATGGCAGGCCGTCATGGCTGTCCTTCATGGCTGTCCGTCATGGCTGGTCGTCATGGCTGGCCGTCATGGCTGTCCGTCTTTGCTGGCCGTCATGGCTGTCCGTCATGGCTGTCCGTCATGGTTGTCCGTCATGGCTGGCCCTCATGGCTGTTCGTCATGGCTGTCCGTCATGGCTGTCCGTCATGGCTGGCAATCATGGCTGTCCGTCATGGCTGTCCGTCATGGCTGGTCGTCATGGCTGGCTGTCATGGCTGTCCGTCATGGGTGGCCGTCATGGGTGGCCGTCATGGCTGTCCGTCATGGCTGTCCGTCATGGCTGGCCGTCATGGCTCTCCGTCATGGCTGGCCGTCGTGGCTGGCCGTCATGGCTGTCCGTCATGGCTGGCCATCATGGCTGTCCGTCATGGCTCGCCGTCATGGCTGTCCGTCATGGCTGGCCGTCATGGCTGGCCGTCATGGCTGTCCGTCATGGCTGTCCGTCATGGCTGGCCGTCATGGCTGTCCGTCATGGCTGTTCGTCATGGCTGTCCGTCATGGCTGTCCTTCATGGCTGGTCGTCATGGCTGTCCGTCATGGTTGTCCGTCATGGCTGGCCGTCATGGCTGTCCGTCATGGCTGGCCGTCATGGCTGTCTATCATGGCTGGCCGTCATGGCTGGCCGTCATGGCTGTCCGTCATGGCTGGCCGTTATGGCTGTCCGTCATGGCTGGCCGTCATGGCTGGCCGTCATGGCTGTCCGTCATGGCTGGCCGTCATGGCTGTCTGTCATTGCTGGCCGTCATGGCTGGCCGTCATGGCTGTCTGTCATGGCTGTCCGTCATGGGTGGCGGTCATGGCTGTCCGTCATGGCTGGCCGTGATGGCTGTCCGTCATGGCTGCCCATCATGGCTGGCCGTCATTGCTGTCCGTCATGGCTGTCCGTCATGGCTGGCCGTCATGGCTGGCCGTGATGGCTGGCCGCCATGGCTGTCCGTCATGGCTGGCCGTCATGGGTGGCCGTCATGGCTGGCCGTCATGGCTGGCCGTCATGGCTGTCCGTCATGGCTGGCCGTCATGGCTGTCCATCATGGCTGGCCGTCATGGCTGGCCGTCATGGCTGTCCGTCATGGCTGTCCGTCATGGCTGTCCGTCATGGCTGGCCATCATGGCTGGCCGTCATGGCTGTCCGTCATGGCTGTCCGTCATGGCTGTCCGTCATGGCTGTCCGTCATGGCTGGCCATCATGGCTGGCCGTCATGGCTGTCCGTCATGGCTGTCCGTCATGGCTGTCTGTCATGGCTGTCCGTCATGGCTGGCCGTCATAGCTGGCTGTCATGGCTGGCCGTCATGGCTGTCCGTCATGGCTGGCCGTCATGGCTGGCCGTCATGGCTGTCCGTCATGTCGTCCCTCATGGCTGGCCGTCATGGCTGGCCGTCATGGCTGTCCGTCATGGCTGTCCGTCATGGCTGGTTGTCATGGCTGGGCGTCATGGCTGGCCGTCATGGGTGGCGGTCATGGCTGTCCGTCATGGCTGTCCGTCATGGCTGGTTGTCATGGCTGTCCGTCATGGTTGTCCCTCATGGCTGGCCGTCATGGCTGTCCATCATGGCTGGCCGTCATGGCTGTCCGTCATGGCTGGCCGTCATGGCTGGCCGTCATGGCTGTCCGTCATGGCTGTCCGTTATGGCTGTCCGTCATGGCTGGCCGTCATTGCTGTCCGTCATGGCTGTCCGTCATGGCTGTCTGTCATGGCTGGCCGTCATGGTTGGCCGTCATGGCTGTGCGTCATGGCTGTCCATCATGGTTGGCCGTCATGGCTGGCCGTCATGGCTGGCCGTCATGGCTGTCCGTCCTTGCTGTCCGTTATGGCTGTCCGCCATGGCTGGCCGTCATGGCTGGCCGTCATGGGTGTCCGTCATGGCTGTCCGTCATGGCTGTCCGTCATGGCTGGCCGTCATGGCTGTCCGTCATGGCTGTCCGTCATGGCTGGCAGTCATGGCTGTCCATCATGGCTGTCCGTCATGGCTGGCCGTCATGGCTGTCCGTCATGGCTGTCCGTCATGGCTGTCCTTCATGGCTGGTCGTCATGGCTGTCCGTCATGGTTGTCCGTCATGGCTGTCCGTCATGGCTGGCCGTCATGGCTGTCTGTCATGGCTGGCCGTCATGGCTGGCCGTCATGGCTGTCCGTCATGGCTGTCCGTTATGGCTGTCCGTCATGGCTGGCCGTCATGGCTGGCCGTCATGGCTGTCCGTCATGGCTGGCCGTCATGGCTGTCTGTCATGGCTGGCCGTCATGGCTGCCCGTCATGGCTGTCCGTCATGGCTGTCCGTCATGGCTGGCCGTCATGGCTGTCCGTCATGGCTGGCCGTCATGGCTGGCCGTCATGGCTGGCCGTCAGGGCTGTCCGTCATGGCTGTCCGTTATGTCTGTCCGTCATGGCTGGCCGTAATGGCAGGCCGTCATGGCTGTCCTTCATGGCTGTCCGTCATGGCTGGTCGTCATGGCTGGCCGTCATGGCTGTCCGTCTTTGCTGGCCGTCATGGCTGTCCGTCATGGCTGTCCGTCATGGTTGTCCGTCATGGCTGGCCCTCATGGCTGTTCGTCATGGCTGTCCGTCATGGCTGTCCGTCATGGCTGGCAATCATGGCTGTCCGTCATGGCTGTCCGTCATGGCTGGTCGTCATGGCTGGCTGTCATGGCTGTCCGTCATGGGTGGCCGTCATGGGTGGCCGTCATGGCTGTCCGTCATGGCTGTCCGTCATGGCTGGCCGTCATGGCTCTCCGTCATGGCTGGCCGTCGTGGCTGGCCGTCATGGCTGTCCGTCATGGCTGGCCATCATGGCTGTCCGTCATGGCTCGCCGTCATGGCTGTCCGTCATGGCTGGCCGTCATGGCTGGCCGTCATGGCTGTCCGTCATGGCTGTCCGTCATGGCTGGCCGTCATGGCTGTCCGTCATGGCTGTTCGTCATGGCTGTCCGTCATGGCTGTCCTTCATGGCTGGTCGTCATGGCTGTCCGTCATGGTTGTCCGTCATGGCTGGTCGTCATGGCTGTCCGTCATGGTTGTCCGTCATTGCTGGCCGTCATGGCTGGCCGTCATGGCTGTCTGTCATGGCTGTCCGTCATGGGTGGCGGTCATGGCTGTCCGTCATGGCTGGCCGTGATGGCTGTCCGTCATGGCTGCCCATCATGGCTGGCCGTCATTGCTGTCCGTCATGGCTGTCCGTCATGGCTGGCCGTCATGGCTGGCCGTGATGGCTGGCCGCCATGGCTGTCCGTCATGGCTGGCCGTCATGGGTGGCCGTCATGGCTGGCCGTCATGGCTGGCCGTCATGGCTGTCCGTCATGGCTGGCCGTCATGGCTGTCCATCATGGCTGGCCGTCATGGCTGGCCGTCATGGCTGTCCGTCATGGCTGTCCGTCATGGCTGTCCGTCATGGCTGGCCATCATGGCTGGCCGTCATGGCTGTCCGTCATGGCTGTCCGTCATGGCTGTCCGTCATGGCTGTCCGTCATGGCTGGCCATCATGGCTGGCCGTCATGGCTGTCCGTCATGGCTGTCCGTCATGGCTGTCTGTCATGGCTGTCCGTCATGGCTGGCCGTCATAGCTGGCTGTCATGGCTGGCCGTCATGGCTGTCCGTCATGGCTGGCCGTCATGGCTGGCCGTCATGGCTGTCCGTCATGTCGTCCCTCATGGCTGGCCGTCATGGCTGGCCGTCATGGCTGTCCGTCATGGCTGTCCGTCATGGCTGGTTGTCATGGCTGGGCGTCATGGCTGGCCGTCATGGGTGGCGGTCATGGCTGTCCGTCATGGCTGTCCGTCATGGCTGGTTGTCATGGCTGTCCGTCATGGTTGTCCCTCATGGCTGGCCGTCATGGCTGTCCATCATGGCTGGCCGTCATGGCTGTCCGTCATGGCTGGCCGTCATGGCTGGCCGTCATGGCTGTCCGTCATGGCTGTCCGTTATGGCTGTCCGTCATGGCTGGCCGTCATTGCTGTCCGTCATGGCTGTCCGTCATGGCTGTCTGTCATGGCTGGCCGTCATGGTTGGCCGTCATGGCTGTGCGTCATGGCTGTCCATCATGGTTGGCCGTCATGGCTGGCCGTCATGGCTGTCCGTCATGGCTGTCCTTTATGGCTGTCCGTCATGGCCGTCCGGGGTGGCTGTCCGTCATGGCTGGCCGTCTTGGCTGTCCTTCATGGCTGGCCGTCATGGCTGGCCGTCATGGCTGTCCGTCATGGCTGGCCGTGATGGCTGGCCGTCATAGCTGTCCGTCATGGCTGTCCGTCATGGCTGTCCGTCATGGCTGGTCGTCATGGCTGTCCGTCATGGCTGTCCGTCAGGGCTGTCCGTGATGGCTGTCCGTCATGGCTGGCCGTCATGGCTGTCCGTCATGGCTGTCCGTCATGGCTGTCCGTCATGGCTGGCCGTCATGGCTGGCCGTCATAGCTGTCGGTCATGGCTGTCGGTCATGGCTGTCGGTCATGGCTGCTCGTCATGGCTGTCCGTCATGGCTGTCCGTCAGGGCTGTCCGTTATGGCTGTCCGTCATGGCTGGCCGTCATGGCTGGCTGTCATGGCTGTCCGTCATGGCTGTCCGTCATGGCTGTGCGTCATGGTCGGCCGTCATGGCTGTCTGTCGTGGCTGTCCGTCATGGCTGGCCGTCATGGGTGTCGGTCATGGCTGTTCGTCATGGCTGGCCGTCATGGCTGGCCGTCATGGCTGTCCGTCATGGCTGGCCGTCATGGCTGTGCGTCATGGCTGTCCGCAGATGCTCCCTAGGGATTCATCCCTTCCTCGCAACTTGCCCCTCCCTCTGGCCCTCAATTCTCCTCCCTCCTCCCTCGCCCATTCTTCCTCTCCCTAGCAGCTCCCTAGGGAGCACCAACAGGGATGCGGAGGAGAGATGCTCCCTAGGGATTCATCCCTTCCTTGCAACTATCCCCGCCCTCCGCCACTCAGTTCTTCTCCTTCCTCCCTCGAATTTTTTCCCACCTTCTTCCCTCAACTTGTCCCTCAACTTGTCCCTCAACTTGTCCCTCAACTTGTCCCTCAACTTCTTACTCTTCCTAGCGGTCCACTGCCTGGTCCACTGCTCGGTCCACTGCCCGGTCCACTCCCCGGTCCACTGCCCGGTCCACTGCCCGGTCCACTTCCCTGTCCAGGGTCCGGTTCAGTGCCCGGACAACTGCCGTGTCCAGTGCCGGTCCATTGCCAGGTCCACTGCCCGGTCCACTGCCTGATCCCGTCCCCGATCCACTGCCCGGTCCACTGCCTGGCCTAGTGACTAGTCCACTGCCCGGTCCACTGCCCAGTCCACTCCCCGGTCCACTGCTCAGTCCACTGTCCTGTCCACTGCCTTGTCCAGGGTCCGGTCCACTACCTGGTCCACTGCCCTGTCCACTGCCCGGTCCACTGCACAGTCCACTATCCTATCCAGTGCCCGCGCCACTGCCCTGTCTAGTGCCCGCACCCTGTCTTGTCTTGTCTTGTCTTGTCCAGTGCCCTGTCCGGTCCACTGCCCTGTCTTGCCCCAAATCTCTGTATCTCTCTTCCTCGGTTTTGTTGAGCAAGGAACTGCGATCTGGGCTGGAAAGTTGGCGGAGGCCTCTTCCCAGCAGCAGCGCGGAGCCCAACAGCGAAAGGCATGAAAGCGAGGCAAGCAGGGAGGGCGAGGATGGCGAGGAGGGCAAGGAGGGCAAGGAGGGCAAGGAGGGCAAGCCCGAGCTCCTGCCTCACTGTCCCTGTCCCTGTCACTGTCACTGTCCCTGTCCCTGTCCCTATCCCTGTCCCTGTGCCTGTGCCTGTCCCTATCCCTGAGCATGTCCCTGTCCCAGTCCCTGTCCCTGTCCCTATCCTTGTGCCAGTCCCTGTCCCTGTCCCTGTCCCTGTCTCTGTCCCCGTCCCTGTCCCTATCCCTGTCCCTGTCCATGTCCCTGTCTCTGTCCCAGTCCTTGTACCTGTCCCTGTGCGTGTGCCTGTCCCTCTCCCTTTCCCTCTCCCTCTCCCTCTCCCTCTCCCACTCCCATGTGCCTGTCCCTGTCCCTGTCCTTGTCCTTGTCCTTGTCCCTGTCCCTGTCTCTATCCCTGTCCCTCTCCCTCTCCCTGTCCCTGTCCCTGTCCCTGTCCCTATCCCTGTCCATGTCCCTGTGCGTATCCCTGTCCCTGTCCTTGTCCCTGTCCCTATCCCTGTCCTTCTCCCTGTGCCTGTCCCTGTCTTTGTCCCTGTGCTTGTGCCTGTCCTGGTCCCTGTCCCTATCCCTGTGCCTATCCTTGTGCCTGTCCCTGTGCCTGTCCCTGTGACTGTCCCTGTCCTTGTCCCAATCCCTGTCCCCGTGCTTGTCCCTGCCCCTGTCCCTGTCCCTGTCCCTGTCCCTGTGCTTGTCGCTGTCCCTGTCCTTGACCGTGTCCCTGTCCCTGTCCCTGTCCCTGTCCCTGTGCCTGTCCCTGTGCCTGTCCCTGTGCCTGTGCCTATCCCTGTGCCTCTGCCTGTGCCTGTCCCTGTCCCTATCCCTCTCTCTCTCCCTCTCCTTCTCCCTCTCCCTCTCCCTCTCCCTCTCCCTCTCCCTCTCCCTCTCCCTCTCCCTCTCCCTCTCCCTCTCCCTCTCCCTCTCCCTGTGCCTGTGCTTGTGCTTGTCCCTGTCCCTGTCCATGTCCCTCCCTATCCGTGTCCCTGTCCCTAACCCTATCCCTGTCCTTATGCCTGTGCCTATGCCTGTGCCTGTGCCTGTGCCTGTCCCTGTCCCTATTCCTGTACCTATCCTCGTGCCTGTCCCTATACCTGTCCCTGTCCTTGTCCCAGTCCCTGGTCCTCTCCCTGTCCCTGTCCCTGTCCCTGTCCCGGTCCATGTCCCTGTCCCTGTCCTTGTCCTTGTCCATGTGCCTGTGCCTATCCCTGTCCCTGTCTCGGTCCCTGTCCCCGTCCCTGTCCCTGGCCCTGTCCTTGTCCCTGTCCCTGTCCCAGTCCCTGTCCCTGTCCCTTTCCCTGTCCTTGTCCCTGTCCGTGTGCCTGTGCCAGTGCCTGTGCCAGTCCCTGTCCCGGTCCCTGTGCCTGTGCCTGTGCTTGTGCCTCTGCCTGACCATGTGGCTGTCCCTGTCCCTGTGCATGTGCCTATCCCTGTCCCTTTCTCGGTCCTTGTCCTTGTCCTTGGCCTTGTCCCTTGTCCCTGTCCGTATCCCTGTCCCTGTCCGTGTGCCTGTGCCAGTCCCTGTCCCGGTCCCTGTGCCTGTGTTTGTGCCTATGCCTGTCCCTATCCCTGTTCCTGAACCTATCCCCGTGCCTATCCCTGTCCCTGTTCTTGTCCCTTTCCGTGTGCCTGTGCCTGTGCTTGTGCCTCTACCTGACCCTGTTGCTGTCCCTGTCCCTGTGCATGTGCCTATCCCTATCCTTGTCTCGGTACCTCTCCCTGTCCCTTTCCCTGTCCCTGTCCCTGTCCCTATCCCTGTCCCTGTCTCTGTCCCTGTCCGTGTGCCTGTGCCAGTCCCTGTCCTCGTCCCTGTGCCTGTGTCTGTGCCTGTGCCTGTGCCTGTCCTTGTCCTTGTTCCTGAACCAATCCCCGTGCCTGTCCCTGTCCCTGTCCCTATCCTTATCCCTGTCCCTGATCCTCTCCCTGTCCCTGTCCCTGTCCCTGTCCCCGTCCCCGTGCCTGTCGCCGTCGCCGTTGCAGTCCCTGTCCCAGTCCTTGTCCCTATCCCTGTCCCTGTCCCTAACCCTATCCCTGTCCCTGTCCCGGACCCTGTCCCGGTCCATGTCCCTGTCCCTGTCCCTGTGCCTGTGCTTGTGCATGTGCCTGTGCTTGTGCATGTGCCTGTGCTTGTGCCTGTGCTTGTGCCTGTGCCTGTCCCTGTAACGGTTCCAATGCCTGTGCCTGTGCCTGTGCCAGTCCCTGTCCTTGTCCCTGTCCCTGTGCCTGTCCTTGTGCCTATCCTTGTCCCCGTCCCTATCCATGTCCTTGTCCCTGTTCCTCTCCCTGTCCCTGTCCCTCTCCCTGTCCCTATCCCTGTCCCTGTCCCTGTCCTTGTCCCTGTCCCTGTCCATGTCCCTATTCCTGTCCCTTTCCCTGTGCATGTGCTTATCCGTGTTCCTGTCTCGGTCCCTGTCCCTGTCCCTGTCCCTTGCCCTGTCCCTGTCCCTCTCCCAGTCCCAGTCCCTGTCCCTGTCCCTGTCCCTGTCCCTGTTCCGATCCCAGTCCCTGTCCTTGTTCGTGTGCCAGTGCCTGTGCCAATCCCTGTCCTGGTTCCTGTGCCTTTGCTTGTGCCTGTGCCTGTGTTTGTGCCAATGCCTGTCCCTGTGCCTGTGCCTATCCGTGTCCCTATGCCTGTCCCTGTCCCTATACCTGTGCCTGTCCCTGTCCCTGTCCCTGTCCCAGTCCCTTTCCCTGTCCCTGTCCCAGTCCCGGTCCCGGTCCCGGTCCCGGTCCCTGTCCCGGTCCCTGTCTTTGTCCCTGTCCCTATCCCTGTCCCTGTACCTGTGCCTCTGCCGGTCCCTGTGCTTGGGCCAGTGCCTGTCCCTGTCCCTGTCCCTGTCCTTGTGCCTGTCCCCTTCCCTGTCCCTGTCCCTGTTCTTGTCCCTTTCCCTGTGCCTGTGCCTGTGCCTGTGCTTGTGCCTTTGCTTGACCCTGTGGCTGTCCCTGTCCCTGTGCCTGTGCCTATCCCTGTCCCTGTCTCGGTCCCTGTCCCTGTCCCTGTCCCTGGCCCTGTCCTTGTCCCTATCCCGGTCCCAATCCCTGTCCCTGTCCCTCCCTGTCCTTGTCCCTGTCCGTGTGCCTGTGCCAGTCCCTGTCCCGGTCCCTGTGCCTGTGTCTGTGCTTGTGCCTGTGCCTGTCCCTGTCCCTATTCCCGTACCTATCCTCGTGCCTGTCCCTATCCCTGTCCTTGTCCCAGTCCCTGGTCCTCTCCCTGTCCCTGTCCCTGTCCCTGTCCTTGTCCCCGTCCCCATGCCCGTCGCCGTCGCCGTCGCGATCCCTGTCTCGATCCCTGTCCCTCTCCCTGTCCCTCTCCCTGTCCCTTTCTCTGTCCCCGTCTCCGTCCCCGTGCCCGTGCCCATACCTGTGCCCATCGTCGTCGCCGTCGCGGTCCCTGTCCCGGTCCCTGTCCCTGCCCCTATCCCTGTCCCTGTCCCTTTCCATGTGCCTGTCCCTGTCCCTGTCCCTGTCCCTGTCTCGCTCCCGGTCCCGGTCCCTGTCCCTGTCCCTGTGCCTGTGCTGGTGCCTGTGCCTATGTCTGTCCCTGTCCCGCCTGTGCCTTTGCCTGTGCCTGTCCTTGTCCTTGTCCCTGTGCCTGTCCTTGTCCCTATACATGTGCCTGTCCAAGTGCTTGTCCCTGTCCCCTTCCCTGTCCCTGTCCCGGTCCGTGTCCCTGTCCCTGTCCATGTCCCTGTCCTTGTCCCCGTCCCTGTCCCTGTGCCTCTCCCTGTCCCTGTGCCTGTGCCTGTGCCTGTCCTTGTCCGTGTCCTTGTGCTTGTCCTTGTCCCTGTGCCAATCCCTGTTCGTGACACGGTCCCTGTTCCTGTCCCTGTCCTTGTGCCTCTGCCTTTGCCTGTCCCTGCGCCTGTCCCTGTCCTTGTCCCTGTTCCTGTCCCTGTCCGTGTCCTTGTCCCTGTCCCTGTCCCTGTCCCGGTCCCGGTCCCTGTCCCTGTCCTTGTCCGTGTCCCACTCCCTGTCCCTGTCCCTGTCCCTGTGCCTGTGCCTGTGCCTGTGCATGCGCATGTCCCTGTCCCTTTCCCTGTGTGTGTCCCTGTGCCTGAGCCTGTGCCTGTGCATGTGCCTGTCCCAATGCTTTTGCCTATGCCTGTGCCTATCCCTGTCCCTGTCTCTGTCCCTGTCTCTGTCCCTCTCCCTCTCCCTCTCCCTCTCCCTCTCCCTCTCCCTCTCCCTCTCCCTCTCCCTCTCCCTCTCCCTATCCCTGTCCCTGTGCCTGTCCCTTTGCCTTTCCTTGTCCCTGTCCTTATCCCTGTCCCTGTTCCTGTTCCTCTCCCTTTCCGTGTCCTTGTTCCTGTCCCTGTCCCCGTCCCTGTCCCCGTCCCCGTCCCTGTGCCCATGCCCGTCGCCGTCGCTGTCGCGGTCCGTGTTCCGGTCCCTGTCCCTGTCCTTGTCCTCGTGCCTGTGCCTGTCCCTGTCCCTGTCCCTATCCTTGTCCCTGTCCCTATCCTTGTCCCTGTCCTTGTCCCGGTCCCTGTCCCGGTCCCTATCCCTGTGCCTGTCCCTGTCCGTGTCCCACTCCCTGTCCCTGTCCCTGTCCCTGACCCTGTCCTTGTGCCTGTGCCTGTGCCTGTGACTGTCCCTGTCCCTTTGCATGTCCCTGTCCCTATACCTGTGCTTGTCCCTATCCCTGTCCCTGTCCCTTTCCCTGTCCTTGTCCTTGTCCTTGTCCCTGTGCCTGTGCCTGTGCTTGTCCCTGTCCCTATCCCTGTCCTTGTCCCTATACCTGTGCCTGTCCCTATCCCTGTCCCTGTCCCTGTCCCTGTCCCTGTCCCTGTTGTAAAAGGAACTAGCTTGGAAGAGAAAAGATTGAATTGAATAGGGAGCCAAGAGGCTCTTTTGTACAAAACAAGGAGCAAGGAAGAGTTGGAAGGGAAGCTCTCCTATTGGCCATAAAGTGGACCAATGGGAGAGGTTGCTTGTAGGGCAAGCAACCACAAAGTGTGGTGCTCTCCGATTGGCCACTATGTGGACCAATGAGAGAGATTGCTTGGAAGGCAAGCAACCACAAAGTGTGGTGCTTGGTGATTGGTTGGTTCCTAGGACCAAGGACCATTTGGTTGGAATAGTGCCAACCAAATGTCTAGGACCAAATCCAATTTTGACCAATCCAAATGTGGGGTTGGTCAACCCAACCAACAACCCCCTAATAATTAGAATGACTACACCTCCTAATCTAGGCATGCATGTTGTATAGATATATATGTTACAACAGTTGTTAGAAATAGATTGCAAATCCCACTTTTGTATTTGTATTTTTATATCCTAGTTTAGGTTATGAATGTTCTAGTGGGTTGGGGTGTATTCACCAATCCCAACCTCACCCAATTGAAATCCCCCCAATCTCCAATTACCCAATTAGAAATTTTGGAGATCCCAATGGGAAATCCCCCCGATTCCCCTTTCATCCATTCTCTCTCACCTTTCCATGTACTTATAGAGCCTTGGGCTCGTTACCTAATTAATCATTTCAGCTCTATTTTTTACACCTGTGCCTTTGCCTGTCCCTGTGCCTTTGCTTGTGCCTGTCCCTGTCCCTATCCTTGTGCCTGTCCCAGTCCCAGTCCCTGTCGTTGTCCCTGGCCCTGTCCCTGTTCCTGTCCCTGTCCCTGTCCTTGTCCCTATCCCTATCCCTATTCTAGTCCCTTTCCCTCTGCCTATGCCTATGCTTGTGCCTTTGCCTGACCCTTTGGCTTTCCCTGTCCTTGTGCCTGTGCCTGTGCTTGTGCATATGCATGTAACTGTCCCTTTCCCTTTCCCTGTACCTGTCCCTGTCCCAGTCCCTGTCCTAGTCCCTGTGCCTGTGCCTGTCCCTATCCCTATCCCTATCCCTATCCCTGTGCCTATTCCTGTGCCTGTCCTTGTCCCTGTCCCTGTCCCGGTCCTTGTCCCTGTCCCTGTTCCTCTCCCTGTCCCTGTCCCTGTCCCTGTCCCCGTCCCCGTCCCTCTTCCCGTGCCTGTGCTAGTCGCCGTCGCCGTCGCAGTCCCTGTCCCAGTCACGGTCCCTGTCCCTGTCCCCGTCCCTGTCCCTGTCCCTGTCCCTGTCGCTGTCGCTATCGCTGTCCCTGTCCCTGCCCCTGTCCCTGTTCCTGTCCCTGTCCCTGTCCATATCCTTCTGCCTGTGCTTGTGCCTGTGCATGTGTCTGTCCCTGTCCCTTTGCCTGTGCCTATGCTTGTGACTATCCCTGTCCCAATCCCTGTGCCTGTCCGTGTCCCTATACCTATGCCTGTCCCTGTCCCTATCCCTGTCCCTGTCCCTGTCCCTGTCCCTGTCCCTGTCCCGATCCCTGTCCCGGTCCCTGTCTCTGTCCCTTTCCCTGTCCCTGTCCTTGTCCCCGTCCCTGTCCCTATCCCTATCCTTGTCCCTGTCCCTGTCCTTGTCCCTATCCCTGTCCTTGTCCCTGTCCCTGTACCTGTGCCTATGCCTGTCCCTGTCCCAGTCCCTGTGCGTGTGCCTGTGCCTGTCCCTGTCCCTGTCCCTGTCCCTGTCCTTGTCCCTGTCCCTGTCCCTGAGCTTGTCCCTGTGCCTGTCCTTGTCCCTGTCCCTGTCCTTGTCCCTGTCTCTGACCCGGTCCCGGTCTCTATCCCGGTCCCTGTCCCTGTCACTGTCCTTGTCCCTGTCCATGTCCCGGTCCCTGTCCTTGTCCCTATTCCTATCCCTTTCCCCCTCCCTGTTCCTCTCCCTGTCCCTATCCCTGTCCTTGTCCCTGTCCCCGTCCTCGTGCCCGTGCCCGTCGCCGTCGCCGTCGCGGTCCCTGTCCTGGTCCCTGTCCCTGTCCCTGTCCCTGTCCCGGTCCCTGTCCCTATCCCTGTCCCTGTCCCTGTCCCTGTCCCTGTACCTGTCCTTGTCCCTATCCCTGTCCCTGTCCCTGTCCCGCTCCCGCTCCCGGTCCCTGTCCCTGTCCCTGTCCCTGTGCCTGTGCGTGTGCCTGTGTCTATCCCTGTCCCTGTGCCTATGCTTGTGCCTGTGCCTGTGCCTTTGCCTGTGCTTGTCCCTGTCCTTGTCCCTGTGCCTGTCCGTGTCCCTATACCTGTGCCTGTCCCTGTCCCTATCCCTGTCCCTGTCCTGGTCCCTGTCTCGGTCCCTGTCCCTGTCCCTGTCCCGGTCCCGGTCCCTGTCCCTGTCCCTGACCCTGTCCCTTTCCCTGTCCATGTCCATGTCCCTGTCCCTGTCCTTGTCCCTGTGCCTCTGCCTGTCCATGTGCCTGTGCCTGTCCCTGTCCCTCTCCTTGTGTTTGTCCTTGTCCCTGTGCCTGTCCCTGTCTGTGTCCCTGTCCCTGTTCCTGTCCATGTCCCTGTGCCTCTGCCTCTGCCTGTCCCTGTATGTGCCCCTGTCCTTGTCCCTGTCCCTCTCCCTGTCCCTCTCCCTGTCCTTGTCCCTGTCCCTGTCTCGGTCCCGGTCCTTTCCCGGTCCCTGTCCCAGTCCCTGTCCTTGTTTGTGCCTGTGCCTGTGCGTGTCCTTGTGCCTGTCCTTGTCCCTGTCCCTACGCGTGTGCCTGTGCCTGTGCCTGTGCATGTGCCTGTCCCTGTGCCTGTGCCTGTCCCTGTCCCTGCCCCTGTCCCTGTCCCTGTGCCTGTTCCTGTCCTTGTCCGTGCCCCTATCCCCGTCCCTGTCCCTGTCCTTGTCCCTGTCCCTATCCCTGTCCCTGTCCCTGTTGCTGTCCCTGTTTCAGTCCCTGTCCCTGTCCTCGTCCCTGTCCCTGTGCCTGTGCCTGTGCCTGTGTCTATTCCTATCCCTATGCCTTTACATGTGCCTGTCCTTGTTCCTGTGCCTGTCCCTGTCCCTGTGCCTGTGCCTTTGCCTGTCCCTGTGCCTGTCCCTGTCCGTGCACCTGTCCCCGTCCCCGTCCCTGTCCCCGTCTTCATCCCCGTCCCCGTCCCCGTCCCCGTCCCCGTCCCCGTCCCCGTCCTTGTCCCCGTCCCTGTCCCCATCCCTGTGTCTGTGCCTGTCCCTGTCCCTGTCCCTGTCCCTGTCCCTGTCCCTGTCCCTGTCCCTGTCCCTGTCCCTGTCCCTGTCCCTGTCCCTGTCCCTGTCCCTGTCCCTGTCCCTGTCCCTGTCCTTGGGCGTGTAAGAGTATCATGAGAAAGGACAATATCATTGTGTCTGTGTGTCGTCGTAAAAAAAGTTCGAGCGTTCATAGTGTACTGCCAGGATTTCAGCTCGGCACAGCTAAAATCCTACTAGCAAACATTTCTACATTGGGGATGCATATGGTACCATGCAGACTTTCCATCGGCACCGTTCAACCTTCGGTTTGTAGCGTCTTAAGAGGCAGTGTACAAACATCCCAGCATCACTTCAATTTTGCCTAGTACTACTGTAACTGTATGAGTGGGAATGGAACAGCCACTCAATATTGGAAAGAGATCCTCCGAAAATCAGGTCCCCACAAGTGACGAGCGAACTGGCTAAAATAGGGCACGGACGTGCTAGGACGAGCTAGGGCGAGGACCTCGGGACGTGAATGGTTTGGTTGGGTGTCGAGGGTGTCGGAACGCGACTCGGGGAGGTTTGGGCCGACAATAATGGCCGAACCTGCGAGTTCGAGGTCTTCGGGTGTACGCGCTGTAGTTCAGCGCAGTAAGGAATGTTAATTCCTTCCACTCTCCCACCTTCTAGATAAGGCATTCCATATATCGAATGTCGTATCATGAAAAGTAATCCTCGATGTGACTGTAGGTCTTCAGCACAATGACGAGCGCAATGATTACGCAGTCCTGACGAGGTCTTCAACTTGAAATGTGATCGATGGCCATAAAACGTCGAAACGATCGGTTTTAATCTTCGTCGTCGAAGATTTTCGAATTCTTCAGTTGACCGAACAGGTACTAGCGAAAACTCATTGTGAAATTGTAAACGGTCAATCTGGCTATTGGTGATGACGCGTTGCTGAGAAAATATTGTAATGATGACATGAGGGAGGACGTGGCCGATGGTTTGTCGAACTGGAAGGGACCGTTCATCTAGTCGCGAGGTCGTTCCTGACACATACCGTAATCCCCCGTATATAACACCCGCCAAAATAGTCACTCCGCGGGTGGTTTATGCGGGGGAGAGCTTATGATAGGGTGAATTTAGGAGAGCACCCGCTTTTCGGGGGTTGCATTTTACATAACACCCTCCTCGTTTTATGCTGCAAAGAACAGTATTTCCTATCAAACCTAGAATTGAATAATGTGAGAGAGAGAGAGTACACAAACATATACCTAAATGTTGTACTCTCTAGAAGGTGACCCTATACAGTCTATACAAACATGATAACTACACATGTTTGACACACCCCCTGGACTGCATAGGGGAATGTTCTAGACAAGTAGCTCAGGGTGGCACTACTAGTCCAGCCTCTGAGACAAGGGTCTAAAAGACCAGTCAGAAGGAGTACAGACAAGGCAAGAACGAGTACAGGGCGGCACTACTAGTCCAACCACTGTGAGAGGACACAAGTCCAGTCTGAGTGTATACATATATATATATACGACAGTACAAAGTCAAGGCCCGAGTAAGTGAGAGACTACAGGAACCAGACCAAGCTGTAAACAGTGCCGCTGATGATCTTTAGGCGCAAGCGCCTTCGTAAAGATATCAGCTGTGTTGGCACCGGAGGCCAAGTGTACTACGCGAGCCTGGCGCCGCTGCTGTAGCTCGCGCAGGAGGAAGTACCGCAGCTGGATGTGCTTCGCTCTGCCCTCGAGTCGAGGCTCCTGACACAGGAGAATCATGGCCCTATTGTCAGCGTACAGGACCGGGGCAGAGCTAGGCCGCTCACCTAAGTCAGTGAGCAAGAAGGTCAGCCAGCGGAGCTCCTGTGCCGCCATGGCACCGGCGTAGATCTCAGCCTCACAGCTGGACTGGGCAACCGACGAGGAGCGGGTAGCTCTCCACGAGACAGCACCTGAGCCAAGGCTAAAGCAGTAGCCCTGGGAAGACCTGAGCGTCTCGGCGTCGTCTGCCCAAGAAGCGTCTGTGTGTCCAGTAAGGACCACTGGCCTGCGTCCGCCTAGCACTAACCCCATGCCCGATGTACTTGCAAGATAACGCAAAACCCTCTTAGCGGCAGACCAGTGCTGAGGTCGGTGTCTGCCTGTGGCCACAAAACGAGCCAGGATGCTGAGAGGGTATGCGAGATCTGGGCGAGTGCAAGTCATCAGGTACATGAGGCAACCCACTAGCTCAGTGTAAGGACCACTGGGATCTACCGACTCCTCAGGAACTGGAGCGGAGAGTCTGTGGTCCAGAGGAAGAGGGGTGGGCTGTGCGGAGGAGAACTGAAGGCCGAACCTCTGAAGGACCTGGCGCACCAAGTGTGACTGAGTCAGGGTGATGGTGCGCGCGGCTCTGTCCCTGGAGATCTGCAAGCCAAGGTAACGGCGCAGCTCTCCAAGGTCAGTGCAGGTGTGTCTCTTCAGCAGCTCTGCCTTCACGGAGGCCAGTGCGTCCCTGTCAGCTGTGGCAAAGACCAGGTCGTCTACGTAGACGAGGATGTAGAACGGAGTCGAGCCAGCACGAACGAAGAGCGAGGGGTCTGCAGAGGACGGAAAGAACTGCAGGTCAGCAAGAGTAGCACGCAGCGTGTCGTGCCACTCACGAGGCGCCTGGCGCAGGCCGTAGACTGGGCGCCGCAGAAGCCACTGGGTCCCAAGGGGGAAGGTGCCAGTAAAGCCCTGAGGACGACGCAGGTAGACCTGCTCGTGAAGGCTGCCCTGAAGAAAGGCAGTGGAGAAGTCGAGGGAGTGAAGCTCGTAGTCACGCTGAGCCGCTACGTGTAGCAGAACCCGAAGAGTAGTCATCTTCGGGGTAGGAGCGAAAGTCTGAAAGAAGTCCACCCCCTCGCGCTGACTGAAGCCTCTAGCCACGTAACGCGCCTTGAACACAGGCGGCTCTCCAGGAGGGCGCTTCACCTTGAAGAGCCAACGGCCATCGACCACGTTCACCCCAGGTGGGGGAACTGCGTCGACGAAGGTGCCGGTGGATCTCCAAGATGCCATCTCCTGCTCCATGGCAGCTATCCACTGAGAGGCCCAAGGTCCCGAAACCGCCTCAGCGTAAGTACGAGGGGTCGGGATGTCAAAAGCGTCTGGGTCACCCTCAGGGACTAGCAGCATGGAACAGAGATGGGGAGCAGCCTCGGACAGGAAAGCAAGCTCAAACTGGCGGTCCTCCAGGACGTCACTGCCGAGGGCAGGAGCACCCCCGACAGACGGAGGACAGGCAGGGTCAGAGACCAGAGCGGAGGCGTAGTCAAGGCGGCGGGTAGAGGCGAAGTCAGCGACCGCAGCGACAAGGGCGTCAAGACTCGACACTGGAACAGACGGGTCGGTAACGAGAGAGGCAAGGACCCGAGGAACAAGAGGACGAGCGGCACGAAAGTAGTCAGACAGAGGAGGAGACGCAACGACAAGAGAGGACGGAGGAGGAGACGGGAGGAGGGGAGGACGAGACGCGTGGGAGCGGAGCAACATAGGGTGAGTGCGCGGGACGGGGGAGACAGGACGAGCACGGGAGGGGCGGCGAGACCAGACGTGAGAGGGCGGCGTCGGGTCAGGAGACAGAGGAGGGGACACGGGTGGGGAACGAGGGGGAAAACGAGCCGGGGACGAGCCCGGCGGAGGGAACACAGGGCCGTAGACGGGAAGAGGGGGAGACGGCCGGGGAGGAACAGGCGCAGGGTCAGGGGACGGAAGGCCGAGCAGACGGAGGGCGGACACCGGCGGGGACTGCTGCTGCGGCGACACAACACCAACGCCAGGGCCACAAGCTGCGCGACGGCTACCTCCCGAACCCTCCACACCGGCACCCCCAGAAGGGACACCCCCAGAGCCCGAAACACCGCCAGCACCGGTACCACCCCCAGGCCCGCCGGGACAAGCCACAACAGGAGCCCCGGGACTAGTACCCACCTCAACTCCAGCACCCCCAGAGTCCACAAACAGCGGCAGCGACGACGGCGGCGGCGGCGGCGGCGGCTGCAGCGACGGCCTCGACGGCGGCGGCGGCGGAGACGACGGCTGCAGCAGCTGCGGCGACGGCGGCTGCGGAGGCGGTGGAGGAGGAGACACCGGGGGAGGGACAGACGGCGAGGACTGCGCCAAAGGACTACCAGAGTCAGAAGACTCGTCGACCGGAACGACCGACGGGAGGGGGGTGACGTGAGACACACCAGAGGGGGCCGGACGGGGGGGCGGGGGGGGGGAGGGGCAGGGGCCACCAGGGAGGGAGGAACCAGGAACAGGGGGGGAGTAACCGGGGGACCACGGTGGGGAAAGCGGCGGAAGAAGGAGACGGACTCGTCAAAGGTGACGTCGCGAGAGTGAAAGAAACGGTGAGACGGCGGGTGGTAGAAGTGCCAGTCGGACGCGTCAAGGGGGAAACCGAGGAAGACGCAGGGGAGGGTGCGGGCAGTGAGCTTGTCCGTGCCAGAGGCACGAACGTGAGCAAGGCAGCCCCAGACGTGGAACGCAGACGCGTCACCAGGGGACCCGGTCCACAGAAGGGTCGGCGAAACCTGCGGCCGCTGGGGGTGCGGCCACAGGTTAAGCTGGTGAGCGGCGTAGCGCACGGCGAACGGCCACAGAAAATGGGGTGCACCGGCGTGGATCATGGAGGTGCGAGCCACCTCCATGACCAAACCGATGCGTCGCTCAGCGACCCCATTCTGCTGCGGGGAGTCCGGCAAGGTAAACGTCTGGGTGATGCCCTCCGCACGACAGAAGCGACCAAGGACACCTGAGGCGAACTCGCCACCCCGGTCGGAGTGGAGGCGCAAGGCAGGGAGACCGCGGTGGAGACGAGCAGAGACAAGCCAGGGGATGAGAACGTCAGGCACGTCGGCCTTCCGCTCCAGGGGAAAGACGGTGGTGTAACGTGTGAAGTCGTCGACAAGCACTAGGAAGAAGCGCTCGCGACGCGGCCCATGGACCGGGGCTGGGCCCCAGACGTCCATGTGCAGAGTCCGCAGGGGTGCGGTGGTAGGGGGAAAAGAGGAGGAGTGAGGGGCACGGCGGAGCCGGCCCTAAACCCTACCTTTTCAAGTTCAGCTCGATTGAGAAAAAAAACGAGCAGGATGAAAAACGCAATGTCAACTACCATTAGCAACGAAAAAACGGGCAGAAACATCAACACAATTTGCAGCGCGAAATCGAAACGTCAGCAAAGGTCGAGACTCGGGAGAATTTAGACCGTCGAAGTCGCGGATTCTGTTGTGATTTGACGGTCAGAATCCTCCCGAGTGAAATCCTCCCGTCGAAGTCGCGGATTCTGTCGCGATCATGACGGTCGCAGGTGCTGCATAAATCAGCAGGGATTGGCCAACAACGATTGGTTCGTGAGTTTCGTCTTAACAGATGCTGTACCTCGCTAATAGTCGCTCCGCGCATTTTTGAACACACATGGCCTGAAACACGCAAATTCAAATTGCATTTTACATAACACATGGGCACTATATTTTTCCGGGCCACTGTTAACACCCTGTCATTTTTTTAGTGAATTTTTTATATACACCATAGGGTGTTATATACGGGGGATTACGGTACAAGCACACGCGCGCGTTCGTGGCTGTAGAAGTCAGCGAACTCCATCAACGAATAGACGAACTTTGACGAGGAAACATAACTGAAACGCGTGTCGGACGGAGATGGATAATAGAACACCCCGGAGGGGTCATTAAAAGTTTGCAGCACAGCTGCACTTCTCCCCCCCTCCAAGAAGAAACAACTCCCAACGAGCCAAGTAAAACTTCAGCGTAGTCAAAGTAAACCCACACCGCGGCTTGAAAATCCAGCAACTCTGCTGCAAGGATGCTTGAAAAACTCCAACAGGTAGAACATCCAAACAGCTCCAAAGGAAAATTATGATGCTGGGCAACCGCTTCTGAGGTCCTGAAAATCAACGACAACTACTCTAGAAGACTCCCACGAGCTGAAAAGTTTCCGCACACAGTCAAAACGCTGCTGGCAAGCTGGCCCCAACACAGCTTCAACAGTCCCGCTTCCAAATCTTGATTGGATACTGTTTCGGTGGATGGCGAATGGCGCGGGCGGTCTTGTTTACACAGGCGAGCGAAAATAAGCGAATTGAGGATGGAGGTGGTAGCGGGTGTTGGCGAGAGGTTGGCGACGATGGCGAAGGAAGGTAACCTGTATTAGAACACTCCAGTGAACACCTCGAGCCGACCCCAAGGTCAAATGACGTCAGCTGCATCAGCATTTGTTGTCCGTACACACCGAAATTTTGGGCAAGGGCCAAAACAGCCGCCACTCCCGTTTTCCTCCATGAAATTAAAGCAGTCCGAGAATGTCGGGCGATGTCGTTCGTACCCCGGAAGATATCGGGTACCACATCAGCGGTCAACACAGAGCCGCTCCACGCGGTTTTATCGGAAACCCAGGGACCGCTGTCGTGAAACCAGCTGCAACACTGCTTCGAAAAACCCGTAAACGTCGGAGACACGATGCCCAGCTGTGAACATGAAGTGCGACCCAGTTCGTCGGGTAGACTGCACGACATGCCCCTGAACTTAGCTTCTCCCACAACTCCGCTTCACCGCTACGCAGGTACTCCCAAACTGCTGGTGCGTAACAGCTGCGCCGCTGGTTCCCGAAGAATTCCCCGTCTGGCACCGGGCGTTGAGCAGCGCGCCGACTTTCACCCGTCACTGCGCCCGCCATAACACCAAAACAGGTCCTAGGCTTTCGTGCATTGACAAGTAGCCCCATTAACCAGGGACGACCCCCGAAAGCTCCGCCGCACCCCGAAAACTTTGGAAATAGTATCGAACTCCAGCTGGAACAGTCTTGTCGCAGCTACCCCGACAATCTCGGCAGGTCGTCGTTCACCCAACTCCCCTCTTTTGCCGGTCATACCAGAAACGCACGTGCGCCGAGCGCACCAACTCCTTTTTTTTTTTTTTTTTTTTTTTTTTTTCATACTGTTGAACCTCACAGTACTCCCGTATTTTAACCGGCACAGGTTAACTGCAGCTCTGTCCACGTTATTCGTCCAGGACCGTCGGATTAGTATTAAACCTGAACTTGGAACCTGGCGTGGAAGCGTGAGCCGTTGGAAGCCGGTAGGTGGCCATTCTGCTACCGCCACGTAGCCCAACACGGGGGCACTCAGCTTGAGATTTCCGCTACGCTGCCCTGCTCTTCCTGAAGTGTTGAAGTTCCCCTCTCGTCCAACCCGGTCTGTCGCATCTCCGTACGTTTTACCGGTAGAAACCCCAGAAAATCGCGGGCACTAAACGATGCACCAGAGACGTTTTTTCCTAGGGCGCTGGCCTGTCTCCAAGGCTGTTTCCCTAGAAAAAACGCAGGCGCCACTGTCGTATTCTGGGAAATGGGCTTGGCGTGAAGATCGTCCACGACATCCGCAATTGTCGGTGCCGATGTATCGGATGCCAGGAACAGCTGCCGCCGATACTGCAGAAACAGTTGGCACGAAGGTGGCCGACTCCGAACTTTTCGGAAGTTAACAGCACACGCCGGCCCATGTTGCGTCGCTCCTGCCGGAAATTATCATGACGCACCCACCTAGCAGCAATCCGCTCCAGTTTGGACGGGACAACACACCACTCCCGCATAATTCGGATAGCTGGTACATGTCGTCTTTTCCCATCAGAATAATTCCTGACGCACATTCCTCGTGCGCCTGGCGAGGTCCACAGCTGTCGTTTTCCCACGAGGCGGGCCTCGCAATTTTCGCGAGCCACTGACGAAGTCCGCGCGAGACGAAAATTCCTTCGCCGCGTAACGACGGCGCCAGTTGCCGCTACGAAAAATTGAAATGAACGCCACTAAAAGTACGTGGCAAAAACTCGCGACAGACACAGCTGTCCGTTCCGGGGGGAGGGCTGGGCACGATCAATCCAGACTGTCCAAAGGAAGGGATCGAGTGGCATAGAGGCGCACACGCTATCGTTGTTGTAGGAGCTAATCATATCTAGCTCCTGGACAACCGCTGTGCAGCCTCAGGCCCTCCGGCCATCCCTCCTCCCCCCCCCCCCCCCCCCCCCCCCCCCCCCCCCCGAAAAAAAAAATCTCGGGCAGGCGGAAGCGACTAGCCTAAGAAAGTGCTATAAATACCAGATGTTATGAGTGGGAATGGAACAGCCACTCAATAATGGAAATAGAACCTCCGAAAATCAGGTCCCCACAAGTGACGAGCGAACTGGCTAAAATAGGGCACGGACGTGCTAGGAAGAGCTAGGGCGAGGACCTCGGGACGTGAATGGTTTGGTTGGGTGTCGAGGGTGTCGGAACGCGACTTAGGGAGGTTTGGGCTGACAATAATGGCCGAACCTGCGAGTTCGAGGTCTTCGGGTGTACGCGCTATAGTTCAGCGCAATAAGGAATGTTAATTCCTTACAGTATCTAGATTGGCAACAGTAACTCAGGTGGTATGGTTGTCAAACATGTGTGTATGTTTAGTAGACTACATAGGGTCATGCCATAGAGAGTACAACCCATTAGCTATATACCCCTGTATGCTCACATTCTAGTCAACCATTCTAACTTTGAGATGGTATCATGAGTAGGTCAGTTCCCCCCCCACCCGTGCTTCCGCCTTAGGTCCTAGCTGCCCCGCTGGCCCCACTGCCCTGTTGCCTTGCTGGCCCGTTGGCCCCGTCTCCTAGCGCCTGCTGGCCCGGCGGCCCCATTCCCTAACGCCTAAACGCCTGTGGCCCCGTCACCTAGCGCCTAGCTGCCCCGCTGGCCTCGCGGCCCCGTCACCTAGCGCCTAGCTGCCCGTGGCCCCGCGTCCCCGTCACCTAGCGCCTAGCCGCCCCGCTGGCCCCGTGGCCCCGTCACCTAGCGCCTAGCCGTCCGTGGCCCCGCGGCCCCGTCACCTAGCGCCTAGCCGCCTCGCTGGCCCCGCGGCCCCGTCACCTAGCGCCTAGCCACCCCGCTGGCCCCGCGGCTCCGTCACCTAGCGCCTCGCCCGCCTGTGGCCCCGTCGTATGTCACGTGGCACCTAACGGCCCTGTGGCCCTGTCGCCCCGTCGCCTTGCGCCTAGCCATCCTGCTGGCCCCGTGGCCTCGTCGCCCCTAGCGTAGCCGCTTCGTCGGCCAGTCGCCTAGCCGCCCCGTCGCCTAGCCGCCCCGTCGCCTAGCCGCCCTGTCGCCTAGCCTCCTCGTCACCTAGCCGCCCCGTCGCCTAGCCGCCCCGCGGCCTCGTCACCCCGCTGCTCCGCGGCCCGTCACCCAGCCGCTCCGTGGCCCTGTCGCCTAGCCTCCCCGCGGCCCCGTCGCCCAGCTGCTCAGCCGCCCCCATTCCCCACCCTTGGTCGTGTTTCCCGGTCCCCGCTCGCTAAACCGGCCCTCTCCACCGTCCTGCACTGCGCCCCACCGTGCTGCACCACTCAGCACCGTGCGGCACTGCACTACACCGGCCCCACCGCACTTCACCGCACCGCACCGCGCCCCACCGCACTGCACCGCGCGGCACCGCACTGCACCGTGCCCCCCCACATTGCACCGTTCTGCGCCGCGCGGAGCTGCACTGCACCGCGTTCCTCCATACTGCACCGTACAGCACTGCTCTCCACTGCTCCTCGTCGCACCGTCCCGCCCTTCACCACCTGTTCGCTGCTGCAGCGTCCATAATGACGGACTCGGTGCTGCGCTTTGACGCGGAGGGTCAGCCGGTTGAGTTCAACACGTGGCTCGTTGACCTTCCCCGTCACCTTACTAGTCAGCGGCAGGATGGCCACTCCCTGGCCGTCCACATTGACGGTACGCTCCCCTGTCCGTCGAGCGTTATTCCGCCCCGTCCTCTACCTATGCCGGCCACCTGATCCTTCTCATGCTCTTCCCTGATCTCGCGTCTTTCTCCACCATCGCTGACCTGGCTACGCACCTGCGCACGCTCGATGCGAGCTGGCGCGCTGCCTGCACTGAGGCCCAACTTAGTGTGTTTCAGCCCCCTATTTTCTCTACCCTTTACCTGCTTGCCACCTGCCTCCCTGACCGCTTGGCTACTGCTCGCGACCACTTTCTGAGTCTGCACCTCGCTGACCTCACCCTCCTGGACTTTGTCGACACCCTTTCTGCCATAGAGACCTGTCAACGCTCTATGGCCCAGTCTAGCGGTGCTGCGCCAGTCCCTATCCTTCAGGGTTGTGCTCCCGCTTAGTTCACTTACTATGACGGTTCTGCGGCTGTCGTTGAGACAGCCCCTGCTGCTGAGACTGCTGCCGAGGTGGCCGCAACGCAGTCCCGTTATGATAAGGCCCGCCGCCCCAAGGCTGGGCGCGGCGATGGTAGTGGAGGAGGGGGTGGAGGTGGTGGTGGAAGTGGTTCATCCACTGGCGGTAGTATCGACGAGGGGGTTGGGGCTGGTGCCTCGGAGCACCAGCCCCAGCGGGAGCAGCAGCAGGGGCCACAGCTTGACCAGCAGCAGCAGCAGCAGCAGTCGCAGCGGAGGGTCGGCCACTTCCCGTCTGGGTAGCCTGGCGCCGGTGGTGGTGGTCGTCGTGGTGGTCGTGCACGTAGCTCGTCGTCGGGTGGTGGTGCGAGTGACGGGCGCTGCCAGTACCAGCTCTAGACCGTTCCTCGTCGCGGCCTCGTATGCGGTATGATCTGTCATACCCCCACTCGCTGTTTCAGATGCCTGAATGACCTGTTTTGTCTCCGCTTCGGCCCTGCGTCGGACCTCCCCGACTGGCACAGTCTGCTCCGCCGTGGTGTTAGGATCTTTGATATGGACATGGATGAGATTAGCTCTACATTGTATGTGCTGTATGTCGATGACTCTAGTGTGACTGTCTCCTATTACCCCGTGTTGCCTTGTGTAGGTGTGCCCAGTGTGCCTCGTTTAGCCTCCCCTGCTGCGTCAGGCGTAGGACCATTTGCTTTGTTTAGCCTTGGCTCCACTCTAGCTCCTCCGCCCCCAGCCGCCACGGCTGTGCTCTCCTTCAGTCTCGACTCTGGCGTGTCTCGGTGTTTCTTTCGGAACCACACTACGCTGACGCCGCTTGCCGTCCCTGCCGCAGTTGCCCTTGCAGACCCTTCCTCAGGTCCGGTAGTCGCCCGTAGTTCTGCCACCCTCCCCTGTCCGGCGGTTCCTTCAGGCTCTCTTACAGGCCTGCACATCCCCTCGTTCTCACGTAACCTAGTTGGTGTCGGCTGCCTTTAGGACCTCGGCGTCACCACTACGTTCCCTGGTCACGAGAGGTACGCTGTCTGTACCAAGGCCGCCACTGGTGCCCCTTCACCAAGTTCCCCCGGGACCCGGTGTCTGGCCTGTTCACGCTGGACACCGCATCCCCCCAGGCTGGGACTCTCCCACGGGTGGCATCGTCTACCCAGGTAGCTGCGGCTTGCTCGTGTCAGTCGCTTACTCACTCGTCTTCGTCACATGTCTCAGCACGGTCTTGTCTAAGGTCTCCCTGCGTCGTTTCCCGCGCTGCCCTCCTCGGCAGTGCCCCCGTGCACCCCCTGCGTTGAGGGCCAGCTCCGCCATGCCCCTCACTCCTCCTTGTTCCCCCCCACCACCGCACTGCTGCAGACCCTGCACATGGACGTCTAGGGCCCCACCCCCATCCATGGCCCGCATCGTGAGCGCTACTTCCTAGTGCTTGTCGATGACTGCACTCGCTACACCACGGTGTTTCCCCTGGAGTGGAAGGCCGACGTGCCTGATGTTCTTATCCCGTGGCTTGTCTCTGCGCGTGTGCACCGAGGTCTCCCTGTGTTGCGTCTTCACTCCGATCGTGGTGGCGAGTTCGCCTCTAGCTGCCTTGGTCGCTTCTGTCGTGCGGAGGGCATCACCCAGACGTACACCCTTCCAGACTCCCCGCAACAGAATGGGGTCGCTAAGCAACACATCGGTTTGGTCATGGAGGTGGCTTGTACTTCCATGATCCATGTCGGTGCACCCCATTTTCTGTGGCCGTTCGCTGTTCGCCGTTCGCTACGTCGCCCACCAACTTAACATGCGGCCGCAGGTTTTGTCGACCCTCCTCTGAATTGGGTCTCCTGGTTACGCGTCTGCGTTCCACGTTTGGGGCTGCCTTTCTCACGTTCGTGCCTCTGGCACGGACAAGCTCACTGCCCGCACCGTCCCCTGTGTCTTCCTCGATTTCCCCCTCGACTCGTCCGACTGGCACTTCTACCACCCGCCGTCTCACCGTTTCTTTCACTCTTGCGACGTCACCTTTGACGAGTTCGTCTCCTTCCACCACCGCATTCCCCACTGTGGTCCCCCGGTTAATCTCCCCTAGTTCCTGGTCCCCCCTCCCCGGTCGCCCCTGCTCCTCCCCCTCCCCGCCCTGCCCTGTCTGGTGTGTCTCACGTCACCCCCCTCCCGTTGGTTGTCCTTGCCGAGGAGTCTGCTGACTCTCGCGGCTCGGCGAAGTCCCTTCCACCGCCTGTCCCCGCCCCAGTCTCTCCTTCCCTGTCGCCGACGTTGCTGTCGTAGCCGCAGCCGCCTCCGCAGCTGCCGTCGCCGTCGCAGCCGCAGCCGCCGTCATCACCGCCGCTGGGGTTTGGGCGTTCTGGGGGTGCTAGGGAGCATGCCGGAGCGGGTACTGGAGCGGGTTCCTGTTCTGGGGATGCTGGCGTGGAGCTTCTCGGAGGGGGCCGTGGTGCCGCTGAAGCTTCTGGTGTTGGCGTCGGGCAGCAGCCGCCGCAGTCGCCGCCAGTGTCCGCTCTTCACCTACTCGGCCTTCCTTCCCCTAATCGCCCGCCAGTGCCTCCTCCGTCGCCACCGCCTCCTCCTCTGCCGGTCTACGGCCCTGTGTTTCCTCCAGCGGACTCTTCTTCGGCTCGTTTCCCTCCTCATTCTCCTCCTATGTCTCCTCCCCCCTCATCTGACCCAACTCCTCCATCTCATGTCTGGGCTCGTCGTCCGTCTCGTGCTCATCCTACCTCCCCTCTTCCACATTCTCACCCTATGTTGCTTTGCTCCCACGCATCTCGTGCTCCTCCACTCCTGGTGTCTCCTCCTCCGTCGTCGCTCGCTCTGGCCCCGCCTCCGTTCTCTGACCTCCTCCATGACGCGCGTCCCCTTGTTCCTCGTATCCTTGCCTCTCTTATTACCGACCCGTCCGTTCCTGTCTCGAGTCTGTCGGCTCTTGTTGCTGCTGTCACTGACTTCGCCGCTACCCGCCGCCTTGACTACGCCACTGCTCTGGTCTCTGACCCTTCCTGCCCTCCGTCCGTCGAGGGTGTGGCTGCCCTTGGCAGTGACGTCCTGGAGGACAGATAGAACGAGCTTGCTTTCCTATCAGAGGCCGCTCCCCATCTCTGTTCCATGTGGCTAGTCCCTAAGGGTGACCCATACACTCTTGACATCCCGACCCCTCGCACCTACGCTGAAGCCACCTCGGGACCATGGGCCTCTCAGTGGATAGCTGCCATGGAGCAGGAGAAGGCATCTTGGAGATCCACCGGTACCTTCGTCGACGCAGTTTCCCTACCTCGGGTGAACGTAACCGATGGCCGATGGCTCTTGAAGGTGAAGTGCCCTCTTGGAGAGCAGCCTGTCTTCAAGGCGTGCTACGTTGCTTGTGGCTTCAGTCAGCGTGAGAGGGTTGACTTCTTTCAGACCTTCGCCCCGACCCCGAAGATGACTACTCTTCGGGCATTGCTACACGTAGCAGCACAGCGTGATCACGAGCTCCACTCCCTCGACTTCTCCACAACTTTCCTCCAGGGCAGTCTACACGAGAAGGTCTACCTACGCCACCCCCAGGGCTTCTCCGGTACCTTTCCGTCTGGTATGGAGTGGCTCCTCCGGTGCCCCATCTACGGCCTGCGCAAGGCGCCCCGTAAGTGGCACGACACGTTGCATGCTACACTTGCTGGCCTGCAGTTCTTCTCGTCGTCTGTAGACCCCTCGCTCTTCGTCTGTTCCGACCAGACTCCGTTCTACATCCTTGTTTACGTAGACGATCTGGTCTTTGCTACTGCAGACAGAGACGCGCTGGCCTCCGTAAAGGCTAAGCTGTTGAGGAGACACACCTGCACTGACCTAAGAAAGTTGCGCCGCTACCTTGGCTCGCAGATCTCCAGGAATGGAGCCGCGCGCACCATCACTCTCACACAGTCACACTTGGTGCGCCAGGTCCTTCAGAGGTTCGGCCTTCAGTTCTCTTCCGTACAGCCCACCCCTCTGCCAGCAGACCACAGACTCTCAGCTCCAGTTCCGAAGAAGGCTGTAGAGCCTAGTGGTCCTTACGCAGAGCTTGTGAGTTGCTTCATGTACCTGATGACTTGCACTCATCCAGATCTCGCATACCTTTTCAGCATCCTGGCTCGCTTTGTGGCCTCCGGCAGACACCAATCACACCACTGGTCTGCAGCTACGAGGGATTTGCGTTATCTAGCAAGTACATCGGGCATGGGGCTAGTGGTTGGAGGACGCAGGCCAGTGGTCCTTACCTGGCACACAGACGCTTCTTGGGCAGACGACGCCGAGACTCTCAGGTCCTCCCAGGGCTACTGCTTTAGCCTTGGTGCATGTGCTGTCTCGTGGAGGTCCACCCGCTCGTCGTCTGTTGCCCAGTCTAGCAGTAAGGTTGAGATCTACGCCGGTGCCATGGCGGCATAGGAGCTCCGCTGGCTGACTTTCTTGCTCACAGACTTGGGTGAGCGGCCTAGCTCTGCCCCGATCCTGTACGCTGACAACAGGGCCATGATCCTCCTGTATCAGGAGCCCAGACTCGAGGGCAGAGCAAAGCACATCCAGCTGCGGTACTTCCTCATGCGCGAGCTACAGCAGCGTCGTCAGGCCTGCAGATTACACTTGGCCTCCGGTGCCAACACAGCTAGTATCTTCACGAAGGCGCTTGTGCCTAAAGATCCTCAGCGGCACTGCATACAGCTCAGTCTCGTTCATGTAGCACCTCATTTGCTAGGACCTTGATTGTGTATAACTCTTTATTTAGTATCCTGACTGGCCTTGTGGCTTTCTCTCAGTGGCTGGACTAGTAGTGCCGCCCTGGTCTTGATCTTGCCCTGTTTGTAATCTTTTGACTGGTCTTTAGACCCCTGCCTTAGAGGTTGGTTGGACTAGTAGTGCCGCCCTGAGCTGCTTGTTTCTTACCTGGCACTGCCCCTATCTATTTTAGGGGGTGTGTCAAACATATGTGTGTATGTTTAGTAGACTACATAGGATCATACCATAGAGAGTACAACCCATTAGCTATATACCCATGTATGCTCACATTCTAGTCAACCATTCTAACTCTGAGAATTGTATGGTATATCCCAAAGAACGAGACGAGAGGGACATGCAGGACAAGGTTCCGACGTATATTTGTGTCCCCTAGTGAGCCTACAATACATGCAAATATGTACGCTACCGTGGTAGTACTAGAACTCCGTCTTTAGAAGTGTGCTAAACGCCTGACACGGTTCAAGCAGGCCCCTAGATTGGTTTTTAGGAGCCCTGATCGCTCAGGATCCCCCCTGAGTTTTTCTCTGATTTTTCAGGGTTGGTCCCAAAAAAATTCCTCGTGAATCAGGACTCCTAAATATTTTTTTCCTGAGCAGACAGAGTTACTTATGGAGTTTTTCCTGATTTCTTAGAGGTTCTTAGCGCATGCTTTAGTAGCGAATTTATGCTTGCAGGGTGAATCGGGTCAGGTGGGCGACATTGCAGGGGCTGAGGGAAATTTCGCCCATACAAAGCTCTAAGGAACACATCGGGCCCAAAATTTGGCTAAGGACCAAGTGCCCTCCCTCACACTGCCCCCACGCGTCGAGCCACGAATTTGGTGAAGGGCCAATAAGCGCCCTCACAGAGCCTGGAGGGCGGGCCAGAACCTTGGAAATCTCTGCTGGCCCCCAGGTCACGCTTGGACGGAAACAAGTACAGTTTCGTTGCAAAGCTGAAATTTCAGGATTCGTTAAGAAAACTTTGCTTAGCAATCAGAGTTGACCCCCCAAAAAATGCTGAAAAAACAGGAAATGCCTTTCGAAAAATCCTGGACAATCAGGACTGGTACCAGCAACAACTCTGTTTTTTTCCTGAATCAGGAAAATTTTCCTGCAATCTAGGGGCCTGGGTTCAAGCCTTTATTTGGCACTCTTTGTCTTGTTAGCATACAGTCCATTTGAAATTCCCCTTCAAATTCAGTATGAGGTGAGGAACTATGAGGGGGGAAAATCTGATACAGTGTTACATAATGTGGCAGTCCATCCAAGCTTCCTCTAGCCATCGTCTCATAGCGAAGCCCAAGTGCCTCTGTCCCCGCACGTGCCTTGACCGTTTCGGCGGGGAAGGTTCGGGTTCAGGCAAGGAAGGGTGCGGCAGGTACGGAGAGGAGCGGTTCATGGTTCAGGCCTGGTATCACATCCGCACCTATCGGACGGTCCGTCAAGCCCAACCGTTCGGAGGGTAAGGCAGACCGTGTCTGTGATTGGCTGCCGCCAATTGCCGCATGAAATTCCTGTCACGCAAACTGCACCGAGCCTGCCGCCGACAGCCCTTCCGTCAGTGAGGTCAGGAGGGGTGGCTGGCGGAAGTGCACCCGTCAAAAGCACCCCGTTATTGTCCCACCCACGGCGGAAGCTAGCTGCGGTGCGGAGCAGCAGAGGCTGCACGTGAGGCGAACAGTGCAGGGAGATTGGGGAATCCGAAATCCGGAAGCAACCAAGGTCCAATCCAACGAACCAAATTTGCAGGTCCCAAAAAGCTGAGTTCTCAAGAGCCAAGGCGAGGGGAAGGAAAAGCCAGGGACTTTGTAAAGCGGAGTTCCCGAGGAAGAATTTCTGTGCTCCACTTTTGAAGTGAAGCTGGAAGCCTCCAGCATTGTGCTTCTTTCCCCTGATGAATGAGCTACTGCAGGTGAATCTGTCCTGTCCAACGCTGAACTTCTGAAAAATGGCCACCCAATTGGTCGGACATCCTCATTTCGTCACGCAGCCCGTTCCTTAGTTGCCGATGGATCCGAAGTAGTTCTGCTATTCTCAGTTGCGGTTGACGGAAAATTTTCTGCTGATTTCCTCACTTAGTGCAGACTTATGTGCAGGTATAGATGCCGCGTTATCTTCTAATTACTTTCTCAAGCGAAACTCCCATCTCGTAATTGTCTCGCTTCCGCTCATTATAGCCGTTGGTATGGGTGTACCCCGGCGATCGGCATACACGAGGTTCGTAGACCAATCAGACAGCGACAGCTCGCCAGGCTCCTCCAATCCCTCCTCGCCATTATACCAAAGCAACCCCTACCGCTTCACATCGGCGTACCTGCACACGCCAGAGGAAGCCAAATCGCTCCAGACCGAATGGAACCTCTCTCAACCGCAATCCCCGCCCTTGCCGCACACCTTAGCTCCGGTGGACGAAGCAGAGCACGACGCGCATGAGCTTGCGCTCGGGGTAGAACCGGCGGAAGCGCAAGCTCTTTGCGGCGAGAGACAGGATGGCGAAGTGGGGGAGGCGGAAGGCGCGGGGGGAAGCGGGAGCGGCGGAGGATGGGGGGAGCGGAGAGCGCAGCTGCTGCAGCTCGGCGCGGCGAGCTGGGACCGGCTGGTGCCGCGGCGGGTGCGGAGAATCTTCGGACAGGGAACCATGCCCCGCGCGTGGGGGTCGCAAGGGCCGATATTTGGACTCCTGGACCGGCAAACCACACCGGCATCGGCCTGGGAATGGTGAGCTCTAGCATTACTCGGTAGCGCGATTTTTCTCGGCAGGAGGTTTGATTGCTATCGCGAAGAAGCTTATAACGAATCCAAGCAAATGCGGGACTCAATCGCACTCAATCATATTCAATCGTGCGCTGTTCCCCGCAGGCTAAAGGACACGTGGAAGTCTCGGCGCGTGGGGCGGCTGGATTTCCTCCGGCACCCGCTGGTGCGGCCGGTGGTGCAGCTGCCGTCGGAGGCGTTCGTGGGGCTGCTGTTCTGGACCAGCCTCATGGCGTTCGTGCGGAGCGTCTACTGGTTCATGCTGGACGCGCAGGGGCTCACCTCGCACATCCTCCTGCTCGGATACCTGCTCGTCCCAGGTCTCGTGCTAGGCCACGAGTTCCTGCACCAGCTGCTCTCCACCAATCCCGTGCTTCGCGCGCTGCTGGTTCTGGGCGGCGTGGTGGGCGTGGGCGGCAGCAGGGAGGGCGTCGAAACCACCATATGGGGGGTTGCTCTTAGCGGAGCAGGCGTCGCCATGGTAGGGCTGTACATAGGCGAGGGGCTCTGGCTTGCGCCCCCCGCGCGCAGGCGGAGATTAGGGTTTGGGCTCGCGGGGGGGCTGCTGCTGCTGCAGGCGCTGCAGCTGGCGTTTGGCGGGCGGAACCCGCTGCTCGCGCGCTGGTGGGGGCTGCTGCTGCTGGCGGTGCTCCCGGGCGCATGGGTGGCGGCGCTGCTGTTATATGAAGAGCTGAGGGATTGGGAGGGGGAAGAGGAGGAGGAAGGGCGGATGGTGGGGGGAAGCAGGGGAGGGGAGGGCGCGCAGCGGTACTGGCCGGTTGGGCGGGAGGGGCAGGGTTTGGAAGCGGCGACTGCTCTGAGTGAGGACGAGTGGAGTGTGGAATCGGAGGGAGGGTGGCGGATGGCGGAGTTTAACGAAGGTGCTCATAACGGGGCGGGGCTGAAATCAGGAGAGGGGAGTATGGTTGCAGTGATGGTTGTGAGGGCACAACAGGAGATACAGCAGCAGCAGCTGCTGCTGAAAGGACAGCTGGAGCAGCAGCACGAGCAGCAGGACGAGCAGCAAGGGCAGGAATTGGAGCAGGAGAAAGAGGTTGCACTAGGGGGGGGAAGGGCACTCCCAGCATCAAGTGAAGCTACAGCTGCCGAAGCAACTGCTGCCCGCCCGTCCAGTGCAGTCTCGATTTGGCTGGGAACAGCTTCCGAGCCTGACAGCCAGGCTTGGAGAAGCGTGGACGAATCGCACGACGCCTCGTCATCGGCCTATGAGAAATCGCACAATGTGTCGGCATCTGCGTCAGCATCAGCAGGAGCAGGTGGGAGAGCAAATGCGGCTGCAGGGCCTGTGTGGGTGGCTGATATGTTGGGGGGATTTATGGAGGAAGGCGAGGAGGAGGAAACCGGAGGGGAGGGGGGGACACTGGTGGTGATTGAAGGCGATTGTGACAGTAGCAGCGGTGAGAATAGCGAGGTGACTGGTTGGCATGCTACGCAGGGGTGTGAGCTCCTAGGAAAGCAGGGCGAGAAAGGGACGCCTGGGGGCGAATGCACGTGCAAGGCAGAGGAGGGCGGACTAGTGGGGGAGAACGGTGCAAGAGGAGACGGGGAGACAAGGGGGCGGGCGGGATATGGCGACCATGCAGGCACCAGGGGGCGCGAGAGTTTCGAGTCTCCTCAGACGGCAGCGACATGTGAAGAGGCAGTGGGTGATACGGAGCACACGAATTTCGAGTCTTTTCAAAAGGCTGTGGGGTACGAGGTGGAGCCGGGTACCAGCGAGCAAGAGCGTCACGCCAGGATGCCAGACGCACACGAGCTCGCAGCATCAGCGGCAGCAGCAGCGGCAGCAGCAGGGCAAGCAGCAGAGCAGCAAGACGCGTGTGGCAGCGAGGGCTCACCTGAATGTACCGAGGGCTTGCTTGAGCAACGGAATGAGGGTTTGCCTGAGTGGCGGTCGCCCGTGCGCGGCGTGCTGGCATACTTCGGGCTAGAGATGGGGTCTGTGGAAACGTCCGAGGGCAAGCTGCGCGCCGAGTGGCGCAGCAGCCGGCAGTGGGAGACCACTGTGGAGCTCAGCGAGTGCGACTCTATGGGGTACGGGGAGGGGGGGCAGGGAGAGGGGCATGCGGCAGGGGATGGGGGAGAAGGGGCAGGAGGAGAGGGAGGGGGGCGAGGGGGAGAAGGAGAATGGGAGATGGGAGCAGGAGAAGTAGGGAGTGGTAGAGGGTTTGGTGTTGGGCGGGTGCGCAGCAGAGAGAGGAAGTGCTATGGCATGTGCTCGGGTGATGGATGGAAGGTGGCAGCACTACCATGGGAGGGGGCATCGGATGGAGCAGATAGAGCGGATAGAGTGGATAGAGCGGATAAAGCCGCCATGGCAAGGGCAGCAGCACGAGCAGCGGCAAGAGCAGCAGCACGAGCGGAGGAGGAGATGCTTCCCTTCAGGCAAAAACGGCTGCACTGGTCTAAGCACGGGTGCTTGCGCACGTGTCAAGCCGCCATTGGCCACGGCAGCCTCGTCTTCCTCTCCCATTGGCTCCTCTCCTCGCCCTACCTCATCCCCAGGTGGCTCTCCGCCCCCCCGGCCTGGGGGTTCATCACTGTAGTATCCCTCGCATTAGGCATAGTGCTAGCTGCTGAGATTCTACGTATGCACATCCCCAAGCGCGTTCATGCCATAGTGGCTTTAACTCTGGCTGTTTCCGGGTGCCTCTGGTTGCTTCTCTCGGGCCCGTTCCATCCCGTGCCTGCGCTTCAGGCTCGGCCCGAGCCTGGCTCCCGGTTCTGGCTGTCGTTTTCCCAAGCCAGCGGGTACGTGTCGGACCAGCCACATGAGCTAGTTGACCTCACCGGACCTGTCTCGGGACCTGTTGCCGTACCTGCTGCTGCTGCCACATCATCTCAAGTTAATCCATCCACCTTTTCCGAACCAGCAGCTGGTGCAGCCAGAGCAGCAGCAGCTGAAGCTTCAGGTTTCCGAGCCTATCTTCTTGGTGCCCCACTCCTAGCCCTGGCAATCCCGAGCCTGTGGGTTGTGCTAGCTCAAAACATGGGCGGGGCGTACCCGGGCCTGGGAGCAGCAGGTTCAGCAATGTGGTATGTAATCCTGCTGGTTTGGAGTGCAGCTCTGGTGGCTTATGAGAAGCTCGGACCTCTTGGCTTGCTTCGGGGGAGTCTGCCGATCCTACTCGCCGTGTCGATGGGGGGAGTGGCTTGGGGAGTGTGGCGGGCTCCCGAGCCTAAAGGCGAGGGTCGGCGGAGCGACCTGGCGGTTCGGACGGAGTGGTGGAGGCTCGGGCGGCTCGCGTGGGGCAGCGGCGTCCCGGACCGAATGGTTAGGCTCGGTGCCCTTATCCTTGCTGCATTCCTGATGCTTCACTTGCAAGGGTCCTTGTTTACTCGGTTTGGTCGTTGCATGTAGTGGGAGAAAGACAGGGATGCGAGAACGAGGAGAATGAAGAGAGCAGGCCAGCGGATGGATCCGCGCAAAGAGGAGGGGGGAGTGCAGTGGAACGAGTGAGATGGTTCGTAGGTCCTGGACAGAGGAGGCAGCAGAATATGAGGAGCACAAATAACTTGTGAGGCAAGGAGGGCCGATGGAATGACCCATCCCTTCTCATCTCTCACTTACCGGCTCACTTGCTTCCTCCCTCCTCTCTCTCCACTTAATTTAGCTTCCTCCTTAGCTCCTTCCTCCCTCCCTTCCTTCCTTCCTTTCCTTCCTCCTAGCGTCCTCTGTGCATTTGGCGTTGTGCCAAATGGCACAGAACGGCAAAAGCACAGGGTGGACTGCAGTAGTTTAGAGTCGTCTAGAAAAGATACGTGCCAAGGGACGATTGCACTGGTATCACCTGTGGTGATGTTGCGGTTGCGGGGGTCAGGACTTCAGAACCTCCCTCAGAACCTCCCTCAAACCTCCCTCAAGACTTGTATACTTGCAGATGTCACCCATATGCTGTCCTCCATATGGCCGATTCCGGTATGTGGTATTGTGGCATGCTGTGCTTTCTTTGACTTATCCAGCCAGTCTGCAGTATCGCATGTTTTGTTCACCTGAGATAACAATCCAGTGCGAGCGACAGTGTTCTCCGTGCGGCAAGAAAGAAGCAAGAAGATGCTCTCATCTAATCCCCTCATTCGCATCCCTTTCTTCACTTACGCCCACATAGTCACACCCGTTTACTCACCAACGGATCTATACACTCATCCGATCCGATCTGATCACACACGGGTGGTGGTTCTAGCCCCCTCTCTGTCCTCCAACTCCTCCACCCCTCTCTTCCTTCGCTCTTCCTCTCCCTCATCCTTCCTGTCCCGTCCCTCCCATCCCCCCCACGTCTACGGTAGTTTCCATGCTATCAAAGCACGTCTCCCCTTGAATAAGCCGTGTGTCAGCTTGTCCAGGTGCATTTTGAGTCGACTCAAAATGCACTGACTCAAAATGCACCGACTCAAAATGCACCTCTTCCTCTCCCTCGTCTTTCCTGTCCCGTCCCTCCCATCCCCCCCACGCCTACAAGCGGGGGGGCTCTTCTCCTCATCGCCCTCCTCCTCCCCCCCCCCCTCTCCTCCCCACTCAATCTCTCCCCATCCCTTCCCCTTCTCTCTTCGCCCCCCCCCGAACCCCACAAGTACAGGCAGCGGGGGCTCTTCTCCTCATCATCATCCGCCTGCTCCCCTTCCCCCTCCTCCCTCCTTAAGTTCCGTTCCTCATTCATTCCCTTGCCCTCTCCACCTCCAACCCCCCACCACAACAGGCACTGGGGGCTCTTCTCCTCATCGTCGTCCTCCTCCTCCCCTTCCCCCTTCTCCTCCAACTCGCCTACGCCCCCTCCTCCTCCCCAACCTTCGTCAGCAGCTTCGGCAGCAGCAGCAGCAGCAGCAGTCTCGGCAGTGCCGAGCCTAGCTCGGAGGCCTGGGTGCAGCTTCGGGTGCTCAACTTCAACGTGCAGCAGGGGTTCAGCCGGGCAGGTTCAGTGAACATGGATGCCATTGAGCACGTGATTCGGCAGCAGAAACCGGATGTTGTCCTGTAAGTATGAGCAGGGGATTGTCATGGGCTTCAGCCGGGCAGGTTCAGTGAACATGGACGCAATGAGCACGTGATTCACCAGCAAAAGCCGGACATTGTCCGGTAAATGCTCACCTTAACCCGCTTTGTCCGGCACGTGCGGGCTTCTCCCTCTGGTTTCAGCGGGGCAGGTTCAGTGAACATGGACACGGTTGAGCATGCCATTTGGCAAACAAAACCGGGCGTTGTGCTGCAAGTGGCTCCACACCTTGTCAAACTCTTTTTTTTTCTTTTCCAATCAATGAACGTATGCGTATCATTCTTTGTCTTTGTGTTCGTTAAGCCTTCGATCATCAACCTTGTTTGACCATATTTGACCACATGACCATGTTTGCCCTCTGTTGTCTATCCATGCGCCTCCGTCCTTGTGTAACCCACGGCAGGCTGCAGGAGTCGGACACCATGCACCTGATCCATGGCAATGTCGACATGGTGAGTCGTGGTGCTGCTCTCTGAGAAGTGTTAGCACATGGCCGCACATGGCTGCACATGGCCGCACATGGCTGCACATGGCCGCACATGGCTGCACAAGGGCGCACATGGCCGCACATGGCCGCACATGGCCGCACATGGCCGCACATGGCTGCACATGGCCGCACATGGCTCATAGCATAGCATGTGGGACGCTTCGAAGAGGCTTCCGGAGTCGGACACCACCATGCACTGTGCACCATGCACCGTGCACCGTGCACCTGATCCATCCACGGCAATGTCGACATGGTGAGCCTCACATCCCGTGCTCAGTTATCCCAGCTTGGTATTTTGGAGTCAGGCATGGTTCTCACAGTGATGATGCGATGCGACTCTCAATCGGCAGCATGCCCATGATGAGAGAGTGCTCTCAGCAGCATGGTGAGTTGTGTTGCTCTCAGAGAGAGCTCAGGTGCAATACCTCGCCACCTGGCTGGGCATGCACGCCTGGTCCGCCCCCCCTGCCTGCCACCAGTCGTGGGGCTGCGCCATCCTCTCGCGCTTCTCTCTTGCTGTCATGACCTTCCCCCTCCCCCTGTTCCCCCACTCCCTCCTCGTGTTTCCCCAACCACCAGGTGCAGTACCTCGCAACATGGCTGGGCATGCACGCCTGGTCCGTCCCCCCCGCCTGCCACCAGTCGTGGGGCTGCGCCATCCTCTCGCGCTTCTCTCTTGCTGTCATGACCTTCCCCCTCCCCCTGTTCCCCCACTCCCTCCTCGTGTTTCCCCAACCACCAGGTGCAGTACCTCGCAACATGGCTGGGCATGCACGCCTGGTCCGCCCCCCCCGCCCGCCACCAGTCGTGGGGCTGCGCCATCCTCTCGCGCTTCCCCCTCCTCTCCGCCTCTGCCTCTCAGTCCCTCCCCTCCCCCCATGGCGAACTCGCCTGCTTTCAACATGCTATCATCCTGCTAGGGGCTCGTACCATGGCTGTTTCTGGTGGTGGAGACATGCTCCCTGGTGGTGGTTACATGGTTGCTGGTGGTAACCAGACGAGTGCGGGTGTGCCTGGTTACCCTGTTCACATCATGAACGCGCATTTCAGTGACCTTGAGGTGGATATCCGGCTGGAGGCTGAGCGGGCGGCATCGCTTGTCCGTGGTGTGCTGCAGCCAGGGGGGGAGGGAAAGCAGGGTGGAGGAGGAGAGCGGGAGGGGAGAAGGACTCAAGAAGTTGGGGGAGCAGGAGAAAGGTCAGGTGAATCAGGAGAAAGGCCAGGTGAATCAGGAGAAAGGTCAGGTGAAGCAGCAGGAGAAACTGCAGGTGCTGCTCACATTCCGTCCACAGGTGCTGCAGCGGTGCCATCAGCAAATGCTGCTGATCTGCCATCAACAAATGCTGCTGACGTGCCATCACCAATTGTTGCTGAGGTGGCATCAACAAACGCTGCTGACCTGGTATCAACAAATGCTACTGATGTGCCGTCAACAGGTTCGGCTGATGATCCATCCAGCAGCCCTTCTGTAGGGACCGATGCACCAGCAGCGATTGGCATGGGCACAACTATCACAGCAGCGGAGGGGGATGCTGCCACAGAGGAAGCAGCTGCTGCAGCAGCAGAAGCAGAGCGAGCAGCGGGGGTGCAGGGAGACACAACAGCAGAAGCAGCGGCAGTTGCACCCGTAGGGTCAGAGGACGCATCAAAATCAGAGGGAGCACCAGGCTCCGAAGCAGCACCAGCGCCTTCAACATCCAATGGTCACTCTATCACGTTGCCCCTCTCTCCTACTCCCACCATGCCCACCTCTCCCCCACCAACACCCTCCCCTTCCCACTCGCTCCTCCCTGCCCCCCTCATTTTCGGCGGGGATTTCAACTTGGCCCCCCTCTCCCCGCCCTACCTCACCCTCCTCTCTCCCGGCCTTATTGACACTCAAGCCGAGAAGATGGGAGCGTGGAAGAGCATGGGGGACAGGGACCCTGGGGCGGGATATGTGCTGGTGTCGAAGGGGAATGTGGAGTGCTTGGAGTGGCGGGAGCCGAGGTATGATCAGAGGAAGACGTCGGATGGGTACCCTGTGGTTGTGGATGTGAAGATCAACTTCCCTGGTGCCGCGTGAGCGGTGGTGCTTGTGCCAGTGAGCTGTGCCCAAAGAAGCTGTGCTCCTCTGGGCACAGCTCACGCGTGAGTGGTGCGTGAGCGGAGTGGTGCTTGTGCCCAGAGGAGCCTCGAAGCGAAGGGTGGGAGCGTTTGGTTTTTTTGAATTCTCAAAATCCAAACTCTGCCCAGAGGAGCCTAGAAAGGAGGGATGGGAGCCGAGGCATGAGCAGAGGAAAACACCGGATGGGTACCCTGTGGTTGTTGATCCGAAGATCAAGTTCCCTGTTGCCGCATAAAGGAGGACTTTTTGTGGCTTTGGACTCCAGCCAGGTGGGTTTTCTGCGGAACCTGCTGCCACCACTGCTGGCATGAAGATGAGGATTTGGTTTGGGGGTTTTGGGTTGCCCTCAGTTCTTTTCAGCCTTCGGATCCGTCATAGTTAGTGGTGCTCGCAATGGCTGGTCACTCCAGCGACTGCTGCTATCAGGAGCTACTGACTGACACACGCATCCCCCTTTCGTGGTGTCACTGTCACGTGTTGTGTCCCAAGGCACTGAGATTGGATTACTGACACGCACGTTTTGGGGTAGATTTTCTCTGGTCAACATCCTCTCGTGCCTCATAAGGGGCATGGGGTGTAGCTCTAGGAATATGGTTTACCATCTGTGCATAGCCTTTGAGTGTGCTTGTGTAGCTATAAATATCCTCTTGAAATGCCTAGAAATACATGGAGCATGTGCAGAAGATGACAAAATGGATGGCTAGAATAATAAATGCCCAGTGGCGGACACTCTGAATCCATCTCTACATGGGGTTCTTTTGTCTCCCCCCTTAAATCTTACAGGTATAACAAATGGAAACCTCATCCTATCCTATGGGCACCATCAGAGTAAGTCCTCTTGTGAGCAAGTTCCACTGGCTAAGGTTGCCAACTTGCAGCCAGCATCAGGGTATGTGGTCCACCCTTATGCCAGCATCAGGGTATGTGGTCCACCCTAATGCTGAACGACACCCTCTTTGCCGCACTCTGGATGAACCGCCTCTTGAGGAATCGGTATGGCTGCTTTAAGGCAGACCCATCCGTGGGTGCATGCCAATCATGCCCATGCCCATGCTTACGTGGATGCTCGTACCTTGGATCCACATCCTGCTGCTGTTGCTGCTGTTGCTGCTGCTGCTGCTGCTGCTGCTGCTGCTGCTGCTCCTGCTGCTGCTGCTGCTGCTGCTGCTCCTGCTGCTGCTGCTGCTGCTGCTGCTCCTGCTGCTGCTGCTGCTGCTCCTGCTGCTGCTGCTGCTGCTCCTGCTGCTCCTGCTGCTCCTGCTGCTGCTGCTGGTGGTGCTGATAACGAGTACCGTGTGCAGACTGTGCTTCACTATGCATGGCCATGCCACCATGCACCCTCTCCTCCGACCCATCAGAAGCTTCCAGGAAAGGGCACGAGACGCCCTCTGCTTCCCAGGGGCAGCGGGGCTGGCAGCTGCCCCGCCTCACTCCCTCCTCTCTGTAACACTGCTCTGTGTCAGAATCCTCCTCACACACTTTAAGAAATCTACACCCACTCTTCTGCTCCCTGCTGTTCTCTGCAGTACGCCCACGGCTGCAGCTGGCGTTCCCACCATTCTTGCTGATGGATCGGCTGCTGTTACTTGTGCTGGTACCTCTGCTGGTAGCGCTGCCACGCATTACAGCGCTGCTGCTATCAGTTGAGTACCAGGGGAAACCGCTGCTGATGCTGCTGGCAATGCTGCTCAGGCTGAAGCTACTGCTCCTCCTCCAGGCACGCTCGCCCCCATCCTCTTTCCTCGCTCCTGTCTCACCCCCGTTCCCACTCCCCTTCTCCCTCTTACGCTCATGAGCCATTGTAGCCCGTTTCCACCCCACTCTTTCATCTGCCCGCCGTTCCTGTCGGCTGCCCTTGCTGCTGCTGTTGGCGCTGCTGTTGCTTCTCTGTAGCTGTCTGTTCCACCGACCACTAGGGCTGCTTTTGAAGCTGCTGCGCCCGAAGCTGCTGCTTAAGGTTAAGCTCCGCCTGATGCCCATGCCGCCCCGGCTGTTGCTGGTATGCTTGCTACCAGTGGAATTCCTCTTCTCCTTCATCTCTTTCTTCCTCTCTTCCACGATCCCCTCCTTCCTCTCTTCCCCTTGTGCCTCCCTCCTTTTCCCATCCCCGTCACTCTTCGCGCTCCTGACCTCATGGCTCCTGGATCCGCGACTCTGACTGTTACTTCCCTTGCCATTGCCAAACAGATTCATAGTCTGGACAGCAGGAAGAGGAGCAGCAGTAGGGGCAGCAGCAGGCACGGCAGCAGCCACAGCAGCAGGCGCAGCAGCAGGCACAGCAGCAGGCACAGCAGCAGGCGCAGCAGCAGGCACATCAGCAGGCGCAGCAGCAGGCGCAGCAGGGGAAACGGCAGGTGGGGCAGCTGCACGGGGACTCAGTGGTTTGGAGGTGGCCAGTGCACCATTATAGCACTTGCCCTTGTTGCCCGTCGCCCGGGTGGCAGCGCGGCTGCGCATGACAGCGCCATAGAGCCCGATGAAATCATCGTCTGAGTTGTCAGATTCGTCCGCTTGACCTTCCATTGGCTTCCTTCGCCGCCCCTTCTGCTCGTGCTGCTGCTGCTGCTGCTGCTGCTGCTGCTGCTGCTGCTGCTGCTGCTGCTGCTGCTGCTGCTGCTGCTGCTGAGGCCCAACTGTGCTGTAAAGCCCGATGAAATCATCGTCTGAGTCGTCAGCGTCGTCATCCTCACCTTCCATCAGCTCCGCTCGGCACTCCTGCTGCTGTTTCTGCTGCTGCTGGTGCTGTTTCTGCTGCTGCTGCTGCTGGTGCTGTTTCTGCTGATGCTGGTGCTGCTCCTGCTGCTGTTTCTGCTGCTGCTGGTGCTGCTCCTGCTGCTGCTCTGTGCGAAAACTCCTACCAGACCATCTCGCCGACCACCCAGGCTCAGACACAGGCGACGGAGCTGCAGACGCCACGGAAGTCACAGCGGCATCCCAGCGCGACGACCAGGTGTGAGGCAGCTCAAAACAAGACGCCGGGGACGGCACAGAGGCCACAGAGACGTCACAACAGGGCGACCAGGGCTCGTGCCAGCGCAGGGAGACCGAACCCTCCTGCCCCGAACCCACCCGCCTATGGAACTGTCCAGTTGAGAGGGTGGAGTGTACTGATGGGGGAGAGTGGAATGAGAAGGAAGGGGAGGGCACGGACTGGCCCAAGGAAGCAGGGGATTGGGGGAAAGGCATGCTTCTGCTGTGAGTGCCGGAGGGGGGGAAGTGGAAGCCGTTCGAGCTGCTCCTGGCGGGAGGGCGTACACGTGGGCTTCTCTTTGGAATGACACGTGGCGATGGTGTGCTGGCAGCTGATGGGGCCGGCAGGCGGGCAGTCCCCAAGGCACGGGAGGGGACGATTAGGGGTGTGATAGATGGAAGCCTTTGCTGCTGCTGCTGTTGCTGTTGTTGTTGCAACTGCTGTTGCTGTTGCTGCTGCTGGTGCTGTCCCTGCTGCTGCTGCTGTTGGGGCTGCTGCTGCAGCGCTGCTCGTCCAGATGCCGTGAGCGAGACCGATAATGCAGGTGATGAAGACGAGGAGAACGACAAGCGCGCGGTCTGTTCGGCGAGCACCCACGTGCGGCTATGACGTGTGTCGCCACGCAGCGGTCCAATCGGCCATCTCCCACCCAACAAGTGCTGCGAACCACCTGAACGTCCTCCTGAATCCCCACCTGAATCTCCACCTCGTGCTGTGCCTTGTGGTGCAGAATTTGCAGCGTCCCGACCAGAACTTTGTGCTGCGGGGCTGGGGCTCCGTTCCATCTTGCCACTTAAGTGTGTACCGGAACGCGCCGCTACAGATTTTGCCGCATTTTGTCCACCCCCTTGTTTGCTGTGGCCCCTCAGGCACTCGTTGGACCGGCTTCGGCTGATAGTGGCAGGACTGCGGTGGCTATGTCGAGGGCTGTAGCTGTGACTATGCTGAGGGCTGCTGCAGTTGCTGTGCAGGCGGCTGCTGTATTGAGGGCTGTTGTGATTGTATCGCAGGCTGCTGTGTTTGCGCTGGGGGCTGATATTCCCAGCACCAGCCCAGGCAGCAGCCGGAGCAGTGAACGCGTACCCCGTTTTAGTGGACCCGACATAAGCATTAGGCGATGCCTGCCGGGCAGTGCTTCCAGACGGGTCCGTAAAATGCTGGCTGAAACTGCGGGGCGGAAGGGCGTGCGTTGGGGCATTGCCCTTGCTGCTGAGCGGACTGCTGTTGTCGCTGCAGACATTGCTGCTAGTGACAACACTGCTGGCGCAGCGACGGTGGAAATGGCGTTCTTTTTTTCCGGATGCTGCAGCTGTTGCTGCTGCAGAGGCGGCGGGTGGAGGTGTGGTTGACGCAGGCCGCAGGGGACGGGCTGGAATTGACGTGAAAGATTCGCCTGCTGACGTGGAGGAATCGCCTGTTGCTTCGCGCCGGGAGTAAAGGGGGAAAAACTCGGAGCAATCATCGACCCGCAAAGCGGTGCTGGAGGTACGGCAGTGGAGCGTCTTTCGGGACGATTCAGAATCGACTGAAGTGGTAACGTAGCTCTCAGGCGACGGTCGTATGATGCTGACGGATTCGGTCGATTGCTGCCGCTCCCAGGGGTTTGAAAACGTCATTCTGATATCCACGGATTCCGAGTCGAAATGGTGGATAGAACTCGGTAAATATGGGCCTCAGCTGATAGCCCAGCATAGGGTTTCGCACGGCACGGTATTACGGATCACGGGGGGACATAATCAATCGAAGCGTGGAATGGCCGTGAAAGGAGCTACTGCTAGCTCTGAAACTGAGATAATCCGGCGATTCTCTTCTGACACAGATGCTATGGCGACTCTGCGGACGATAAGCTTCGCAATAAAGTCTTCGGGCCTCGCGGAATCGCGTGAATGGGCTCGGATTCGGAGCCTCTGTGGGGTAAGCTCCGCAAATATCCCGACATTTGCGGATGCGGGGATGACCGCCATTATCTCGCAGCATGCAACACTCCTCTTCTTTGTCGGTGATCATTATCTACAGCGCACTCGCAAATGCTGCTTGGGAGCAGTTGGAAGACTTGCCGGACACTTCTCCTTTCGCCCGCTGGCTCGGCCTTCGGCACCAGCTTACACCTGGCGTGCACTGTATGGCCGGTAACGCGTGCCGGGATTTGAAACAAAAGGCGGTGGGCTGACACGCCGCGATACAGTAGCAGCCAGAGCCACACTTCCCCACTGTCACGGCCGAGATTCACGCACCGACAGCTGCGATGGACCCGACAGCCGGGGCACAGTTCGTACAGCCTCGAAAGCTCATTAACCTAGGGTGTTCCATATTTCCGGATTTTTTTTAGCGAGGTCGCGAGTTGACGAAAACCTGGGGATAGGGGCCATGATCAGCTTGAAGATCGAGATTTCTCGAACTTGGGGGAGAAATGCAGACTACGGAGGGGACTATGGCGGTTCGGTTGGACAGATCTGCAGGAAAAGACGAGCGGGCGAGAGGCCAGGAGCCCTTGCAATTGCAGGATAGCTGCTGCTTAGTCTACCGCCCAGTTCAGGGAAGACTTGCCCCTCCAAGTTTGCTTGCATTGCATCGCGAACCACGCAAGCCACCTGTAACCGCAACAACATTCATGCTCGCTGGCGGTTGGCCGCGTGCATTGCCGATCTTCCCCGGGATTCGCTGGATCAGGGGTTTCCAGCTTGAAAGTGTGGCGCACTGATGACGGCACTCCCTATTACGGGCAGGGAGCGGAGATGATCACATTTCATTAGCATGCTAAAAAGAAACTGAGAACAGCATCAAACCCACACCATCTACAACGTTGCATACGTCTTAGAATCCAGATTACAAACAGATTCGATGCACAAGTCTATCAGCCTTATATATGTATGGTATCAAAAGCTACAATGACTAAGCTATGTGCTCAATTTCTCCTTTTGAACGTTACTTTCTTGCCCAGCTGCCTCAAGAACCTGTGTGATTGCGTTAAGTTCCATCTGCTCACATGCTGGTACCCGCTCCCATGCTCATCCCCATGCCCATGCCCATTCCCATGGCCATATGGAGTGCCTTCCCTATGAGAGTCCCTAAAGCGAAGCTCTTGCTCATGTTTTATCTCACTGTCTCCCTAGGGGCTGTTGATGATGGAAAAGGTGTGCTGTTTCATTGGCAGCCTAAGTCGTACAAAGGATATGGCCTTGCCTACTTCCCTTGCATCCTGGCCTTAGGTCGTCATTTGGCCCCATTAACCCCTTTGACTCCGTTGATTGGCATTGGAGCTTCACCCCCCTATGTTCACTATTCTCTTGGGAGCTGTACGCAAGACCTTCTGCCTCCCACAGATTCCTCGGCTGCTGTCACACCCTCACCCAGCTCTGGGACCTCTTGGCCTGGGGAGGTTGAGACTCGGAGACAAAAGCACCAGTGCTTGTATTGGCGCTGTCAACAAACATACCGTAAACGCCCTGATATATGACCCTAGGGTCTTTTTTCGTACAGTGATGGAAACAATCGTCCAGATGTTTTGCATTAATTAGGGTTTTTGAGCTTTCCGACCACTGTACATAAAGTCTTAATATTTAATGGTGGTACGCTTTGGGAGGGGCATATAGTGGATGTGTTCACAGTGCTAAATTCCATAATAGTACATTGGATCTAACTTAGTGCCAAAAGATATACAAAGAGTACATCCGGACAATTGTTTCCCAGGACAAAGAGCAAACTTCCGAGCAACGTTTCTAGTACCTAGTCCACCAACACTTGGCCTTGATAACCACCTGCACCCTCTTAGGCATGTTATCTACGAGGTTAGTGCAAACCTTTATAGGGATCTTCTCGCACTCTTCCTGGACCCACCCTTTTGCATAAGGGAATGAGCACAAGGAAAATCGCGAAGTATTTGAACGTATGCAAGAGTACTGTGCACGATTTTACGTTGAATGATATCTCTGAGAATAGCCATGCTGAGGTGTGGCCAAAGACGTCATAAGTCACTTAGTCCCATCTTATCATGAATTGTCTTCGTCGTACCATTGTAGGATAAAATTACAAGCAGAGTGGCAAAAACCAGCGTGTCCGCCACGAAACTTAGGGTAACATAGCACGGTCGACTGTGCACCTATTCATTAATAGAATCACGTTAAAATCTACGGGTCTCGTCACGGTTCAGTAGTCGAAGAAGCCCCGACTGGTGGGGAAAAATATCCGGGTTCAGGTCTGGTGAGGAAGAGGGTCACTTCAGTGCTACAAAATCATGCTATCCAAGCCATTCCAAGCCTAGGCGGGACACATGGCTTAGAATGGCTTGGACAACATGAGTATGTTACGTTGGAGTGACCCTTTTCCTCACCATATCTCAACCTGGATATTCTTTCTGAACAGTCGCGACTTCTTCGACTGCTGCACCGTAACGAGACCTACGGATCCTAGTGCGATTCTAATAGTGCAAGGATGCACAGTCGACCGTGCTATGTTACCCTAAGTTTCGTGGCAGATACGCTAGTTTTCGCCACTCTGCTCGTAATTTTTACCTACAACGGTATGACAAAGACGATCCATGATAAGACAAGACCAATCGACTTGTGGGATCTTTGGCCACACCTCAGTGTGGCTTGTCTTAGAGATAACATTCAATCTGAAATCGTGCACAATACTCTTGCGTATGCTCAAATCCTTCTTGATTTTCCTAGTGCTCACCCCCTTATGCAAAAGCGTGGGTCCAAGAAGAGTGCGAGAAGATCGCTGTAAAGGTTTGCACTAACCTCGTAGATAACATGCCTAGGAGGGTGCGGGTGGTGATCAAGGCTAAGTGTCGGTTGACTAGGTACTAGAAACGCTTCTCGGAATTTTGCTCTTTGTCCTGGGAAACAATTGTCCGGATGTACTCTTTGCATATCTTTTGGCACTAAGTTAGATCCTGTGTACTATCATGGATTTTAGTGCTGTGAACACATCCACTATGTGCCCCTCCCAAAGCGTACCACCATTAAACATTAAGACTTAATGTACTGTGGCCGGAAAGCCCAAAAACCCTAATTAATGCAAAACATCCAGACACTTGTTTCCGTCACTGTATACTACAAAAAAATGGGGCTGAGTCTATTAAGGAAACGTGGAATTACAATACCTGGGACCTTTCTCGTTTTATAGGGGATTCATTTATTTAAAGCGTGTATCAGAACCCGTTTCGAAATGCGTCCATGCTATCGCAGATGTTGATAGATTCCTGCCTCTACCAGAGCGAATTCCACATCGACAGCTGTGTGGCTGGATTTGGACACCTTGTAGCTCAACTCAAGGCTGCAGCCAATGGGAAATGCAGGTGACGGCAGCATTTACACTTCACGAGAGAAGATTCCACTAGAATCGAACAACTCCCATCTTCGATGCCGTCAAGATGATACGCAACGCTGGCATGTAGACTTGACAAACATCGACGACCAGGGTCTCTACTCTGCCGCATCGACGGCCGACTGAAGTGGGCTTGCGGCCATTATCAAGGGCCATAACCCACGCTCACAGATGCTTGACCGATGGGTTTATGCCGCACCAGCGCCTCCCGCTCCTCCCGCACCTCCGGCGCCGCCAGCGCCACCTGCCCGGCCAGCGCCGCCGGCGCCTCCCAGCCTTCCTTTGGCCTTGCATTATCGTGACCAAGACTGGCTCGATCCTTGCGCGAATTTCGACGAGGGCGATGCCGAGGATGCGACGGGCGTGGGTGCTGCCGATAACTCCGTTGAAGCTGAAAACATGTCTGACGACGGCGAGCCCCAAATTCCTATCCCCTCTTACCCGACTGGACGCAGGTCGCGCGAGGACTGGGAGGTTAACCACGATGCATCCCCCCCCTCGCCAAGGTCCCGCGCCTCAAAAGGTCTTCGGCGCGCGAGAACCGTGAAGGAGAAGCTGGCGTGGTTGGATTACATGGATGCTAACCAGCTCTCCACTCGTGCCACCGCTAAAAAGGCGGGTGTCCAGCCTGTTTGCGTGCACAGGTGGATCAAAGACCGCCCGCGACTCGAGGAAGCTGCGACCTGCCGTAAGCGGCTCCATGGCGACGGGCGACAGTCGCTGTACGCAGACATGGAAATTTGGGTATACAGGAAGCTGCTACATCACCGGACCCGCGGACTTCCCGTGTCGCTCAACCTCATCCGTCGCAGGAGCCTGAACTACATGGCCAAGAACCACCCATCAGTCGACTGGAAGGCGTCTTCTCGATGGTCTCAGCGCATGCGTGCACGGTGGGGTCTGTCAGTAAGGGTAAAGACTAAGATTGGCCAACGCCTGGCCGACAGTGAGTTCACCACTCGAATTCAACTTCTCTCCTCGGTTTAATGTTGCACGTGTTTTCCATACTGCTACTGCATCTTTCACTTCTGTCCTTGTGCAACAGCCTAATGCTTACTCGTCTTCCGTCCTTCCCCGTACCTCCCATGCCTGGCAGATATCAAGCCGAAGGCCCAGAGTTTCTGGCGTTTCTGCCGCAAGCAAATATTCAACAAGGCCATCCCCAACACCCTCATGATCAACGCCGACCAGACGGCGTTATTCATGGAAATGCCAACCGAGCGCACGGTCGAGCACAGGGGTATCAAAGCCGTGCACGTCAGGACTGCCGGTTACGAAAAAGAGCGCGTAACCGTCATGCTGGCATGCACGGCTGCGGGCCAGATGCTGCCCGCGTACGTTGTCTTCAAGCGTGTCCGCCCGCCTTCCATCTCAGTCCCATCGAGTAAGTTGACGCATTTTTTGTTACCATGCGGGGTCGACATGTTGTTCATTTCATGACAACGCCATGCGCCCTAATTTTAACGTTGTTTTTCTTGTCTGCACAGATGTCATCATCCGTGCGCAGCCGAGAGGTTGGATGGACGAGCATATGGTGTAGGATTGGATAACCCGAGTCCTTGCACCACATGTCGCTCCCCAGCCTGGGAGGCCTCGCCCCGCCAGCCTGGTCGTGCTCGACTCGTTTCGGGGGCACTTGACGGAGGGAGTCAAGCAGACTATGCGCCTGTTTAAGATGACTCCCGCCATCATTCCGGCCGGGTGCACCTCGGTTCTACAGCCTCTCGATGTGTGTGTGTTCAAGTCATTCAAAGCTTCCATGCGGGCAGAGTATGAAGATTGGTTCGCCACTGTCGGCATCAACACTTTCACCAGAGCCGGTGAGAATGCGCAAATCCATATGCTCACAGTCAAGCACCACTCATGAGATGCTTACACTTGATGTGTTTTCAACCAGTACTAACGCACTCCTCTTTAATCCCCTCCCCCGCACCGTAGGGAACCTGAAGAAGCCTCCCCCCGATGAGGTTATTCGCTGGGTGGGAAGATCTTGGGCGAAGGTGCCAGTGGCGCTTATCCACAAAGCGTTCAAAGTCATCGGCATCTCCAATGCACTGGATGGTTCGGAGGACCATATGATCCTCCGCCATCGCAAGGAGCAGGCCTCTAACGAAGTCGACGTCAACGACGATGTCGGCGCGGCGGGGGCGAATGACGACAACACCGCTGTCCCGCAGAACGCTGACGAGGATGAAGACGATGCTGCCGACGACGACGATGGTGGTGCAGACGACGACGACGAGCCGTTGCCGGACCCTACGATGCCTGAAGACATTTTGGCCTGCGACCCGTTTGAAGACTTGGCGGAAGAGCCACCAGCGTCAGTCGCTGAACCAGAGCCTGCTGCTGATGCATTCGAGCCACTACCTCGCATGACGCTGGCACAGCGCATCTCTGCCATGGAGGAAGATTATGGCGACTCGGTTGGTGAAGATACTGACGACGACCAGGAGGATGAAGAGCCAGAGCCTATAACGTGCGGCAACTACGAGTGGGCGTGGAAGATGCTGTAGGCGTAGAGGGTATTCCGACAGTCTTGTGTAGCCCGCTGAATATGTAGTACCGGTATGTGGTAGTGCAATAATCTCGTGTTTTAGGTGCTGACTAGTTCCCTAACTACGTGTGTCATGTACCAGTAGGAAGTTGTTATTGTAGTGCACAATTGTAGGCTTGAATTCATGAAAAAAACCAAGTAGGGGGGTCCAAACCCATCTACAGCCTTTAGGGAGGGTCTTGTTAATCGATGACCATAATAAAAGACCTACCCGCCAAAAACACCCTATGGGTCTTCAATAAAACCGGTCTTATATCCAGGCGTTTACGGTACATTACTATATACTCATATCTGTCGAGAGACCCGCTGGGGTTACCCTTGAGAAGATCCTCGGGGAAGGGCCACAGGTTCATAGTCTGGGGGGCTATGGGCGCACTGACCCGCTATTAACAAGCCCTTTTAATCCAGTGGTTAGTGACTGAGTTTCTAACATGGCATCAGAGCGTTGGTGACCCAGGTTCAATTCTCAGTGCTAGAGCTGCAGAGGCGCTCGTGTCCTCCACCTATCCCAGCGAGGGGGGGTGTCGAGAGACCCGCTGGGGTTACCCTTGAGAAGATCCTCGGGGAAGGGCCACAGGTGCAGAGCCTGGGGCTATGGGCGCACTGACCCGCTATTAACAAGCCCTTTTAACCCAGTGGTTAGTGACTGGGTTTCTAGCAATATCTAGTCGGTTTAGATATATTTGTTATAGCCTAGCTAGATCAGCTCTTAGAAGTGACAACACTTTCTTCTTGTATCTCCTCTCCCCTCTTCCTAGCCACAATTTTCTCACGCTATTCTAACATTGTATAGAGCTAGGTTAGATTTATCGCACCTCACGCTTCCGCCCGTAGTGTACCGATTTTTTTTCCCTGCATCTCGCGCTCTCCAATTTCTCGATTTGTAGGTCCCCCCCCCCCCCTCCCCCTCAGCGTTCGCTCGTTCCGTACGCCAGCCAGCCGGCCAGCACACTAACTAGCTAACTTGCTCGCCAGCCAGCTAGCACGCCAGCCCACTAGCCAGTTCGCCAGCGCTAGCTGCGCCAGCCTGCCCACCCGCCCTTAGCCTGCCATTTTGCGCTCCCGGCTCGCCGCCGCCGCCCAATAGCCAGCCTGCAGCTACCGCCCAGGTGCCATCCAGCTCGCCGCCGCCTGCTTGCCAGCCAGCAACCGCGCTGCCACCGCCGCCAGCCAGGTCGTCACTGGCTCGCCGTCGCCTGCTAGCCAGCCAGCAGCCGCCTCGCAGCCATAGCCAGCCAGCTCGCCAGCGCCAGCCAGCTTGCCCGCTCGCTAGCCCCAGCAGCCAGCACCAGCCAGCTCGCCAGCGCCAGCCAGCTCGCCAGCTCGCTGGCTCACCAGCTCCACCAGTGCCATCCGCCAGCCGCCAGCAGCGCACTGCCAGCAGCCAGCAGCCAGCGCCGGCTGCTGCCGCCCACTGCCACTGCCGCAGCTACTACTGCATGCTGCCACCAGCTGCTGCCCACTGCCGCCTACTGCTGCCCACTGTCACTGCAGCTGCCACTACCGCAGCCACTGCCGCCGCTGCCCTTGCAGATGCCGCTGCCGCCGCTGCCCTTGCAATCGACACTGCCTCCGCTGCCCTTGCAGCTGCCACTGCCACTGCTGCCCTTGCAGCTGCTGCTGCCGCCGCTGCCACCACTGCCCTTGCAGCCGCCACTGCTGCCGCTGCCCTTGCAGCCGCCACTGCCTCTGCTGCCCTTGCAGCTGCCGCTGCAGCTGCCACTGCCGCGCTGCCCTGGCAGATGCTGCTGCCGCTGCTGCCCTTGCAGCCGCCACTGCCGCTGCCGTCCTTGCAGCTGCCGCTGCCACTGCTGCCCTTACATCTGCCACTGCTGCCGCCCTTGCAGCCGCCACTGCCGCCGCTGCCCTTGCAGCTGCCGCTGCCCTTGCAGTTGCCGCTACCGCTGCTGCCGCCGCTGCCGCTGCTGCCTCTGCAGCCGCCACTGCCGCTCCTGTCACCACTGCTGTTGCCAACCATCAGCTTCGGCCTCCAGCAGCCGACCACCAACCACCAGCACCAGTCGCCAGCCGCCAGCAGCCGACCGCTGGCTCCAGCTGCTACCGGCGACCAGCCGCTGACCTTCAGCCGTCAGCCGCCAGCTGCCACCACTTGCAGCCAGCCGCCGACCACCAGCCGCCAGCGCCAGTCGGCCACCAGCCGCGAGTCGCCAGTTGACCGCCAGCCACCAGTCGTCAGTCGGCCGCCAGCCTCATGAGTTCCCCCGTGCCCTGTGGACTGTCATTCGCCCTGTGCCACCAGTCCTAGTGAATCCTAGCTAGCTCCTCAACGTGCTGCTCCCTGTTGCTCCTCTCGCATGTACTTCCTCCTCGTTTGCTCCCCACTCCTAGCAGCTCCTTGCCTACCACCAGCTGCTCATTAGCCACTGTCCACTCGGAGCCAGCTAGCCGCCACCAGCACCTGCCAGCTCGCCACCGGGAGTGTCTGTCAGCTCGCTGCCAGCAGCGCCTGCTAGCTCGCCACCAGCAGCCTCTGCCCACAGCTACCAGCTCACCAGCACACCAGCACGCCAGCTCGCTGCCAACTCGCCAGCTCGCTGCCAACTCGCTAGCTCGATCCCAGCTTGCCGCCTCTTGCTACCAGCCCGCCGCCAGTTAGCCACCACTGCCGTCTTACTGTCACAAGCTACTGCTACCGTCATCCTACTGCTAGCTGTTGCTGCTGCCAGCCTCCTGCTCGCTCCCACTAGTCTGCCACTAGCCGCCACTGCCAGACCACCGCTCCGACCACAGCCGCCATAGCTACAACCTCCGTTAGTGCTCCTGTAGCACCTTGTGCCTCCCATTAGTCTCCTCATCGTTTCTAGAGTTCCTTGGCGCCTCTCCTCTCGGCATGATGGCCTCGTTAGGGTTAGTCCCTCGGCCAGACCGCCATGCACTTCCCTCCGCTCACCGGTTTCTCGCTCACCGTCTACAGCTGGTGAGCCCACACTTAGACTACACGCTCCTAGAGGATCACATTAGTTACCTCCTTGAATTTTGGCTCCACGACCTCGACATTTGCTTCTGGGCTCTCTGGCCAGTGCTGCTGCCATAGCAGCAACCGCAGCAGCAGCCGCAGCAGTAGCAACAGCAGCAGCAACAGCAGCAGCAACAGCCGCAGCAGCAACAACAACAACAGCCGCAGCAGCAGCAGCAGGGGCAGCCATAGCAGTAGCAGTCGGGTCTTGGGGGTGTTGTGTGCAGAGGAGGCTCTGGAGATGAGGCCACAGGGCGGTCATTGCCTTGGGGCCAGTATGTTTTCTCTGGAGGACCAGGGGCATGTGAGTCTAGGGGTCTAGGTCCCACTATTGTGCCTACTCTAGGAGCCTCTACTACTGTCCCCTAGGCTCCTGCCCTGCCCCTCCTACGTCGGTTGTATCCTTCATACTCGACTCTGGTGCGTCCCGCTGCTTCTTCCGAGACAGCATTGCTCTCATCCCGCTTCCTGCACCGGTCCAGATCTCCCTAGCAATCTCCCCTGCCACTGTAGTCGCACGCAGCACCACCACCCTCCCTTGTCCAGCAGTCCTCTCTTGCTCACTCACATGACTGCACATCCCTACGTTTGCCGGGAACCTAGTTGGTGTCGGTCATCTCCAGGACCGAGGAGTCACCACCACGTTTCTTGGCTACGTGGGGCACGTAGACTGTATGGACACAACCACGAGTAGACGTCTAGCCAATTTTGAGCGTAACCCAGCGTCTGGTCTCTTTACCTTGCACATTGGATCACCGTCACTTGCTGCGTCTGCTGAGGTAGCCGTGTCGTGTTCTTGTCACTCCCTTACCCACCCGACCCTTCTGTGGCACCACCGTTTAGGTCACCCTACACTCACGCATCTTAGGCACATATTCCAGCACGGTCTCGTTACTGTCTTCTTGCTTCGCTCCCAGCCCTGCCAAAGTCGAGGGCCGGTAGCGCGCCGCCCCTCATTCCTCCTCATTTTCTCCTACCACAGCACCGCTACATACACATAACATGGACATCTGGGTCCCTTCCTCGGTCCATGGTCTTAGCCGGGAGTGCTACCTCCTAGTCGTCGTTGATGACTTCTCGCGCTACACCACCATGTTCTTGTTGGAGTGGAAGGCCAACATGCCTACCGTTCTCCTCCCATGGCTGCTCGCTGCTCACACCCAGCACCGCATGTCTGAGTTCGTTTACACTCTGGCCGTGGTGGCGAGTTCGCCTCTTGCTCTCTAGGACAGTTATGTCGTGCAGAGGGCATCCGCCAGACGTACACACTACCAGACTCCCCACAATAGAATGGGATTGCAGAGCGATGCCTTGGCTTGGTCATGGAGGTAGCTCTTACCTCCTTGGTCCATGCCAGTGCACCCATTATCTGTGGTCATTCGCCGTGTGCTAAGCAGCTCACCAGCTTAACCTGTGGCCGTGCTCCCAGCGACCACATGTTTCGCCGACCCGTCTCTGGACAAGGTCTCCCGGTGACGCTGCTGCGTTCCACGTCTGGGGTAGCCTTGCTTACGTCCGCGCCACTAGCGCAAACAAGCTCTCAGCCCGCACTCGTCTGTGTGTTTCCTCGGGTTTCCGCTTGACGCCCTTGATTGGCTGTTTTACGACCCGGTCCACCACCGCTTCTACCGCTCATGTGACGTTACCTTCGACGAGACGCTCCCTTACTACAGGCGCTTCCCTCATCGCAGCGCTCCTATGCCTCCTCTTCCTCTCTTCCTCATCCCCGCCCCGCCTGCCGCACCCCTCCCACCCCGCCTGGCCCCGTCTGGTGTCTCTCACGCCATTTCTTTCCCCTCGGTTGGGCCTGTGGGGGAGCCTGCTGACTCTGGGGGCCCAGCTGCTGTGGCGCATCCCCCAGCCCAGGTACCCCAGGCACCTCAGCCGCCTCCCCCCTTGCCTCAGCAGCAGCAACAGCCGCCGCAGCAGACTCAACAGCCGCAACAACAGCAGCAGGAGGGTGCCGTGGACTCTGGTGGTGCTGGTTTTGGGGGTGCTGGTTCTGGGGGTACTGATTCTAGGGGGGCTGGTTCAAGGGGTACTGATTCTGGGGGTGCTAGTTCTAGGGGTGCTGTTATGGAGAGTGTGGGTGATAGCCGAGGTGGAACTGAAGGCTCTTGAGAGGACAGGGAGCAGCAACAGTCGCAATAGCAGCTGCCGCCACAGCAGCAGCTGCAGCAGCCGTCGCAGCCACTTCCCCTGACTGACCGCCCGTCCCTCCTCCGGTGCGTGACCTTGTTTACAGCCCGTTGTTTTCTCCCTCGGAATCCTCTCCGTCTCATTTCCCACCGCGCTCTCGTCCGTCCCCTGTCTTGTCCCCTTTCCCCCCTCGTCCCTAGTCCTCGGTTTTTTCCCACTGATTCCTCTCTCTCTCTCTCTCTCTCTCTCTCTCTCTCTCTCTCTCTCTCTCTCTCTCTCTCTCTCTCTCTATCTCTCTCTCTCTCTCTCTCTCTCTCTCTCTCTCTCTCTCTCTCTCTCTCTCTCTCTACAGTATCTCTCTCTCTCTCTCTCTCTCTCTCTCTCTCTCTCTCTCTCTCTCTCTCTCTCTCTCTCTCTCTTTCTCTCTCTCTCTACAATCTCTCTCTCTCTCTCTCTCTCTCTCTCTCTCTCTCTCTCTCTCTCTCTCTCTCTCTCTCTCTCTACAATCTCTCTCTCTCTCTCTCTCTCTCTCTCTCTCTCTCTCTCTCTCTCTCTCTCTCTCTCTCTCTCTCTCTCTCTCTCTCTCTCTCATAGGCTCTCTCCCTCTCTCCCTCTCTCTCTCTCTCTCATAGGCTCTCTCCCTCTCTCTCTCTCTCTCTCTCTCTCTCTCTCTCTCTCTCTCTCTCTCTCTCTCTCTCTCTCTCTCTCTCTCTCTCTCTCTATCTCGTTGGTGCCCATCCTGTCTCTCCTTGTGCTAGTGTCCATCGGATGGACCTTTGTACTCGTGCTCCTCTCAGTCCTCGTTCTTCCATTGCCTCTTCTGTTGTCACTCCCACATCTCTCTGCTCCTCCCTCTAACGACGCGTTACTGCTCGTCCTAACAACCTCCCGCTTGCTTGCGTTGCTTGTAACTGACCCTATCGCTCCTCCTGAGTCTGTCGCTGTGCTTGTCGCTGCTATCGCTGACTTCGCTGCTAGCCACCGCCGTGACTACGCTGCTGGTCTGGTCTCTGGTACTGCCCGTCCTCCGGCCGTCGGGGGTGCACCTGCCCTTGGCAGTGACGTGCTAGAGAACAGGTAGTACGGGCTGGCCTACCTTGATGCCGCTGTACATCATCTCTGCTCCATGCTTGTATCCCTAGAGGACGACCCGGATGCCCTCGACATCCCTATTCCACGCTCTTACGCTGAGGCGGTATTGAGACCCTGTGCAGCCTAGTGGATACATGCCATGGAGGCTGAAATGACATCCTACAGATCCACAGGCACTTACGTCGATACAGTTCCCTCGTCTGGGGCAAACGTAGTCGATGGCTTGTGAAGCGCGCACATGGAGAGCCGCCGAAGTTCAAAGTGCGTTACGTGGCTAGAGGCTTCAGCCAGTGAGAGGGTGTGGACTTCTTACAGACATTCTCCCGGACCCCGAAGATGACTACTCTTCGGGTGCTCCTTTACCTAGCCGGGCAGCGTGACTACGAGCTTCTCTCTCTCGACTCCTCCACAGCCATCCTGCAGGATAGTCTGCACACCTGCACTAACCTGGGGGAGCTGAGGCCCTATTTGAGCTTGGAGATCTCTCGTGACCGTGCCGCTCGCACGATCACACTCTCCCAGTCCCATATGGTAGATCCTCCAGAGGTTCAGTCTCCAATTCTCCTTAGTACAGGTCACCCCTCTACCTATGGATCACAAGCTCTCTTTTTTTGTTTCGGCTGAGCCTAGTAGTCCATACGTAGAGCTGGTGGGGTGCCTCATGTACCTGATGACGTGCACTCGACCAGATATAGCGTACTCTCTTATTCTCCTTGCTCGCTTTGTTGCGACAGGCAGGCACCGACCAGTCCACTGGTCTGCTGCCACGAGGGTAGTGTGGTATCCAACGAGTAGATCAGGACTGTGGCTTGTGCTAGGAGGACGAGAGCCAGTGGTGCTCAATAGATGCATAGACGCGTCGTGGGCTGACGACTTGGAGACACTCAGGTCCTCACATGTCTACTGTTTTAGTCTTGGTTTTGGTGCAGTCTCGTGGAGGTCCACTAGATCTTTGTCTGTAACTCAGTCTAGTTGTGAGGCAGAGATCTACACTGGGGTCCTGGCCGCTCAGGAGCTTTGCTGGATGTCGTTCTTGCTCACTGACTTATAGTGAGCCACCTAAGTCTGCCCCGGTCTTGTTTGTGGACAGCATGGCCATGATCCTCCTGTGTCAGAAAGCTCGACTAGTGGGCAGGGCGAAGCACATCCAGCTGCAGTACTTCCTGCTGCGTGAGTTACATCAGCGCGGTTAGGCTTGTGTAGTACGGGTGGCCTCAGAGGCCAACACTGCTGATATCTTCACAAAGGCACTAGTGCCTCGTGACCATCAGCGGTTCTATACTCAGCTTGGTCTAGTCTTAGTAGCAGCTGCACACCTTGTATGCTGATATACATTTTACCTGCTTGTGCTTTACGTGTATGCCTTACTATACTTGCTGACTGGCCTTATGGCTTGTTGACTTAGTGGTCAGACTAGTAGTGTTGCCCTGAGTTGTCTTATTACCTTCACCAGAGGTCAGAATAGTAGTGCTTCCCTGGTATGTTAAATGTTACTACTATCTAGGCTAGGGGGTGTGTCAATAAAAATACATTTCTATATACACATAGATAATTAGTTTAGATATGTTTGTTATTTCCTAGCTAGATCAGCTCTTAGAGGGGACAACACTCTCTACTTGTATCTCCTCTTTCCTCTTTGTAGCCACAATTTTCTCGCGCTATTGCAACAGGCGCCACTGGTACCGTTGCTCGTAACGCTGGAAGCTGCTACAGCGCTGTCGCTATCAGTTGAGCACCACGGGAGTCTGCTGCTGATGCTGCTCGTGATGCTGCTCAGGCTGAAGCTGCTGCTCCTCCTCTAGCCCTCTCTCCCCTGTCTGCTCCCTTGTCCACTCCATATTTCACTCCTTTTCTCACGGCCTTGCGCCTCATGCATCTCACCTTTAGAACCCCTTGTCTGGATGCTGCTGCCCCTCTCGCTGCTATTCCCGCTGCTGGTGCCCCTCTTGAGTCGCCTGCCCCACCGGCCACCGAGGCTGCTGCTGATGATCGTTCTGAGGCTTGCGTTGATGCTGCTTGCCTAAGTTAGGCTGCTTCTCAGAGTCAAGTTGCTTCGAGGGCTCCCCTCTTTCCTCGCTGCTTCCTTCTATATCCCCTCTTGAATCGCCGTCCTCGCCTTCCTCTCTTCCCTCCTCCCCGTCCTCTCATCCCTCTTCGCCTTCCTCTCATCCCTCCTCTCCTTCCTCTCCATTGCTTCCCTGTCTTCTCCCCCTCCCTTCTCAGAGATACTATTGCTGGTGCTCTGAGTGCTGGCGCTCTTGCCCCAACTGACGTTGCTGTTGCTCTGACTGATGCTGTTGCTGATACTGGTCCTGAAAGAACTCACCCGCACACCTCACTCTGCAGCAGGCAAGTTAGGGCACGACACGTTGCATCCTGACCGACGATCATTTTGCGAACTTGGCAATGTAGAAAGCGGGTAGCCAACTTGCTACAGTAGCCCTGAAACAATCAAGTACCATTTCGGAGGAGAGGATCACTCCCAAAACAATCCCGCAAAATGATTTCACATCCAACCCTCTTCCGAACCTACCCGCCAAAGTACCAGATCGCGCCACCCAGAAATGTCACGAAACCTCCAGCGCTTCGCCAACTCGCCAAAGCGAAAAATGTTGAGACATAAATATGGAGAGGCTCACGCCGCGTTCAATCCTTTTTGCGAAAAAACTGGTGAAATGTCACACTGCAAATCGATCCAGTGGGTCAGAAAGTTGCAAATATGGAACTTGCCTATGTCGCCTACAAGTCCGATATCGAGGGTCGTTTTCAATATGTCTGAAATGATCTTGCTAAAAAATACATTTTTGATATTTTAGTCGCGATCCTCCGAAACGGATGCAATGTGCCGCCCTTAGTGCCTTCAAGCAAAGTTGGGCGCACTGTAGCCTTATAGCTGCCTAGGTTGCTCCCCGCAGTGCCGACGTTACCCACTACAACAATGCTGGCAGAAGGATCCACTGTTGTTGCTCTCAATCCCGGCTCAAATAGGTTGCAAAAGTGAGACACCGTGCACCGCATTTACGACAATGTTGACACTCACCATGGTGAGTTCTGGTGCGCTCACTGAGAGACCTCAGCATGCCATAAAAAGCTCAGCTTGTGGTGGGCATTTGGAGAAGCTAAGCTTTTCGCGGAGCGTGTCAGTCAAGGAGGAGGCCATAGGAGTTAGACAGACACCATGCAAATCGTCTGAAGCACGTTGTGGAGCATGTCAATGAGGCCATAGGAGTCTATTTTGAGGCGCCTCAAATATAGACTCAGCATGTGGAGCGTGTCGAAGAGGCTAGGAGTCACACACCATGCACATGGTCCATGGCAATGTTGACATGGCGAGTCCCACATCGCGTGTTCAACAACCCATGTGTGAGTCCCTCAAGCTGAGCTGCATCTCAACTTGAGCTTGGGGCGTGTACACATCCCGCCCGGCCCCTCAATACCCAGGCCTTCCCTTCCACCCGCCACATCTCTTTCTGGACCTTGGGGCTGCACCATCCCCTCCCACTTCCCTCGCCCACTCACCCCCTACCCCTCCTCTCCCCGACTTCTTCCTTTCACTATTTCTCTTCTCAGGTCCAGTAACTCGCAACATGGCTGGGCATCCATGCCTGGTCTGCCCCCCCCACCAGCCACCAGTCCTGGGACTGTGCCATCCTCTCGCACTTCCTCCTTTGCACCCATATTCCCCCTTGTGTCTTTTATTTACCCTAATGGAACAGGTCCAATATCGTGTAACCTGGCTGGGAATGCACGCCTGGTCCGCACCCCCTGCCTGCCACCAGTCGTGGGGGTGCGCCATCCTCTCTCGCTTCCCCCTCCTCTCCACCTCCGCTTCTCAGTCCCTCCCCTTCCCCCACAGCAAATTTGCCTGCTTTCAGCATGCTATCATCCTGCTAGGGGGTGGTAACATGCTCCGTGGTGGTGGTTACATGGTTGCCGGTGGTAACCAGATGAGTTCGGGTGTGTCTGGCTACCCTGTTCACATCATGAACGCGAATTTCAGTGGCCTGGAGGTCGATATCCGGCTGGAGGCTGAACGGGTGGCGTCGCTTGGCGGTAGTGTGCTACAGCCAGGGGGGGAGGGGGAGGGGAGAAGGACTCAAGAAGCTGGGAGAGCAGGAGAAAGGTCAGGCGAAGTAGGAGAAACTGCACTTGCTGCTCACATTCCCTCCGCAGGTGCTGCTGCCGTGCCAGCATCAAATGCTGCTGACCTGGCACCAACAAATGCTGCTGATGTGCCGTCAACATGTTTAGCTGATGTTCCATCCAGCAGTCATATTGTCGGGACCGATGCACCTGCAGCGATTGGGATGGGCAAAACTGTTACAGCAGCGGAGGGGAATGCTGCAGCGGAGGGGGATGCTGCAGCACAGGAAGCAGCTGCAGCAGCATCAGAGGTGGAGCAAGCAGCAGGGACACAGGGAGATGAAACAGCAGAAGCAGCGGCAGTTGCACTTGTAGAGGCGCAGGATGCATCAAAATCAAAGGGAGCACCAGGCTCAGAAATAGCACCAAAGTCACCAGCAGCACCAGCCCCTACAACATCAAATGGTCACTCTATCACGTTGCCCCTCTCTCCTAATCCCACCATGACCACCTCTTCCCCACCAACACCCTCCCCTTCCCAATCGCTCCACCCCGCCCCCATTATTTTCGGCGGCGATTTCAACTTGCCCCCCCTCTCCCCGCCCTACCTCACCCTCCTCTCTCCCGGCCTTATCGGCACTCAAGCCAAGAAGATGGGAGCGTGGAAGAGCATGGGGGACTGGGACCCTGGGGCGGGGTATGTGCTGGTGTCGAAGGGGAATGTGGAGTGCTTGGAGTGGCGGGAGCCAAGGTATGATCAGAGGAAGACGTCGGATGGGTACCGTGTGGTTGTGGATGTGAGGGTCAACTTCCGTGTTGGTGCCTAAATAAGGGTGTTGGTCACCCTCAGTGTTACGAAAAAAAAAAAGCACAGCTGGTGCTGCTCGCAAGAGCTGGTCACATGGGCCAGTGGTGCTAATTACCTCTGGCCCTAGTTCGTTTCATGGTGTCTATGGTATGGTGTCAACGGTTTGTGGTGGTGCTGATTGCCACCAAGGCACTCTCATCCGCCTTCTGAACATGCTCGCCCGCCAGTCACCTTCTTCTTCTGTGCCTCCTAAGGGGGTAGGCATGCAGCTCCAAGGATGCTTTGCCATTGTGAATAATCGCTCAAGTGTGCTTTGTGTGAGCATTGAGCAATAAAGATACTCTGGAAATGCTTTGAATCATTATTGCCTGGTGCCATGCACATCTCAACTCATACTGGAACTTCTTATTACACTGGCTAAATCAGTCACCTACACCCTGTGCTGTGGTCGTCATCAAGGTATGTGGTCCACCCTCACACTGAATGACACCCTCTTTGCTGCCCTCTGAATAAAACGCCCTTTAAGGAATCGGTATGGCTGCTTGGGAATAGACCCGTCACTAGGAACGCCCCTATTGCCATGCCCACGCCCATGCCCATGCCCATGCTTAAATTGGTGCTGGTATCTGTGTTCCGCATCCTGCTGTTTCTGCTGCTGCTGCTGCTGCTGCTGCTGCTGGTAATGAGTACCGCATACAGGCCGTACTTCACCATGCATGCCACCATGCATGGCCATGCCACCATGAACCCTCTCCTCTGGCCCACCAGAAGATTCCAGAGAAGGATACGAGAAGCCCTCTGCTTTCCAGGGGCAGCGGGGCTGGCACCTGCCCCTCCTTGCACCCTCCTCCCATTCAAACCCTCTATGTGAGAACGCCCAATGTCAGAGCCTCTCTTGCACACCTCAAATACCCTGCACTGGCTCCTCTTCCCTCTGCTGTCCTCGGGAGTGCATCCCCAGCTGGAGCTCGTCCTGCTGGTTGTGCTGGTGGCTCTGGCAGGCGTTACGGTGCTGTCACTACCAGTTGAGTACCACGGGATTCCACTGCTGATGCTGCTGGCGATGCAGCTCAGGCTGAAGCTGCTGCTCCTCCTCCTAGTGCGATCGCTCCCATCCCGCTTCTGGTTTCCCTTCCCGCTCCCTTTCCCGCTCCTCTTCTCCCTCTCTTGCACCTCTGCCATTGAGACCCTTATCCGCCGTACTCCTTCATCTAGTCATTCCTGCTCGCTGCTCCTGCCGCTGCCCCTGCCGCTGCCCTTGCCACTGCTCTTGTCGCTGCTGTTGCTCCTTTGCAACTGCCTGCTCCACCAACCACGAAGGCTGCTCCTGATGCTGCTGCTCAAGGTTAAGCTCCGCCTAAATCCCAGGCTGCTACTCCCTCGGCTGCTGCTAAAAATCCTGCTACCTTGCGTGTTCCTCTACTCTTTCATCTCCTCCTTCCTCTGCTCCTTCCTCTGCTCCTTCCTCTTCTCATTCCTCTGCTCTTTCTGCTCCTTCCTATCCTCCTCCTTCCGCTTCCCTATCCTTCGCTCCCTCCTCTCCTCCACTTGCTCTTCGTCCCTCTGCCTTCTTCCCTCTGCCCCCTGTGATGCAGGAGAAACAGCAAGAGCAGCAGGGGGAGAAGCAGCAGGTGGGGGAGCAGCAGGGGGAAAGCCAGCAGGAGGGGTACCTGCACGGGGGCTTAGTGGTTTGGGGGTGGTGAGTGCAGCAGTGCGGCAGTTTCCCTTGTTATTGACACCATGGGTGGCGCAGGGCTGCGCATGACAGTGCCGTAGAGCCCAATGAAGTCCTCGTCTGAGTCATCAGCCACCTCATCTGGACCGTTTATCGCCTCCCTTCGCCGCCCATTATGCTGGTGGTGGTGGTGCTGCTGCTGGTGCTGCTGCTGCTGCTGCTGCTGCGGCTGAGGGACAACAGCGCCGTAGAGCCCAACGAAATCAGCGTCCGAGTCGTCATCATTGTCATCCTCACCTTCCACCAGCTCTATTTGCTGCCCCTTCAGTTGCTGCTGCTGCTGCTGCTGCTGCTGCTGCTGCTTCTGCTTCTGCTGCTGCTGCTACTGCTGCTGCTGCTTCTGCTTCTGCTGCTGCTGCTGCCATCACCAAAATACGCTGACCCCAACCTGACCCCCATATGACATGCAGGTCACTCTGGGGTTATGTTTGGGTCAGCGTGTTTAGGCCACATTTAGGTCTAGGGGTGTGTCAAGGGTGTTTGACCCGAAGGTCACCTGGTGGGGTTGCGTTGATGACATTTGAAGGACAGGCGCATGCCAGGCGAGGGATTGGTGCAGGCCACCGTGAGGTTGGTTGAGGAACAGTTACAGGTCAGAAATCACCCTGGTACATCCTCGCTATAGTAGCATCCTTCTACATGTTAAGGTGATAAAAATTTGTACGATACATTATTATGTAGCAAACGTATACATAGTTGTTTTTATTGGCAAAACAGACAACTCGGCCAAGCAAATTTGCAAGTAACCAGGCGATCACTCCAATCCACCAGCACGAAATCTTAAACCTAATGTAGAAGTGATTGAAAACCAGGGGCAGAAATGCGTCTTCGAATATTACAATTCACTAATAATTAGTACTAGCCTAAAAGGCGACTTTCAATCTGATCAAAACAATGACGACTTCGGAAAAAGAGTTATGATACCGTTGATAACACCATAAAGTTGCACGTGTGCAAGAAAGAAAGAAAGAAAACATAGCAACACAGCAACACGCTACACACAGAAAAATGCACACGAGTTCGTTACAGCGAGTTAGAAAACCTGTAGAGAAACATTTCGGATAGCGTGTTGGAAGACACCCACAAGCATCGAGTAATAAAAGTGAGCAGCAAAAAAAAGCAAAGCATGTAAATAAAAGTGTACTAACCAACATTAACACGGGAGATAAAAATCAAAGCAAACCCGCACTTACACCGTGGGACGACAACCGAATTAGGGGCGAAGAGCCGTGCAAAAATGGCCAGCGGCGTCGGGCGCGATTTGTTGATCTGCAACCCGGCTGACAAGCATCTGCTTGAAGAACATGCCGGACCTGCGCGAAAAAGGAAACATTCCACGCGGAACACCAAGTTAGCATCCGCGTATATAATAATCACGGGTAAAAAAACAATGAGAAACGAAAACGGGTATGCGTAGGTTGACTAGGCGAAGCATGCAAAAAGGAGACACGGTCGACAACAAGGAGATATGGAAAGCTAGTGAAGATTAGATCAAAGTCAAGAAATTGGATAAGTGTTGTTAGGGCTGTGTAAACAATCTGGCGGGTGGTTGGGTGGCTAAAGTATGTCAAGGGGAAAACGCAGAAACAAGTTTTGGAGCAGCTAGAACTGGAGGAAAATAACAAGAGACGGGAAAAGTGGCTGAGATGTGAGATGCAGAAATCTGAAGGCTGTTCGAAGGTGAAGGGAGTGAACAAGAGGTGGGGCAGAAAAGAGGCTCAACAAGTTTCTCCTCCATTAGCTCCCGAACATAGTGAAATTGCGTGCTGATGTGCTTGGTTCTCCCATGAAAACTGGATTCTTGGTGAGGGCGATTGCGGATGTGTTGTCGATGAAGAGGGGAGTAGGATCTTCCTGTGGGAGGTCAAGCTCCTTCAAGAGACCTCTTATCCACACTGCTTCTCAAGCTCCTTGTGTCACAGCCATGTACTCTGCCTCTGTAGATGATAGTGTCACACAGCCTTGCTTCTTCGACTGCCAGGAGATGGCCGCTCCTCCAAGCATGAAGATGTATCCACCAGTGGACCTGCGGGTGGTGACATCCCCAGCCTAATTCGCATCCGTGAAGCCATACAATATGCATGCATCCTCAGACCCTTGAGAGAGGAGACCAAAAGAAGAGGTTGCTTTGAGATAGCACATGGCACGATGTGCCCCACGCTGATGCATGCGTGTGGGAGATGCCATGCATTGGGAGAGCATGGCAACAGTATGGGCAAGATCAGGACGAGTGCAGATGGAGGCGTACATAAGGCTGCCCACTTGGCTCTGGTAGAGGGAGAGCTCAAGGGGCGTGACATGACTTGTGGCCTGTGATGCATAGGTGTCATGACCGATATGCTCAAGGAGCTCGAAATCCTCAAGCTCACCGTCATGCTTTGTGACCTGAATTTCAAGCTCAGATGGATCAATGCTTTTCTCAGATGAGCTCAGCAGGAAGTCGGATGGAAGGGGTGTCTCGACAGGGTTGCAGTCGAGGAGACCAAACCTTGAGAGAACCTTCTCAGTGTACCTTTGCTGTGAGATGAAGAGAGACTTGGGTGGGCGATTTTTAACGATGTTCATACCAAGGTAGTGGGGAGGCTCACCCATGTCCTTCATGATGAAGTCTTGGGTGAGCATACCTTTGATGCGTGTGAGGAGACTCAGTGATGCTGACACTAGGAGGATGTCATCCACATAGAATAGGAGCCACAAGGACTCCCCCTCACTTGTGTGTAGCAGGTACATTGCAGGGTCGAACTGTGACTTGGTGAAACCTTGGGACAAGAGTGCGACCTCAAGTGTGTGAAACCAGACTCGTGGTGCTTGCTTAAGCCCATAGAGGGACTTTAGCAATTTACAGACCTTGTTGGTACCATCGGAGTAACCCTCAGGCTGCTCCATGTAAATCTCCTCATCGAGCTTACCATACAAGAAGGCATTCTTCACATCCATTTGATGGATGTGGAGATCCTTCACTGTGGCCATCACCAAAAGGCACCTGACTGTAGTGTACTTGGCTACAGCTGAGAATGTCTCAGTGTAGTCCGAACTTGGAATCTGTGAGAAACCTTTTGCTATCAGGCGTGCCTTGTACCTATCAAGAGTACCATCTCCCCTCTCGTGCACTCTATATGTCCACTTGACCTTCAGTGCTTTCTTACCAGGGGGGAGTAATACCTTCACCCATGTGCCTTGTGCAAGGAGGCTATCTATCTCCTCTCTCTCTCTGCTTTACCCACTCCTTTCTTGGAGCACCAGCCATTGCTTGCTTATGGTTGGATGGCTCAGGTGGGAGACATGGCATGACATATTGCAGCTACCTTGCACTCCATGCAGTGACTCTTTGTGCACCTGGGTGTGACAGGAAAGATTGCACCGACTGCGAGGTTCATGCGCTGTACTAGCTTGCGCACTCTCTTAGGCCGCTCTGCATTCTCACTGACGCCTTGCTGACTCGTGTTACTGCTCGGGACGCTTGGTGGCGCGGGAGTTGTCAGTGGAACAGGTCCCGCCACATGATCAGAGGGAGGAAGCGGATCTGCTGCAACTGGGATTGTCTGGAGACTTTCAGCAGGTGATGAAGATTATGGTTCTGGAGATGAATCGACTAGAGCTCGTAACTTCTCATGTGTTGTCTTTGAGTGCTGCGGCGATGAAGATTGGAGTGGAGATGTGTCGTCGATTGGAAATAGGGACTGCGCGCGTTCTTGCTGCTGCGGTGATGAGGTCGGCGGATTCAGCTGCGGCTCAGGAGCAGGATGAGATGACTCAGGTACCGGTTCAGCTGGAGTGGTGATTGGGTCTGGTGCACAAGATCCATGATCCACTGCTGCTGTTGGGACAAGCTCTGTTGGAGTGGGAGAGGCATCTTCGAGAGAGGTAGAAGGAGGGAGAAATTTTGCTTTCCATTGAGCAGGGGACATGTCTTCATGAAAGATCACGTCCCTACTCACAATCTCCTTGGAGAGGAGAGGATCCCAAAGAACCCAACCCTTGCTTTCCATGCTCACTCCAAGTTGCATCTCCCATCGTGTTTTGATCTCAAACTTTCCTCTCTTCTCATCAGGAATGTGATACTGCCCCATGCACCCAAACACCCTTAATATGGTAACGTCGGGCTTTGCCCTATACCATGCTTCATACGGGGTTATACTTGACGGAAGAGCAGCGGTTGGGCGTCGGTTCTTGAGGTGAACGGCATGGTTGACGGCGTCTCCCCACCATGCATCAGCTAGCTTCATATGGAGGAGAAGGTATCTTGCAATTTCTTGCAAGGTTCACTTAAACCTCTCAGCAATGCCATTTTGCTGGGGGATGTATGGACATGAAAGGTTATGACCAATACCAAGGGATGAGAGATAAGACTGGAATGACTTACCCATGTATTTCCCCCCTAGGTCAGAATGCAGAGCCTTGACTTTGAGGCCGGTTTGCCTCTCAATGTAGATTTGCCAGAATTTAAATGCATCAGGGACTTGGTCTTTTGAGAGAAGAAGGAATACCCATGCAAAGCGTGTCTTATGATCTATGAGAGTCATGATGAAGCGCTTGCCTGTGCGACTGAGTGTGCGAGCTGGGCCAACGATGTCACTGTGGACCAGCTCTAGGGGACTTGACACTTGCACATTGATGGGGGGACGAGGATGATGTGCATGCTTTGCTTCGACGCACGTAGGGCAAGGAGACGAGGATGAGGATGACTGTGAACTTGAGGTGATAGTGAGACCTTCTAGGCTTGCATGAGCGGTGATGGACTTTATGGCTGACTCTCCTGGATGACCTAGATGATAATGCCACATTTGGGGAGTAGTGGTCATACCTGGATGTGGTCTAACAGTGGTTGCTGCAGCGGCGGTATAACCGTGGAGGCGGCGGTACTCCGGGTTCACATCGAGTTGGAGGCGGTAAAGGCATCCCGCTCGCTCACCACGTGCAATGACGAATCCCGACTCTGCGCGAATCTGCACAGAACCACTAGTGAAGGAAATAGTGCAACCTTTCTCCTCGAGTTGCCCTACTGACAGCAAGTTGGCTCCAAGGTTGGGGACCAAGAGGACACCTGCGATTGAGACAGGCTTGCCAGCAGAGTTGAGAAAGGTGAGTGTTCCTTCGCCTGTAGTGGGAGTGGACTCCATGTTGGCAACTGTGACTGACGAGATTGATGTGGGGATAAGAGAATGAAGAAGAGAAGAGTTGGGTGTCATGTATTGGTTACACCCACTATCCAAGTACCAGTAGCTGGGATTGAATGAAAATGTAGGAGCAGAGGTAGTCATGGCAAAGCTGATGCCTTGTGTAGTGCCTTGGGAGGAAGAAGAGGGGGCAGAGTTGGGAGTCGTGAATTGTGTGGCCTGTTGAGGCGTAAATGGGTAGCCTTGCACTGGTGGAGGGTAAAACATTGGGTATGGCTGCACTGGGTAATAGGAATAGGGAAAGGGTTGCTGGGGAATTGCTGTGGATTAGAGGGGTGAGTTGAGGGGAATTGAGCAGGCTCTGATTGAGAGCTTACATCATGAGATAGAGCAGCTCTACCCTTGGCTGTAAGCATGTGAGGTGGAGGGGTCCAATTAGGTGGCTTACGAGGGCACTTGAACCAAGGGTTTTCCCATTCATGACAGAAATGACATGCATAATTGAACTTGCCAGACAGAGGCTTGGAGAACTGGGATGAACTTGAAGAGAATGATTGGTTGGGAGATGTATTGGACGAGGGAAAACGACCTAGAATAGATTGGTTGGAGGGCTTACTCAGTTGTGATTGCAAGTTCTTGCCTTGGTTGTTGTTGTAATTGCCGTGACCTTGAGTAGACACAGCAGCGGCCCATACTGGCTTGTTGTTCTCTTCCTTAGTCTTGGCTAGCGCGCGAGTCTGGTGCTCTCCAATGAGGGTGTTGAAGGTGAAGTCGCAAGACTTTTGCTCCTCATGAAAGGCTTGAATTGTGCTCCTCATATGGGTCCACTCGGGTGTAAGTTCGGCGAGCAGGATGGTGAGGAAGAGCTCCTCTGGGACGACAACTCCGATGACTTCGGCGTTGCTGAGGAGGATCTCCGCCCGCTCCAAGTACTTGGGGATTGCCTCTTTAGCTCCATTCGCAAGTTGCAGATTTTCCCCCACATTTCTGCCTTCCTGCTCTCGGTGCATGGTTGATTGAGCCTTTTAAGTCTCTCCCACGCGGGCTTCGCATTGTTGCGATGACTGGTGCATGTCAGTAGCGACTTGGTGTACTGGTCTTGAACTGAGTTGAGAAGGTAGAGGTAGGCTTCGGCATTCTTCTTTACCCATGCCGACTGTTCTGTTTGAGGGGTTTCAGTAGAAGGAGGAGAAACAGAACCAGAATAAACGGGCCACCACTCTAGGAGAGTGGCGGCCAATTGGAAACGGATGCTCCATGTTTGGAAGTCCTTTCCACTGAACCGTGGCACTTCTAGCTTAGGAATAAGTGGGAATAGAGAAGACATTAGGATATAGGGGGGATTGGGATGAGACGGGGTTGATGCGGTATCACCTTCTCTTATCTTGGCGCCACTCACTTCGGAGGAGTTAGATTCCTCTTGTGAAGTGGTGCGCTTTTGACTGTCGTACTTGACTGTGGGAGGCATGGAGAAGGAGGGAGGTGAGTGTGGAGCCTTTTATGCCTTTTTTTTTTTCTTCCCTTTTTTTGGGTTTAATGAGAGGCTTTGCGAAAGCAAGGAATGAGGATATTACGCGCTCTGACACTAGATAAATTTTTAGATAAAGACAAAATAGTATAATTGCATGGTTGAATAGGACAAGAGTGCAATAGTAGAGCTGTAGCGCATATAAATGGGATTACAATATGCTTGTAAGAAATAAGGGAAAGGTACTCAAGCGAGTAAAAAGAGACTTGTCAAGGGAGTGATGCTTGTGAAGAAGAGTGAAAGACTTACTTATGTATGTCATACTAAATAAAAGAGATGTAGGATCTTGGGAGTGGTTCTTGATAGAGGAGGACTTGCACTTGGAAAGGATCTTGAGCTTGAGAGAAGACCACAAGCTTGGGAGGAGACCACAAGCTCGAGGAGAGACCACAATCTTGGATGTGGTTGAAGGAGAGGGCCTTGTAATTGAAGAGTGAGGGTGCCACAAAGTTGAGTGTTGAAGAAGAGGATCGTACTACAAGCTTGTGGCTTGGTGATGCATCTTATACTCAAGTTGGGTATAAGGTGGACAAATGCTTGATTACTTTGCTAATCTAGTAACTTTGTGAGAGAACTCTGAGAGCATAAAATTATATGAAATAGGGTATAGTACAAGCCTTATAATCCATGGTGGATACAAGGACATGCATGAGAGAGATACCACTCATAGTAGTCTAGGAAGAAATGTAGCATGGTAATACCATCTCTAGAGACATGGAACATGAACGCTAACAAGGAGCCTTTTTAGTGGAGTGAACTTGAGGAGCTTGAAGAAGAATTGAAGGGGAGCTTGAAGGAGAGGAGCTTGGAGATGCCTTGTTGTACTTTGAGAAAATTCTTGAGAAGTTGGAGAGGATTCTTGGTGAAGATGAATAGTAGCGGAGCATGGGATGGTTGTTGAGCCTTTGGTGGCTTGGAGTTGTAAACCATGTGGTGTTGGAGAGAAACTAGGATGAGTTGGAAAGGAAGGAAAGGAGGAGGAATGAAAGATTTGTTGAGTTGGAAGGTGAGGAATGTAAGGATTCATGAGAGTCTTGTGTGATGATATGGCAACTTGGATGACTTGAGATAGGAAGGAAGGAAGGAAAAAATAAATGGCATGTGGAGGTTGATGAGTAGGGAAGGAAGGAATGTGCTTGAGTTATATGTGAGGAGGATTATTGGTTGGAGTAGATGACTTGGAGAATTCTTGATGAGTAGGAAGAGAGAGCACATGAAAAATGATGAAGAGTCATGTGCCTTGAGGTGGGAGTTGGAGACGAATAGGAGGATTGATTGGAAGCTTGGTTGAGGTGGACTAGGAATGATTATGAGAGTTGGGGAAATTAAGGAGTAGTTGGGAGGCCTTAGGTTGGAGGAGATGAGCTAGAAAAGTTGGGTTGGAAATTTGGTAGGTAGAGGAGGTTTGGTTGGTGGGAAATGGGTTGGGGTAGGTGAAGAAGTGTAACGAGCGGTTTTGGAGGGGGAGGGGTTGGAGTGGCGAGAGAAATGTGGCACGCGCATCACGTGCCACACTGACAACAATGTGGCCCGATTGTCACATCGAGGTGACTTGAAAGGTACAAAAAGGAGATGCCTCCGAGGCGGTGAGGTGTGGGTCATACACTTTTTGGAGATGGCTTTTGCTGCTGCTGCTGCTGCTGCTGCTGCTGCTGCTCCGTGCGGAAGCTCCGACCAGACCATCTCGTCGGCCACCCAGGCTCAGACACAGGGGACGGAGCTGCAGACGACGCGGGAGTTACAGAGGGATAAGGCGGCAGATCGACACGCAACTATACATCAGTAGCCAGCGCCACACTTTTCCACTGTTGTCGAGATTCACGCACGGACAGCTGCGATGGACCCGACAGCTGGGACAAAGTTCATACAACCTCGAGAACTCATAAAACCTAGGGTGCTCCAAGTTTCACGTGCGTTCGCGAGCTCGTGAATTTAACGGAAACCGGCGACTGTGGCCCCCTGATCCGCCAGCGAATCGTGGTTCGTGAATAATAGCTCCTTGGGGGAAGAATGCACACCCCTGGTACGTACGGAGCGGACTAAGGCGGTTTGGTTGGACGGATCTGCAGGAAAATTCTAGGAGTGAGAAGAAGATTCAAGGCCTGGAGCGTTTGCATGAGAGCTGCTTAGTCTTCCGCCCAGTTTAGGGAAGACTAGAGCATGGGGGTTTGCTTGCACTGCTTGCGAACCACCCAAGCCACCTGTAACTGCGGTACAGTATGCTTCAAATCTCTGGGGGTTCGTCAATGGTCCTCGGATTCGTCGGATCAGGAGGATTTTCCAGCTCGAAAGCGTGGCGCCCTGAAGAGGAACGGATTCTGGCTTGGTCCGATCTGGCTGGTTCTGTGAGTGTATAATACAACTTCAAATATTTTTATAATCCGTATATAGAAGCCGAATCCAATGTGTAGAATGAAATCAAACAAGCTCCATCCATATAATAGGCAGGTTGCATACAGGTTGGGACCCTAAGCGGAAACAAATGAAATCCACAGAGATATCTGTGTGCATCTCTGAGCCTTTCGCTTGCTGTCTGGTCTCGAAAACCTTTCACGGCTACAAGATGTGCTCAACTTCTCCCTTGAACGTTACTTCCTTTCTCAACCGGCTCAAAAACCTGTGTGATTGTTTCAAGGTCCACCTGCTTGCCTGCTGGTACCCGCTTCCATGCCTATGGCCATTCCCATTCCCATGCCCATTCCCACTGCCATGCCCTTGTAGAGTATCATCCCTATGAGAGCACCTTGCCTGGCGTGTTTCCAGGTGCGGCTGATGATGAAAAGAGCACGCCATGCCCTCTGCCACCTCAGCCGAATGAAGGTCATGGCCTTGCCTACTGCTCTTGCCTCCCGTCCTTGGGTCATCCTTTGACCCCATTGACCCCACTGACCCCTTTGACTCCGTTGACTGGCCATCAAGTTTCACACCCTTCTCAGCACTATTCCCCTTGGAGCTGTAATCAATGCCTTCTGCCTCCCACGGATTGCGGGGCTGCTGCCGCACCCTCACCCAGCTCTGGGACCTCCTGGCCCGGGGTGGTCGAGACTCGGAGGCAAAAGCACCGGTGCCTGTGTTGGCACCATTGGTAACACCTGTACCACTGGTAACATCGGTACCACTGCTAGTGACGCTGCCAGGCGTTACGGCGCTGTCGCTATCAGTTGAGTGCCACGGGAATCCGCTGCTGATGCTGCTGGCGATGCTGCTGAGGCCGAAGCTGTTGCTCCTCCTCCAGGACCTGCCCTCTCTTCCCTGTCCACTCCCTTGTCCACTCCCCCGGCCACTCCCAAATTCACTCGCCTTCTCACTGCCTTGTGCCTCACACATCTCACCTGCCGAACCTCGTGTTTGGGTGCTGCTGCCCCTCCCGCTGCTTCTCCTGCTGCCCCTCCCGCTGCTATTCCCGCTGCTGGTGCTCCTCCTGAGTCGTTGGCTCCACCGGCCAGCAAGGCTGCTGCTGATGCTCGTTCGGATGCTCGCGCTGACGCTGCTCGCCAAAGTAAGGCTGCTTCTTAGAGTCAAGCTACTCCTAGGGTTCCCCTCTTTCCTCGCTGTTTCCTTCTGTATCCCCTCTTGCATTGCCATCCTCGCCTTCCTCTCATCCCTCCTCTCCTTCCTCTCCATCCCATTCCTCTCCATCCCATTCCTCTCCATCCCATTCCTCTCCATCCCATTCCTCTCCATCCCATTTCTCTCCATCCCATTCCTCTCCATCCCATTCCTCTCCATCCCATTTCTCTCCATCCCATTCCTCTCCATCCCATTTCTCTCCATCCCATTCCTCTCCATCCCATTTCTCTCCATCCCATTCCTCTCCATCCCATTCCTCTCCATCCCATTCCTCTCCATCCCGTTTCTCTCCATCCCATTCCTCTCCATCCCATTCCTCTCCATCCCATTTCTCTCCATCCCATTCCTCTCCATCCCATTCCTCTCCATCCCATTCCTCTCCATCCCATTTCTCTCCATCCCATTCCTCTCCATCCCCTTCCTCTCTTCTCCCCCTCCCTTCTCAGAGATACTGTTGCTGGTGCTCTGAGTGCTGCTGCTGCTCTTGGTCTGACGGACGCTGCTTTTACTCCAACTGGTGATGCTGCTGCTACTGGTGCCAGAACCACTGATCTGCACACCCCACTCTGTAGCAGGAAAGTTAGTGCCTTCACACAAAGCCGGGCACACTGTAGCACCACAGCTCTCTAGGATGCTGCCTGCAGTCCCGCCGTTACCCACTCCTGGGCTGCTGGCAGAGAAGCTTCCTTTATTGTTGCTCAAAGCCGCGCGCGCTGTAGCCCTAGAGCTGCCTAGGTTGCTGTCCGCAGTGCCGCTGTTACCCACTACTGCACTGCTCACAGGGGAGGAGCTTCCTCTGTTGTTGCTGCCAGTCCAGCTGCTTCCCAGCTGGGCACTGGCGGCATGGCGCTTCATGCTTGCAGCATGGCTGCGCATGACAGCTGCATAGAACCCAATGAAATCGTCATCCGAGTCACTCGCTTCACCCCCATCTCCATCCCCACCCCCACACCCACCCCCACCCCCAACCCCAACCCCACCCCCACCCCACCCCCACCCCCACCCCCACCCCACCCCCACCCCACCCCCACCCCCACCCCACCCCCACCCCCACCCCCACCCCCATCCCCACCCCCACCCCCACCCCCACCCCCACCCACACCACCACCCCTGCTGCCGCCACTGCTTAGCTCAACTGGCACCTTCTGACCTTTCAGCTTCTTCTGCTCCTTCTGCTGCCTCTGTTCCCCCTGCCCCCCCTGCCCCTTCTGCTCTCCCTGAAGGAGAGGCGGGTGCTTCAGCGCCTTGCTGCGGCCTCGGCCATGAAGCGAGGTGACGGATGGGGACGAAGCTGGGTGACCCGGGTGACTTGTGAGCGCTTGGGATGCAGCGGAGCTGTCTGCGCGTGACAATGCAGTGCCGTGGGAGTGCGATCTCCTGTGAACCGCACGCTGCTGCTGCTGCTGCTGCTGCTGCTGCTGCTGCCTCATGGCTGAGCTGCGGTGGTGCAAAGGAGGAGGAGGAGCAGAGCAGTGCGGCGCAGAGAGCGGGACGTGCAGAGCAGAGACAGCGCTGTGCGGGTCACCCCAGCCACGGTTCCTACAAGCAGGATGGTGCCCCACGCTGCAGAACCGCTGCAGTTCGCCCTCGGCAGGATCACTGTCAGCAGCAATGCCGCTCCCAAACTTGCCGTCACAAACACCAAATGGATCGGCCACACCCACGCCGTGAGTAGACCGAGCAGCATACGTGGCAGAGCCCCATTCGTCCAGGTCCACTGGAGCAAACCGCCCAGACCAGCCAGGTTCGGAGGCTGGGGACCGTACTAAGGGTACCGAGGCTCCAAACCGTGGCCCCCAAACCTCGTCCGAGTCGTCCGGAGAGAGTTCAGGGGCAAATGACAATGGATGTGAGTCAGCAGTTGTAACCATGCTCTTGCTGGTAACAGACGAGCTGAAGTTACCAATATTACTAGCAGCCCTACTGCTACCAGCATTGTTGCTGCTGGGGCTGCTCCTGCTGGGAGGGAGTCCACGTGGACTCCTTTTCAGCACGCCACATGGCGACGGTTCGCTGCCAGCTGACGGGAACAGCGGGGCAATGCTGCCAGCGCCAGAAGCGCGGCAGTCTCGAGGGCTGTCCTGTCCGCATTGCCGGGTGTGATTATATCGAGGGCTGCTGTGACCGTTCAGGGAGCTGCCATTCCCCTTCCCCTGTCCAGAAGCGGCCTGAGCTGTAGCAGGAGCTGTCAACGGGCACTCCGTCATCATGATGGCAGGTGCCACGTCAGCAACACCGGTAGGACTGGGAGGTGTTTTGAACTGCCAACTGCTCGTGCCACGTGGTGCAGCGCGTATAGGCGGGTCTAGGCACAAGTTGCTGCTGCTGCTGGGGCTGCTGACGTGGCTGCTGACGTGGCTGTCGTAGCAGATGCTCCCGCTTTTGGCCCTGCGGTGGTGCAGACGAACACTCTTCGAAGCTTCCGGATCTGGAGGCTGGAGGCTCCTTGGAGATTCCTCGGCCAGCGTGGCAGTTGGAGGCCGGGGGCTCTCCACGTGGCACGTGAGCTGCCTTGACTTGCGCCCCTGAGACCTCTGCTGCTTACTGCTACCAGGCCAAGCCGCGATCTCGCGCTGCTGAGACCCCTGCTGGTCGCTGCTAGGCCCTGAGGGTGAGGATATGGCTGGAGGCCGCCAGGGACTCGCCACGTGGCACCTGAGCTGCGTCGACCCGCGCTGCTGAGACCCCTGCAGGTCGCTGCTAGGCCTTGATGGTGAGGGACCCACGGCTGGAGGCTGCTGGGGGCTCTCCACGTGGCCTCGACTCTCCGCCAGCACCGCCGCTGCTGCTGCTGGCGGGGGGGGGGCACGACTGGTGGCGCGGAGTATTTTGTTGTGAGCCGGAGATTCGAAAAGCACGAGCGCCTCGGCCATCAGTAGCAGAACTAGGTGGTGTCGGCCCGGCGAACGGGTGGCACGTTACCTAGAGATCGACGGAATCTACCCGGTACAGCAGCAGCCACGCTAGCGGTACTAATAGTTAAGTACAGTTGAAGTACTTGACGTACTGCTAGTTTAGCCGTTCCGTAGTACGCGGAATCAGTAAGCCGATCTCAGATCTCAGATAAGAGGCTTTTAAGAGAGGCTTCTGAAGAGCGGCTTCTAAAGGGAGGCTTCGTGGCTCAACAATCTCACACCAGCTTCCCAAGGGCGTGACTGAGTCAGTCAGTGCTGGTATGATGTGCTGACGAGCGGTCATCGCCCTCCCTAGTCTGGGAGCCGGGAGCCCCGGGCTGTGCAAACCTTGGAGATGGTGGACACTGTGTCCGTCCGTGACAGACGGACAGGGAGAGGGATGGAGTGGAGGGACGGAGTTCTGGGAGGATGCCTGCCGCTGGATGCGAAGACGAAGCAGCCACCCTCCGTCAGCGTCATTTCGGCTGTCTTTCCCCAGTAAAGCTCGCGGATCCATACTGTACTGACAGCAGCGTACTTCCGCCGGGTAGAGACTGATGAATGGCAACGCCATGCGAGGGCCCCTCGAGACGAAAAAAACAGCTCTTCTGCCTAACGAACAGGCAAGCATGCAGCAGAGACGTTGGAGCAGCCATGGCAACCATGGCATCCATTCATTGGATGTGGACCGTCTATCCATCAACGGAAGCAGCTCTCTTATGCGGCCACCAATCAATGGCGTCGAACGTTTGGGTAACAGTGTTGGGGAAAGACGGCAAAACGCCATGATGAAGAAACATGTCGAGCCGCACTCTCTAGTAACGACAGCTTCAAGTTGAAGCTGGGAATGCTGGCCCACTGCTGTTCCACACTACAGTTTTCAGGAGAGAAGATAGCTGCTACTGTACAGTACTAGGAGACGAGCTGGCGAAAAGCCTTTTCCCGCAAGCACGACAGCTTTGCGCGAGTTTATCTCGGACCAGAAACGAACACGTCAGCCATGCAAGCTGCAGCGTCCGTCCGCCGTGCATCACTCGAGCGGGAAGTTCTCCGCGATTCGCTCACCTGGCTGCCATGCTGGAGGGTGACATTCTTACGTTCTCTCTAGGCAGGTCGTTTTGAGAGCCTCTTCCATGCACTAACTTGTACGACGGAATACGAGCTTGAGGAGCACTGTGGACTATCCGAACTGAAGATAGGATTTTCCTCATATGGATGGCAAGGCACAGTGAGGCGAATTGCAACTTCTGAGACTGACCTGAAATGTTTACTGAAGTAGCAGCCCCGCTTGGTGACCGAGGTGGATGGCAGTGAATTACGATACAGTACGGTGCCTAGCCCGTCATTGCGAAAGTAACGCATGATGGAGAGAGGGCAGCAACTGTCGAGATTTGATGGGGCAGCGATGAACGAAGGAGCAGTTCTCGCAGGACGTTCGTTGTTGAAGCAGGGCCTGAACTTGATCTCCGATAAACTGTGGCCTCTTACAAACCCCAAGTATTCTGACTGCGTACAAGGAAATTCCCTCCAAAGGAACCATAGAATACGGATGAACTGAAGTGCTTCAAAAGAGATTGGAACCCGCTCTTATATCGATGGGCAGGCAATGTCCATGGTGGCAGATTTGGCTGCGGCTTGAGGGAAACGGCAGCTCCCGCATATCATCGATGACGTGGCAAGATGTTTGGCGCGCAAAAGCAGCCTCATCCCAATTTATCTGTTCCTCCCTCCGCGTCCGCGAACGTCGTGAGGCTGGCGAACAAATATTTTCTGGCGGGCCCACTGAAATTGGCTAGGCGAAACGAGTCGTCCAATTAGTAGTTACCACTTGCGAAGGTTTTCAGTCAAGATCTAGGCGATACTGTATGCAGCTACTGTACCAGGAACCAAGATACATTACTAGGTGAGGTGATACAAACCCGCTTTCCCTCCAGCTTTGCGTTTCTAGTTGACAGAGCGATAGGGAGGAGTTCGCTCTCTCACTCGCTCGCCTGCTTCTGTCTGTGGCACGGAAGCCCAGTCTGGTGGATAATCCGGCGAACCGCACAGAATTCCGTGCCTGCCGCCATCACGGCTCGGCTCTATTGCCTATCTAAACGGATGCTTTAGCCTGGGTGCTAAGTGCCATCTCGTACCCTAATGGCAACCTTACAGACTGTATCTATTGCCACGTGGCGGCAGGAAGACATTTCTATGTCACCCATCTCCGTTCGCGTTACCGCGGGGTCGTCGATTCAGCCGCCCCCCCCAGCCGGCCGTGCAGCAGGATTAAAACTGACAAGCCGCCTCCGCAATGGTCGCGGTTTCGTCACAATCGCAGGACTACGTCGCCCTGGATATATTATTAGGTCTCCACGAAGAAATCAACAAGCATTTGCAGGGCATTTGTCCCCACGCTTTTCCCGTCACTCACCGAAGCTCCTTCGGCGAGCCGCCAGCCTCAGCCTAAGCGATGGGAAGAAATCGCGATCGTTGGCGATCCGCGCGACGGCCGGTGGACCGTCGGATTTCAGCGGTTCCGATGTGAGCAAGAAAGACCAGTCGGAAAGCCGTTTTCACCCGCCGGAGATCGCTACTAACAGGAGGCGCCTGAACGGATCGAACGTTCCGGAAATAGCGGGCATTGCCGGTGCCGCTGGAGATCATAGCGGGATCCTGCCAGTCAATCGGCGCGGGGATAGGTGGCAGGGGGCGGAGGGGGTGGGGTATGTGCACGAGGTGGTGTTCGCGGAGGGCGACAGCAGCGCCATGGTTGCGCAATTCCAGCTGGTTTCCGCCATCCGCGCGCTCCCCCCGATCGTTCCGCCGCTTTCACGCGCTGCAGGGGGAAGCGGAGGCGGAGTGGCGGAGAATCCGCGGGACGAGAGGTGCGCGGGGGCGTACCCGCGGATGCTCCGCGCGGTTACCGCCAGTGAGGGGGTGGGGGAGGGGGATTCGGTGGCGCAGAGCCATCAGGAGAGTCTTCACATGGAGGCGGAGTGGCCAATCGTGTGGTGCCAGGTGGCAAAGGACGTGCTCATAGGCTCGCCGCTCGTGTCGGCTGCTGACGTGGATGTCGTTGCGTCCAGGGCAGGCGTGACAGCTGTCGTCTCGTTACTGGTAGGTGTTTCCCGTGATCTAGTTAGGTCCCTGTCTTGGTAGCTGACTTGCGCCTTGTGTCGTTCCTTCTGCTCTTCCTGTAGCGCCTCTCCTCCTCCCTCTCGCACTCTCCCCCCCTCGCACTCCCCCTCTCCTCCCATCTTACACACGTGCAAGTCCACATTGTGGAGAAAGTCCCTTTGACCGTATCTCCTTGTTCCTTCGCAAACCCTAATTTCCAGCCTTCCCTCCCTCCACCCGCTTCTCTTCCCTTCTCGCTCTCTCTCTTCTTTCCCCCTCCCCTTCCCCCCCTCCCCTTCCCCCCCTCCCCTTCCCCCCCTCCCCTTCTCCCCCTCCCCTTCTCCCCACCCCCTTCTCTCCCCTCGCCCCCCTTCGCCCTCCAATCACAGCCGTCGGAGCACGAGTCATCCCTGGCCGTTGATTGGTCCGCCGTGGCCCGCCAGCTGGCGCGAGAGGGGGGAGTGGCGCTCAAGCTGGCGGTGGGGGAAGACGCGGGGAGGGCGGAAGAGGCGGGAGGGGAGGGGAGAAGGGGATCACTGGGGGGAACACTGGGGGAGGGGGAAGCGGGGGAGTCGGACTTGGAAGGTTCTTTTGGGGAGGAGGATGGGGAGGGGGAGGAGGGGGAGGACGTGGTATCGCAGGTGCTGGAAGCGGTGCGAGTGGTGGCATCGCTGGTGGCGACGGGGCACAGGGTCCTGGTGGTCAGCTGCTCCCCCCACACCGCCAGTGCGCTTGTCGCGCTTGGGTAAGCCCAACCCCCCCTCACACACGCACTAGCAAGCCATTGGTGAGAGGGTGCGGTAGGTAAGCAGTGCGGGAGTTGGCGTCGCTGGAGGCGACGGGGCACAGACAGAGTCATGGTCATCAGCCGCTCCCCTCACACCGCCAGTGCTCTCGTCGCCCTTGGGTACCGTCCACAACCCCTCTTTTCCGCCACCCCCGACCCCTGCTTCCCGCCCCATTTCCCCGTCGTTCGTTCCCAGCTCTCTACCTCTCCGTCTCTCACATTCCTATTTCTGTCACATTTTTGAGTCGACTCAAAAATAGACTCATTACACACGTTCCCAGCTCTCTGCCTCTCCGTCCCTCACATTCGTATTTCTGTCACCTCCTGGTGTGTCCGATCGGCCTTCCTCCTGGCCTCTTCACACGCCACCTCTCAAGCTCCGCATCTCGACTCGTGTTTGACCTCGTGAGTTGCTCCCTGTCTCATCTGTGTCCTTATGTGTCTCCACGTGTCTCCGTGTGCCACGTGTCTCCGTGTGCCACGTCTCTCCGTGTGCCACGCCTCTCCGTGTGCCACGTGTCGCTGTGTGCAACGTGTGTGAGCAGCTACACGACCTTCGTGAGGGGCGAGGATGTGAGCACTGCACTGGCCGCCATGCGCCAAGCATGCCCTGCTGCCGACCCCCCCATGCGGGTCTGGAATAAGGTATGATATGAATTGTCAGGTACGGCAGTCGCAGGTATGGCAGTCTGGTGCGTGTGGCTGTGGGTGTGGCTCAACGGTTGTGTCCATCCCCCTGTTGGATGTCCAGGCGTTGCGGTTGCATGTGCATGCATACTTATGCAATACTCCCGCTGTGTCTGTGCACATATGTGGTTGCATGTGCATGCACATGTGGGTGCATGTGTGGGCATGTGCATGTGCATGTGCATGTGCATGCACAGGCGCATGCGCAGCTTGCCGGCAGCAACATGAGGCGGCTCACCGACCTAGCAGCGGAGGAGCTTCAAAGGAGGATAGCGCAGGGCGTGCCCGGGTCCAGCGTCAACGACTGGAAGGTGAGCAGCCCGCCACACATCGTATGCCGCACTGTATGCGTCTTGCCTTGGCACAAGGGCTGGATGGACGGGGTGGGGTGGGGTGGGATGGGATGGGATGGGATGGGATGGGATGGTCTTGCGGTTTTCATTCTTCAGCCAGCTTCCCAGTCACAAGCCGTTGAATGCAGCCCTTCTTATTTTGAGCCAAAGCCCTTCTGAAAAAGCTGGTCCTGGTGGAGAAGCTCTTCTGTCATCCATTTCCTTGCTTGCCCAATGGCGTGCTGCCAGGTGGCAGAGCGCAAGCTGGTGGCGGAAGGATTCCAGCGCATGGTGGCTGCTGACGTGGCACTCTCTGACGCCATCTCCAAGGTGCGTGCGTGTGTGTGTCGATGCTGATGCATGCCTGGATGCTTGCATGCGCATTACCTCCTCGTGCAACCATCTGCCAGCTGCCTCGTTGCTTTCGCTTGTGTCAACAGCATCGCTTTTGCACATGGTGCAACCCTGCAAAGCCTTTCCCTGACTGGCTCTGTTCCCACCTATTCATGTGCCCACATGCGCACTCCACCACACATGTGCGTGTGTCCATCTGTGCAGGCGGCCATTCGCAGGGCGGCAAGGGCAGCGGAGAAGCAAATGGACGACGTTGAGGTGAGCGCTGTGAGCTGGGCACTGCAATCTTTGGTTCGTTCGTGTGCACCTGCTCTTTCCCCTCCACTCTGGTTGCGTTGCTCTGTGCACTGGCTGCCTCCCTTGCTGTTCACCCTCCTCCGTCTACCCCCCTCCTCCTTCTGCCCCTCTCCACGCCTGCCGCTGCCGTGCCTGATGCACTAATCTCCTCCTCCTGTGTCTTCCCAATCGCTCGTAATCTCTGTGCCGCATGCTCATCTCTTTGCTTGGATCCGCTGCTGAAAGCCCGCGCCTCGCGCTTCAAACACCTCATCCTCCCGTCTCTTGCGTTCCTCGTGCCCCTTCCCCCTTCTCCTTTCCTATCCGCCTTTGTCTTCTGGGGTTGCACCCCCAGCTCACCTCGTCTGACCGCATTGCTCTGCTCAAGGCTCACATCTCTCGCCTCGAAGAGAAGCAGCAAGCTGCTGACCAGGCCGCCCGGGCGGCGGAGGATCGGATCTCCTTTTTCCTGGGCCAGCTCAGCGCGCTACAGGACAAACACGCCGCGGCGGAGAAAGAGGCGGCTGCTGCCACCCAGCTGGCAAGTCAACTCGCCGGCCAACTGCAGTCTTTGCAAGCACGGAAAGGTTCCTCCACACCTTCCTCTGCAGTTGCCTCTTCTATCTCAACCCAGGCCTCAGCTCTAGGTTCGGCAGCCGCCAAGGCTGACCGGGTGGCAGCTCTGGAAGCGGAGGTTCGGCAGCGGCGCGAGCGGGAGCAGGAGCTCCGGGCGGCGCAGCAGCAGGCCGAGCACCGGGCGGCGTCGGCTCGGCAGCTTCTGTTCACCCTGGAGAAAGACCTGGCGAGGGTGACCGAGGGGGAAGCAGCAGCCAAGGAAGCAGCAGCAGAGGCGAAGGAGAGGGTAGGGTTCCTGTCGGGCGTGGTTCGGGAGCTGGAGGGGCGAGAGAGGGACGCGAGGAGGGAAGCGGAGCGGGTGAATGAGGCCCTTGAAGTGGTGTCAGCGCGGGAGAGAGCAGCACAGACACGAGTGCAGGAGCTCTCCCTGCAGGTGGAGCAGTTAGAAAAGGATCTCTCGGCCGCTCAAGAAGCCTCTAGAATCGCGCACGGGCGCTGCGACTTCTTTGCGCGGTTGGTGGATGTGCTGCGGGAGAGGGAGCAGGCGGCGAGTGAGGCGGCGGCGCGGGCCAATGCGGCGCTGACAGGTGTCACGAGGGAGTTGGAGGAGGTGAAGGCGAGGGAGAGGCGGGAGAGGGAGGCGTGGAAGGGGGCGGTGGCGAGGGCAGAAGCGGTAATGGCTGAGCTAGGGGCGACCAAGAGGATGCAGAGGGATGCTAGGGAGAGGCGGGAAGCTGCCGAGAAGCTTCTTGTGAAGCTGGAATCGGAGGGATCGGTGCGGGGGGGCGAAGGTTCCAAGCAGCTTCTGGTCGAGGCCCGAGCGGCGCTGGCTGATGCGGTGGAGAATGAGGCGAGCCTTGCCGGGCTTGTTGTGGCGCTAGCGGACAAGTTGACCGGGGCGGCTGCCGCCCGCACGGCCCAGCGGGAGCGGTTGGCGTTTCTGGAGCGGCAGGTGACGGAGGGGCGGGAGAGGGAGCGGGCGGCGGAAGAGATGGTGGAGGCAGCGAGGGGCGGGCAGGAGGAGCTTCGGAAACAGGTGGAGGAGGTGGCTCGGAAAGAAGCCGAGGCTCGGGAGGAGGTTCGGGTGCTGTCAAGCAAAGTGGAGAGCCTCTCAGCTCAGGTTCGTTTGTTACATGGCTGGTTGGTGGGGTGATCACTCACACAAGGAGGGCGTGAGAACTTGTTTTCTCCACCACCCCTCTCCCAGTGGGGGCAGAGGGGGTTGGTGGACCTCTCGCCATGCTTTGTGTTGCTTTCTGCAGGGTGTTTTTGAGAAATCTCAAAGAGACCCTGCTTTATCTCAACCCCTTATCTCCGCAATCCTCCCCCCCCCCACAACCCCCCCCTGCCCTCCTCACTGCCTCCCCCCCACCCCCCCTCCTTCCCCCATCCCCGCCCTGCCTTTTCCTCCTGCACCCCTTCCCCTCTGCCCCCACTGCAGTCCACAGTAGCGGAGGAGGTGGAGGGGTCTCTCGCCATTCTCCGCGCGCAGGTGGACTTCCTCCAATCAGAGCTCGCCAGCGCGACACAGGAGGCCACGTCAGCAACCCAGCGATCCACCTCACTCCTCCACCAGCTCAACCTGCTGCGAGCTGGCGGCAGCAGTGGTAGCAGTGTGGGACAGGTGGCGGGTTCTGATTCGTTGGATGAGGTAGCACCAGGGGTTACTGGGGTTGCGATAGGGAGGCTGGAAGAAGAACTTTCAGCTGCCCGTTCTGCAGCGGAATCGGCCAATCAGAGAGTTTTTTCGCTGCAAGTGCAGGTGAAGGAGTTGCAAAAGAAGGAGGGCGTGGCGCAGGCTCTGCTTGGCCGGGCAGAAGAAAAGATGTCAGCGCTGTTCGGGCAGCTTGCGGCTGCCCGGGACAAGGACACAACAAGCCTGCGTGCGCTCGCCAAGGCTAGGTCGGAGGTTCGGCAGATGGCTTGGAAGGTGGCTCGGCTGGAGGAGCAACTCCAGGCTCGGGGAAGTGCTGGCGCTGCTAGTGGTGCTGGTGGTGTTGCTGGTGTTGGCGTATTGGGTAGGGGAGAGGGGTGGGGCCTGGCCGGGTTGCTTGACGGCTTGAGTGCTGGCACCCTCAGGCTGCTTGGGATGGCAGGAATGGGCGGCATGGGCGGCACGGGAGGGGCGGCGGGTGCGGATGGCGGGCAGAAGGAGCCGAGTGCTGCCAGGCTGGCAGCTGAGCTGTCACGGGGGGCTGCTGCTCTGCAGTCCAGGTATGATGGATGCAGTCCAGGTGGGTTTTTTTTTTGTGGGGAGGGGGGGGGAGGGGGGAGAAGGGGGAGGGAGGTCCTGGAGGGGACGTGGTTCTGAGGATTCGGTGTGCAGGTGCATGGGATTGGTTTGCTTGCACTGTCTGTCTACACTCGTTCCTCATCCTGTGTTCGCCCCTCCTAGGCTCCTCCCCGTTTGTCTCCTGCTTGTGCCACCGGTGTTCACACTGTCTTCCTGCATCCGAAATGTGGTGTCGCATGTGCATGCCGTGCATGTGGCAACAGGGTGAAGCAGCATGTGACCCGACTGGGCAAGAACGCAGCAGCAGTGGATGCAGCCGCACTGTCATCCGCACCAGATCAGCCCATAGTGGAGCAGCTCTCAGAGGTAAACCTACTGCCGCCGTCATTACCATTATCAGCATCATTACCATTATCAGCATCATTACCATTATCAGCATCATTACCATTATCAGCATCAATACCATTATCAGCATCAATACCTTTATCAGCATCTATACCATTATCAAGATCATTACCATTATCAGCATCATTACCGTTATCAAGATCGTTACCATTATCAGCACTATTACCATTCTCAGCATCATTACCATTAATTAGCATCATCACCGTTATCAAGATCATAACCATAATCAGCATCATTACCATTATCAAGATCATTCCCATGATCAGCATCATTACCATTATCAGCATCATCACCATTATCAGCATCATTACCATTATCAGCATCATTACCATAATCAGCATCATTACCATTATCAAGATCATTCCCAAGATCAGCATCATTACCATTTTAGCATCATCGCCATTATCAGCATCATTACCATTATCAGCATCATCACCATTATCAGCATCATCACCATTATCAGCATCAATACCATTATCAGCATCATTGCCATTATCAGCATCATCACCATTATCAGCATCATTACCATTATCAGCATCAGCATGAGCATGAGTCCCTAGAGAAGCGTTTGTCAAATGTAAACACACTTCGATTGTCATACACCACTGTCATCGTCATCCTGTCATGCACCACTGTCATCGTCATCCTGTCATACACCACTGTCATCGTCATCCTGTCATACACCACTGTCATCGTCATCCTGTCATACACCACTGTCATCGTCATCCTGTCATGCACCACTGTCATCGTCATCCTCATCAGCAGCAGCATCAAATGAGTCCATTAAGGATTGTTTCTCAGGGGTGATATCACGGTAGTGGGGGGGTGGAGGGGATGCCTCCGTGTGTTATGTCTGTCTGTATCCAGGAGGAGGAGGGGATCTTCACATCACATGGTTGTTCACTTGAATACAAAATATCTTTGCCTCCTTGTGTTATGTCTGTATCCAGGAGGAGGAGGAGATCCTAGCATCAGCGTCTTGCCTGCGGGAGGCTGTGGTGGCACTAGGTGCCAAGCGGCGTGAGTCGGGAGCGGCGCCTCTTGCCGCCCGCATTCCCTCTGCCTCACGAGCAAGAGTACCGCCAGCCACAGAACCCGCAGCCTCAGTCGCTCAAGTCTCAGGAGCACCTGCATTCGCAGCAGCAGCATCAACAACGGTCGCAGCAGCAGCAGCAGCAGCAGATGCGCTGTCTGCGTCTCCACGAGCGGATGGAGCATCAGCAGCATCACCCCCGCCGGCATTCCTAGGAGCGGAATCTGTTGGTGGGACCACAGGGACCGAATCAGTAGCCTCACCATGGGAGGTAGTGGATCAGCAGACGCAGCGAGCAGAGGAGAGGGGGGCAGGAGAGGCAGCGGACGGGAAAGGGGGGGATGGCAAGGAGGGAGAGGTGGTGAAAGCTGCCTCTCAATCTGGGGGGGGGGAGAGCAAGGATGAGAGCAAGGGGGAGCAAGGGACAGCAACGACCACAAGTGTTCACCTCTCCTCCAATACCCCATTGTCATCCTCTCCTGCCTCCTCCACCTCTGCCTCCTCCTCTCCTGCCTCCTCTTCCACTCCCCCGTCCTCGTCTGCATCTGACCAACCCTCCACCCCGCCATCCCCGAAACCCTTCTCCTCGCTCTCCTCACTGTTCGCCAAGGCAGCAGCAGCAGTCGGCCTCAGCGTGATGCTCCTCATGCCCCTGGCTCTCGGGTCGCACACTAACGAGTCACCTCTTAGCGAGTCTCTGCTGTCAGTAGATGTAGCCAGGCCTCTGACCCGCCGATCTGTGCAACCGGTGTCTCTGCAGCTGCCCAACCAGTTGCCATCAATGCAGTTATCAATCCCGGCGGGGCTGCGACAGCCAGTGCAGCCAGTGCAGTCAATGCAAGGAGCATCGGTGCAGGCAGCGTCTGTGCAGGCGGTATCGCTGCAGCTGTCCAACCCACTGATGCTGCAGCCAGTGCAGGCGGCTGGAGAGGCGTTTGAGGGGTCGTCGGCACTGGTGAGAGCTTGACGTTGATTCGCTGAGTTATAGGTTTGATACGCTACAATGCCGTGTGATTCGTAGAGAGTGTTCTCTAGTGAGCCCATGCATGTGCGTGTGCATGTGCATGTGCATTTCCAAGGGCATGCACATGGGGGGTCCAGGCATCATCGTCATGTTCTGTTCCCAATTCTCTCGTGCACGCCAGCATGCAGCTGCCTCCTCCTTCCCCTGTCCATCCTTAGCCATCCTTTGCCATCTCCATCTTCCTTTTCCAGTCCCTAGCCCTGGCGTATCCCCTCCTTCCCACACCGTCTTTTCCTTCCCTATCACGCCTTCCTTCCCCCACGCTCCTTTGCCCCATGTTCTCCACCTCATGCTCCTCCCTTGCTGTTCACCAGATCCCAGCGCCAGTGCTACAGGACGCGGAGACAGCTGTCTGGAATCTGATTGGTCGACAGGCGGCCGTGTCTCGGGAACTGAGGGGCTTGGCTTCGGTGGTTGCTCCGGACGCTGCGCCTGAGGATAGGATCAAAGCTGCATTTCTATTCTGCCGCCAGCTGGCGTCAACATCCACGCCAGCAACTGCGGTATCAAGTGTTGGTAGCGGTGGTGTGCAGGATGCTACTTCTATGAGCCGCAATTTTTGTGCATCAATGGGGTTGTAGGTTAGCTTTTCTGTATGGGGCTGGATATGTTGGCATGAAGTGGTACAGCACATTGTTCCCGTATTTGGCATTCGCCTAAGGGCCCTGAATGTGTAGTTATGATATTGTTTGTAATTCTACTATATAGTGCTTGATTCTGTACATGATAAGGTAACTACATATTTTTCTTCATTTTTCAGCTGGCCTTGTCTCCAGCACTTGGCTGCTGTTGGCTGATTTCGTCCGTCAATGGATCTCTGCTGACTCACACCGCACAGTGTTGTAACTGCGGATTCCCCACCGTTCTGTGCGCCGTAGAACGCGGTTCTGAGCGTGTTGCAATCCGGATCAGGTCAACGTGGTCAGTGGACATTTTTCACAATAAGGAGCAGACGAGTTGGGCCATCCGCTTGTTTGTTTTGTTTAACCTCGTATTTACGTACACCTCATTACCCACATATTGTTTTCAGAGGGCATTTTGAGATAGTTTTGTCACAGTTTTGTGAAAATCGGTTCCATGGTGGAAAGATTGATGGCTTCTCACCAGCAAAGTAGCACCCTCAGGGCCGGTACAGCATATTTGTTCTGTCAAGGTTCTGACCTTCGGAATGAACTAACGGAGTCCGTCCGTCCAGTTCTTTCAACAAAACAGGGCACGATGTGGGATAGGAGCAGTTTCTTTAACGGGTCACCCGGTACTCAACTCAAACCCGCTGATCTTACATAAACGCGACCGTAGTGGGGTGACGGATCAAGCAGCAGGTTAGGGACAATTTGGTTTCACTTTGGTTTAGTGGGAGCTTCGAGATCTCCACCACGAGACGAGACGCGTGCTCGACATCGACGACGCCCGCCCGCACCCTCATAGCGGTCGGATTGGAGATTCGGAGGGTCTTGCAGAATCTGAAGTGGTGTACAGTAGCAGTGGTGGAGGAGATGGATGATTTCCCACACCAGCCGAACCAACCGCGACGCGACAAGTTTCTTCCCATGTCAACCATCGAGCAGACAAGCTTGTTGTCATGTCAACCCCTCAACATCATCCCCTGCCCGCTGAGCTCGTCCCCCTGCCCGATGAGCACACAATGCACAACAACAAGGGCGGCACAGTGGCTGCTGCTGCTGAGCTGTCACTTCCCTGGGGGCACTCCAGCGTCACTTGTCACTCTCGTTTCTGGCTGTTGCGCGACTTGTCCATTTCTCAGGAGCTGTTTCTTTCTCCGCCTGCCCTGCTTCGGTGCGGGACGGAGGGCAACACTGACCAATTTCACCAGGAGCGACAGTTTTGCCCTGTGCCGAATCAGACCTCCTTCCCAGGCCTACTGGGCTGGGGCCTCCCCACGCGTCAAGCTGTCATTTCAGCACCTTTCGCCCAATGATGAAAATGCCCTCCCCTCCCCCGTCCCCATCCCCCCACCCTGCATTCCTTGCTCACTTTGGGGACTTGGCTCTGCCCCACCGCCACGGCCACTACACCAGCTGTTGCATTGCAGTGCACGGCATCAAATGGTTCTCTTCTCATTGGTTGGGGGAGCTTGGGAGGGGAAGGCAGCTAGGCTGCCGCCAAAACGCCCAGCAGCGAAACGAACTCCTGCGAGCAAGTGGGGAAGGAGGTTTCAGCAAAATCGGCCGAAAGACCCCCCCCAACAGCTATTTGCAGCAGCCGTTCACCAGCAGCTTGCTGTTCAGCTGACAAACCCTAGGGAGGGAGCGAGTCCTCGATCGATGATGCTAATCTGCGAAGTAACAACCGCCTCTCTACAGTCTTTCTTGGAGTTGCGCAAGGCCGCATAAAGCGCCCTGCAGATACGTTGTTCTTCTGCCTATCAAGTTCGCTCCTCTTCAGTACGTGACTAGTTTACAATATTCTACTGCCATCTCGCGGAAATACAATGAAAGTTTTAGGAACGCCCACCTTTTCGAACCAAATAATGGCGACTCCGCTTGAAAATAGACTCTGTGTCGAGGGCGGTACGAGGACAGGCTTCTTCTGCTGTCGGTTCGACGGCCGCTCCGACGGGGGCGGACAAACGGCGCTCACTCCTCTCGCCGACCACCCCTCGCGAAGCTCTCGCCGCGAACGGCGATCGAGCTCGTCACGACTCCTCACGATGCAGGCCGCGACGCCACCTCCTAGCTTGGCACGAGGGATGAGCCAGCAATTTCCAATCGGCGTCATCCGGCAATCTCCAATCTTTCTCATGTGGAGACGACTATCCTCTTCCCCTCTCCGCAGCACCAGCTCCCTCCTCGTCCTTGTCCTCGTCGCCCTCCTCCTCCCGACTGCAACCCTAGCCACCCGCAACGGCCCTAGTAGTAGCGCAGACTTATCGCGGGGTCCCTCTTCCGCAGATGGCGGCGGCGGTAGCGGAGAAGCCGCGGTAGCGGAGAGACAGGAGCCGTGTGTGTTCGAGGCGCACATGCGGGAGAAATGGGCCGCCGCGAAGCACGGCGCACCGCAGCCTAGCGATCTAGAGAAGATCGTGCGGGTGTTTCTGGGGGAGGGGTATGGCGGAGCGACGGCAGACCTAGAACGCGTTACCTCGAGTGGCCGGAACGGCCGTAGCACCGTTATAAGCAGTAGCGTTACTAGCAGTAGCATGGCGCGGAGCAGCAGCAGCAGCGGCTTTATCCCGCGCCGGTCCCGGGCGCTACGCGCGCGGAACCCGCGGCTGAGTTACGCGGAGCGGGCGCGGCGGCTGCTGCTGGGCGCGGGCGGGGAGGTGATGCCGATCCAGGCCCCCGCGCTGGGGTCGCCGCCGACGGCGGGCGACATGAACCAGCCGTGGTACCGCTTCGAAACCGTGTCGCAGCTGCGGTTCGTCGATTGGCGCGCGTCGCGATATCGCACGGGCCTGCTGCTCCAGGACGGGGTAAGGGAGTGTGGACGACGGTGCCGTCGGGTTTTGTGCGGTGCAGAACGGACGTGCAGCTAGGTTCAAGCTTCAGGCAGAACGGTCGTTGAGTCGGTTTAGGGTTCGTTTTCCCGCCGCTTTTTTCACAATTCCCCATACCTCCCCTCCCCCCCCCCCCCCCCCCCCCCCCCCCCCCTTCCGTTACCACCATGCTACCTCCTCACCGTCGCTCTTAACAATCTTCCTCCTCCCCCCCCCTCCCCTCCCCGGCCGGCCCTTCCCCCCTCCCTCCCTCCCCCCCCCTTACCTTTCCCCACCTCCAGTGCGAGAGCTGCTGGGCGTTAGCGGCCACGGACCTCCTCTCCATGCTCTGGGCGCTCGCCACTAACGCCTCCGCGCCCGTGCCGCTCGCGCCGCAGCAGGCGTGCGACTGCGGCACGGGCAGCTGCTGCCGCGGCGGGTGGCCGGAGTGGGTGTTCCTATACGCGATGAGCAACGGCGGCGTCGCGCGGGAGGCGGATTACCCGTATACGGCTATGGATGGGCAATCGTGCCGCGGGTTGCAGGCGGGAGCGGTGAAGCTGGGGAATGTTAGCGGTTGGGAGAAAGTCCCCGCTAAGAGCTCGGTTTCGCTTATGAAAGCGGTTTCGCAGCAGCCGGTGTTGGTGTACGTCGCGACGGATAGCAATGATTTTCGGGGATACAGCGGGGGTTTATTTAACGGAGTTTGCGGCGAAGATATCGATCACGCGATGATTGTCGTGGGTTACAATTTGGACGCCGTGGAGGGACCCTATTGGCTGCTGAAAAACACCTGGGGGCCGGAGTGGGGCGAAATGGGTTACATGAAGCTGCCGATTTTGGGCGAAAGCGAGCCGCGCGGGAAGTGCAACATCCACAGCGAACCGGCCGTGTACCCAACTTTTTACGATTCGCGAAGTAACGCGAACCCGTGTAACGTTCGCCCGCAGCCGTGCGGGGGAGGCACGTGCAGGTTGGATTCGGATGGCGCGCCGCGGTGCACGTGCCCCGCGGGATTCGTCGAGAGGAGGGAATCGACCGGGCCGCCCAAATGCGTGCGGGCTGATCCATGCGGCGCGAATCCAAACCCGTGCGGCTTGGGAACGTGCTCAAACAAATTCGACGGCAGCTACACCTGCTCCTGCCCCGCGGTACGGTGCCCCTTCGAGTGCTTTCCCCCCCTCCCCACCTCTCTACTCCCCTCCTTCCTCTCCCCTCCTCTCCCCTCCTCTCCCCCTCCCCGCGCTCCTCTTCCTCTTTAGCCCGCGCTCCCCCTGTTTCTTCTTGCGACTGCTTTCTCATGCACCTCTCCCCCCCGCTCTTTCTCCCCACCTCCCCCCCCCCTCCCCCCACCCCTCTCTCCGCGGGTGTCCCGCAGGGCTCTGTGATTGGAGCGCGCACGGACGGCGCGATGACGTGTGTGCTGGGCACGTTCCAGAGCGGGCTGCAGACGCACACGGTGGCGGCGGGCGACACCTGCGAGGTAATACGCGTTTCCACCCACGCGTCCCCTTCCCTTCCCTCTTGAGTCGACTCTAACGTCACTTCGTTCCTGAGCGGGCTGCCGACGCACACATTGGCGGCGGGCGACACCTGCCAGGCAAAGAGCCCCTCCACCCACCCATCCCCTCCCCTCCCCTCCCCTTCCACTTACCCACCACCTCCCCTCCCCTTCCTTTCCCTTCTCTGCCTCTCTTCTGCATCCACACTCTCTTTCCGACTCAAACCCCCCCTCCTCCCCCCTCTCTTGTTCCTCTCCCTCTCTTCCTTCCCCGCCAGTCTCTCGCCCGCGCGTTCAACGTGACGCCCGCCTTCCTTGAAGCCAAGAACCCCTTCCTCGACTGCTCCGCGCCGCCCCTGACGCCTGGCTTCATCCTCATAGTGGCCGGCACCAACTTCTCGCTTGGCTGTGCCACCATGGACCTCATCGCCCCGGGCGATTCCTGCACCACCCTCGCCGCGCGTAACAACGTTACTGCCAAGGTGTTACAAGCACTCAACCCGGGCATCAACTGCTCGCTGCCAGCGTCTTCGCTCGGCGTGTCGTCCACGGTGTGTGTGCGGTCCGGCATGCTGTCCACCACCATGCCGGCTAGTGTCTCGTGCGGGCAAACGTACAGAGTGCAGAGTGGAGACACCTGCATGGGCGTGGCGGTTAACTCCAACATCTCGCTCTCGAGGCTCATGCTGTGAGTCCTCTGACTGACTTTGGCTTCATCCGTGCCTTTGCCTCTCACTCTGCTCCTCGCCACTGCCTCTGCTTCAGCCTCTCTCCACCCCTTTTTTTGTAGCCCTTCTCCGTTGCCTTCCTTGCTTTTCTCGCACCCTTCCCAACCACCGGCTCTCCTCCCGGACCTCCCTCACAACCTCAATCATGAGTACTAAGCTGCTTCTAACCCACTTTCCCCCCTGCTGTGTGCTCCTTCCTCGTCCCCCCCCCCAACAGCCTCAATCCCGGGCTGCGGTGTGCGTCCACGGACCCGCTCGACCCCTCGCTCACACTCTGCATTGCACCTCTCACGGTGGAGCTGTTGGCGGTGGAGTGTGCGGAGTGGTACTCGGTCACGCAGGCCGACACCTGCACGCACATCGCCAACGCCGCGCTGCTTTCCATGGACGACTTTATGAAGCTCAACCCCGGCCTCAGGGTATGCTCTTTCATCCCCTTTTTAAGTCCGCCTTCTGAACCCTGTATAGCACAGAAAGGTTTCCCTGCTGCCGTTTGACTGAGGCATCAATCCCCTCCATTGGCTTTTCACCATCTGTTCTCCTGTCATCACAATTTCTGTCGTTCTGACCTTGTTCTGCCTGTGTTCTTGTGTGCTGCTGCCTCCCTCTCTCTCTCTCCCTCTCCCCCCCCAGTGTGACCCGCCTTACTTCCAGATTGGGCAGCAGGTCTGCATCGCCGGGGCAATCGAGGCATTCAGCACCGATTCCCTCTCGTCCGACGTCATTCCGTACACCGTCGTTGCCAACGACACCCTCGCATCCATCTCCAAGTACTTCAACACGCTCTGTCTGAATAACACCTTCCCCACCTCCATCTGCTCCTCCAACACCCTCCCCTCCTGCGACGACTCTGCCATCTCCCAAGGGCAACTGCTCCTGATACCCTGCAAAACCCGAATATCTTCTGACCTCTGCCCGATGGCGACGTCCGTTGTTTGCGGGGCAGACGGGGTGACCTACGGCAGCGGGTGTGCGGCGAAAAAAGCGTATGCCATGCCATTTAAACTGGGAGCCTGTAGCCCTTGCGAATCTGCCTGCCGTGGTCGTATGTTCTTAAAGCCCCTTACAGGCACCCCCTGCACTGCACCCCCTGGCGTCTGCCCCCCGCCTCAGTGGCCCATCAACGACACCGCCCTCTCGTGCGGGAACCTCTCACCGTGTGACTGCATGTTTCAAATATGTGTATACAACTGTAGACGGGCGTCGGTGTATGTGCCACTGAGTCAACGGCCGGGGTGGGCTCCAAATGCGTGCCTGCCTGCCTGCCACCAGTATAGAACACCATGTCAAGCTCGGAAGGCCCCTGCTTGGCTTAGATAGTAGCACTTGCTGCTTGGCTAAAGTTTTCTCTCAGCCTGCCCACCCCTGATGTTTGTCTTGTAAATGTTCCTACTAATATCAAGTTTCTGGATCTGATGCAGGATTAGATGTTTAATCAATATGTTCTACAGTACGTCGATACCTTGTACATCAATGCTATACTTCGAAACAGTCTACTATGGTTTTTTTTAATCGCATCACTGTAGCAGTCCTGCACGAAAATATTTCGCAGCCACTGCAACACGGGGGGGGTGAGGACTTCGGGGATTGCTGACATGGCTCTCCGCAATCCACGCCACCTCAGGTACGTGCTTCCTCACACTGCCAAATTCCCCGAACCGCTGCCGACAATTCCGTTTTCAGAAATTTGCGAGCCGAATTACGCGCGACCAAGGCTGGCTCCAAACCCACAGGCGCAGGCAGCGAGGGAGGGAGTGCCTGATTTTGACCCTCCCTTCATCCCCCACCCACCCACCTCCCTCCCCTCTCACCCATCCATTCGCCCATCAAATAGTCGGTCGCCTGTGCATCAAGCTAACGCCGACTACTCTCTCGTCCGTGCATGTTTAAAAGTTTCGGGAGTACAAATAGCGCATCGCCTTTCTGAATATACCGACGAGATCGGTGTGAAGCCGTGCCATATGCCTTCGTATTCAGTAGCTCGTACACGAGTCGTAGACGAGGGAGTCTCCAACACACCACGGCACTTCGCGGTAGCGATTCTATTCCAAGTAACAGTCAGCCGAACACGTAGATAGAGAACAAATCACCGAAAGCAGCGTCATCTATACCGGTGCGCCCGGTGGGCACCGGACGAAAGCAGCGTCATCTACACCTACCGTTCTTCGTTTCTCGAGCGAACTGAATTGACGTTGGGGCGTCCGGTGAGCGAGCAGCAGATATGGCGAGCAAGCATCTACTGACGGTTATCTTTCTAACGCTCGCCTTAGTCGCGGCTGCGGCGCCGACGCCTGCGGAGTTTATCGACGAGCTGGAGCAGCTGCAGAAGGTTCTCTCCAAAAACCCCTTCAAATACTCGATTGTAGCGAACGCGCTACAACGATCGATCAAGCAGCTAAGTAAGACTTCCGCCGTCTATGTCAACCACTACGTTACCTTTGTTCTTTCCTCTCCCTTCCCACCGGCAAGCCCCCCGGTACCCCCCTCTCCGTCACACCACCATGCGCCTCCCGGTCTCTCCTTTTCCAGCTAATTCCTCTCATCTCTTCATATCTCGCGCTTTCTTTCCCAAAGAAGCTGCCCGACGCCAACATAAGCGTGGAGTTCATATCCGACCACTTCCTCTCATCCCTTTCCTCTCACCCCTTCAAATCTCGCCCCTTTCTTTCCCAGAGAAGCTGCCCGACGCCAACGTAAACGTGGAGTTTTTATCCGAAAACACGGCGCTCATCCCCACCAATATCGCACTAACCGGCGTCGGCATACGCGCCATAGTGCCCAAGCTCATGGGCGACCTGATTCGTTTTAACGTCATCGAGGGCATGTACTCGTTTGCACAAATCAAGGCGATTCCCGTTGGCGGGAAACTGCCCACGCAACTGAACAACAAGCCGCTCATGCGGTTCAAGACGCAGAGAGGTTTCCTCTCGCCCGGTACAACTGTCGCGCTGGGCCCTCCTGGCGCGAACGTGCTGACGTGGGCACAAATCGACGATCCAGATCTGTTCAAGGGGCAGTTTATCCGAGCGCACGGTGTAGATGGCGTGCTGAAGCCCAATGGGTTGATCTGAGATCCGTCACCCTATACTCTCCAGGTTTTCTGATACTGATTTATCTAACATCGATACACCAATCGCATTGCATACATGCATGATTTTATTGTTCCGGTATAGCATCTGCACCTTGGGGCGATGTTCCAGTGTTATTGCTGCACGGGGTTGAAGGAGGAAGCACCAATAAATGCTTCAGTCTTGCTGTGTGGCCCTTGCTAAGTAACAGAGAACTGCTTTCTCTGTTACAGAGAATTTCACGCGACTTCACTGCCGAGGAAATGAGCGGAGAAAAAAGAAATAAAACCGAAGGCGAACTAACTGCCGTAATTGACGGCTTGCCATTTTTTTCTCACATGCGGCGTTTGCAAACCGCTCGCTCTGCTTCAGAATGGGCTTCTCTCGCCACAATTAGGTACGACGGAATCAGAGGGAAAGTCATCTTGCCGTCCCTTCCACGAAGTTTCACGCTTTGTACAGTATCCACGTTTTTCTGGAGTAGTGCGTTTTACTGTTTGCACTGGTACCAAGAATCTGGGCGAATATAATTACTAGTACTTCACTCATGTACGGATTTTCCCCTTCGAAAGAACCCTGTGCGGGATTTTTGTTGAGCATATCAATTGATGGGGACCGCCAGGCGTGCAAAATACCGGGATAAGCCACTTCATTCCTGGGAAATTTAGTTCGGCTTGCTTGGATTTAATCGGCAAAAATCTACGTATTTATTCAATGTAATAATGTACAGAGGATTTACTGGCCGGGGGTGAAGTTAGTGGCATAGGCCCAGGCGTTGTTGACGGTAGGGTCAGCCAGGTGGTCCGACAGGTTCTCGAGGGGGCCCTTGCCGGTGACGATGGCCTGGACGAAGAATCCGAACATCGACACCATGGCGAGCCGGCCGTTCTTCAGCTCCTTCACCTTCAGCTCCGCAAGCGCGTCAGGGTCGTCAGCCAGACCCAGGGGGTCGAAGGCACCGCCGGGGTACAGGGGATCCTCCACTTCCTGGAAACCCTCCAGGCCGCCCACGCGGTAGCTCTCGACGGCGCCCATGAGGATGACCTGGCACGCCCAGATGGCGAGGATGGACTGCGCGTGGATCAGGCTGGGGTTGCCCAGGTAGTCAAGGCCGCCCTCGGAGAAGATCTGCGCGCCGGCCTTGAACCACACGGCCTCGCCGAAGTTCACGCCGTTGCCGGCGAGAAGCTCGGGGGTCAGGCAGCCCAGCGCGCCGAGCAGAGCCCACCGCGCGTGGATCACCTCCAGCTCGCGGTTCTTCGCGAACGTCTCGGGGTCGGCGGACAGACCCGCGGTGTCCCACCCGTAGTCACCGGCATACTCGCCGGTCAGGTAGGACGGGGGGGAGGAGAAGGGGCCCAGGAACTGGGGGCGGTCGGGGCCATAGAAGGAGCTGGCGGGAGCCGCCTTGGCGGTCTTCCTCATGGAGACGCGGGCCTCGACATTGTTCACCTTGGCGGCGAGCTCAGCGCTCTGGCCGACGAACGTGGACGGGGCAACAGCAGCATTGGCGAGAGCAGCCATTTCTGTCTGCCTGGAAAGAGTGATTGGAGTAACTGGTGTGTAGAATAGGCTGCTGATGCTTTGACATTACCATGAAAGCCGATGCCTTTAGTATGGCTGATCAGACCTGACCGTGGAATCGTGGGTGCGATGAGGATTGGGCTTCCCTCAAGAGTTGGTGATGCTCGAATCGCCGCCATCGGTGCAATGTGTCGCGGCAGCTGGACAGCCATGCGATGTGGCCCTCGAGATTTGGCGAAAGGTTGGCCCTCGCTCTGATTGGTGTCCCGAATTGCGGGATCGTCGCATCCGACACGCTCGAGGGAGATCGATCAGTGGTAGGCCAGATGACGCGGTACACCTGAAGCCTCTTTCAGACCCTGTTGTTTTCCTGGCGGTTGCTCCTCAGTCGGGAGAATATAGCTTTCACAGGCAAATTGGGGCATCATAATGCACACTTGTTAAAAAATTGATATTATCTGCTTTCCATTCTACCTATCACACCTTACCATCCTTCAATGCTCCCCAACCTGGCTGCCCAGCTGCCCAGACCTAAAATTCTACAAACTGAACCACAAAATCTTTGATGAAATCTGTATGTTGGAGTTCACCAAACTCTTCAACCAACATGCCCAATGTTATGAATGAACAAGCAGCGTAGCGCGGAAATGAATAACGAAGTGTTCACTCAATGAATGACGATACAAGGAATGGCAAGCCAAGATATAGGAACACCAGAGCTAGTCTAACCATGCGATGGTAAGGTTCGGGAAGGAGATCGAAGGGTCTCGAAGTGACGAAGCGAGGCCTGGAGAACTCCCGAAGGTCGAACTAGCAGGTCTGGAGAAGCCGAGGCGGTTCTGTCAGAAAGGTCCGGAACAGTCCCGAGGCTTTGGGTGTGTTCGAGCGTACGCGATAGCAGTACCGCTGGGTAAGGAATGGAAAATTCCTTACATCACCCCCCCCCCTTAGCGAAGGTGATATATATCAGCCACGTGCTTGCGGTCCAAATAATTCGCAAGTATCGAAGGTGACTGTATCTGGTCCGAGGGCACCCACGTGTCGTCCTCACTGGTACGATTGGTCCATCGTATCAAAAAGTCAACGTGTCGTCCTTGACCGTCGATACGAATCCGATGGCTTAAGATCTTCGAAGGCTCGATGGTTGTCTCGGCTGGTGGCCGTACGTCCGGGACCAATCGCTGTCAAGCGATGTCCGACGTGTCAGGAACGAAGGGTCGCAAAAGGCTCACATGGAATTTGTTGTGAATACGCCAGTCATCAGGTAGGCGCAACTGGGCGGTCACCGGCGTCACCATCTTCATGAACTTGAATGGGCCACAGAAACGTGGTCGTAATCTCGTTGGTAGTGGCAGCCGTAAATTCTTGGTGTCCAAAAGGACTAGTTGCCCTTCTGTCATCGTAATATCCCGGCGATGTAAATCCGTATACCGTCTGGCAGTTGCGTTCGCCTTGCAAATAAGTTCGACTGCTTTGTCTCGGGCAGTCTGTAGTTCTTCGACGAACTGCTGCGATCGCGGTACTTGACTCTCAACGTTGGTGGAGATCGGCACTGTAGGGTCCATCCCGTAGTTGAGATAAAACGTGGAGTGATTAGTCGTAGCTGAGGGTGCGTTGTTGTAGGAAAATTCCAGCATAGGCAGCACGTCCTCCCATGTTTTCCGGTCGGGGCAGTTTGTCCGAAACAGCTGCTCCATCGTTTGATTTGTCCTTTCCGTCTGGCCGTCCGTTTGGGGGTGATACGCGGATGAAAACTGTAGACGCGTGCCGTACCGAGCCCACGTGTCCTGCCAGAATTTTGACGTGAACTTTGGATCTCGATCGCTAATGATTGCTGCTGGTATCCCGTGTAGGCGAACAACGGTCGAGATGAACAGGCGCGCTGTTTCTTCGGCTGTGATGCTTGTACGACATGGTGCGTAATGCGCCATTTTCGTCAATCGGTCGACGACAACCAAAACCGCGTCGTTTCCGCTGGGTCCGGCCGGTAGTCCCGTAACAAAATCCATCGTTACGTGTTGCCATGGGCGTTGAGGTGGCTCGAGGGGCTGCAACAGTCCTGTGGGTCGCTGGTGTGATGACTTCATTCGCTGGCAGATCGGACACGCGGCCACGTAACGCTGCACGTTCGTGACCATATCTGGCCAGTAATAAAACCGCTGCAACGCCTTCAGAGTTTTATCAACCCCGAAATATCCCGATAAATTCGAATCGTGGACTTCTTGAATTAGTAATTCGCGAAGTAGACGATAACTTGGGACCCAAATTCGATCAGTTCCGCTTCGTAAGTAATAGACGCCTTTTCGTGTAGTGATGGAGAGATGGCCGTCATTTACGAAGAAGGGATCTGTCGAATACCCGTGGGTAAATAGTCCACTCAGTAGCGGGTTGCTCTGGGCGACTAGTACTGCTGCGAGTTGGGCAGATGGTCTGGAAAGGGCGTCGTCAATATTGTTGGCGCCCTTTTTATACGTGATCTTGTACGTGAAGTTCGACTCCAGATAGTCCAGCCAGCGTATCTGCCGCGGGTTGAGGTTCGGCTGCGCCCTCAGGTACTGTAGTGATTTGTGATCGGTTCGCACCGTCACGTCTGCTCCAGTCAGGCAGAACCTCCAGATTTTGAACGCGTGGACGATCGCCAGCATCTCCTTGTCGTGTACCGGGTAGTTGCGCTCAGCAGATTGCATTTTCCGTGACTCGTACGCAAGTGGTTGAAGCCCATTGCCGAAATCCTGCATGAGCACTGCTCCGATGGCGATGTCACTTGCGTGGGTGATGACTTCGAAGGGCCGTTCCGGGTCAGCGATGCGAAGTACCGGTGGCGACATTAAAAGATTTTTTAATGCCTCAAACGCAGCTTGCTGCTTCTCCCCCCACTCGTAAAAGGTTCCCTTCTGCAGTAGGTCGGTTAGAGGTCCAGTTAACCCCGCCATGTTGGGTATAAACCGTCGCACGTAGTTCACGAAACCCAAAAATGATTGCAGCTGCTGCAGATTTGTTGGCGCTTGCCACTCCTGAATAGCCCGGAGTTTTTTCGGGTCTATTCGAATCCCCTCCATGGAGATCACGTGCCCCAGGAACTCCAGTTCTTGTTTTAAAAACTCGCACTTGGAGCCCTTGGTGATGAGTCGATGCTGCTGCAACCGTTGAAAAACTGCTTCCAAATCTTTTAAATGCTGCTCCCGGGTCTTGCTATAGATCAAGATGTCATCCAAGTAAATTATCACGCATTTGTCGAGTAGATCGCGGAACACCCTGTTCATGGTGAGTTGGAACGTCGAGGGGGCGTTCGTTAATCCAAACGGCATCACGGTGTATTCGTAACTCCCATAGCGAGTACGAAACGCGGTCTTGTGGCAGTCGTCAGCGAACACCCGAATTTGATGGTAACCTCCACGAAGGTCTATTTTCGAAAAATAGCGAGCTCCGCGAAGGTTGTCGATCAGTTCGTCCGTTCGTGGGATTGGGTAGCGCGATTTTATCGTTACCCGATTAAGGGCGCGATAATCCGTACACATGCGAAGGCCGCCGTCCTTTTTTGGCGTGAACAGAATTGGTGTTGCGAACGGTGAAGTGCTCGGCCGAATGAACCCTTTCGCCAGCAGGTAGTCCAGCTGGTTTCGTAACTCTGTAGCTCCGGCTGAGTCAGGCGCCATTGCGTGCGTATAGTAGGCTGCGCGCCGGGCTCCAGCTCGATTTTGTGGTCGTGGGGTCGTTCGGGTGGCAATCCACTTGGCAAGTCTCATCCCGGGACCGCCGAATCGCAGAGTTTGTTGATGTCGGTCGCCTCATTCTGCTCCGTCGATTCTGTGAGACGGATGGCGTATAAATCCGCTCCATTCTTGACCGCTCGCTTGAGGCACACCGCGTTGACTCGTGTCGAGGTCGTCTCAGCTTTCGGCCACGTCGGTAGTTTTCGCTAGCCTTTTTCGCACTTCACTGTGCACTCGCCTGTCGTCCAATCGATCTGCGGGTTGAATCTCCGCAGCCAATCGCGTCCCAATAGCACATCGTAGCCATCGAGTGTTGTCGCCACATCGGCGCGGTGAAACCAAAATCTCGCCGCACTTCATTCGAACGACAGGTACTTTGTCGCGTATCGCCAGCGGGGTGCCGTCCACCAATCGCGCGTCGATTTGGGTAGACACCTCTCCAGCGTCAGGTGCAGTCGTCGTGCTGTCTCTCGATTTATCAGGCTGTGACTCGCACCTCCGTCGATGAATATTTTTTTTTTCCCATGAGTCGTCCTTCCGCCAGTACAGGGTGGTCCACTGGGTCATCCCCTTTTCAGCCGGGAGCGGTTGATAGCATGTATCGGAACCACTACTCGGTGGGGATCATGTTTTCCGGGCGAGGAGCAGGGTCAGTAGGGGGCCGACCGCTACTGACGCTTGGCGTTTCCCGACCTGTCCTCGTCGTTCTTCTTTATCTGCTTCTTTCGGGGCAATCGTGAGATTGGTGACCCGGCTGGTGGCAGTTGAAACATTGTCCCTTGCGAAAATCGTCCATGTGCTCCTTCGCCACTACGCCGTGAATCGTGGGCCGTGGATTCTGGCCACGAAAACGATTTCCCTCTCGGGAACCCGCTCTCGCATACGTCCGATGTGCGTCGAAATTTCTCGGATCCGGACAGCTTTGGAAACGTCGCCGGAAGTCGCTGTCGGACCTCACATTTAATGTCCTGCTTCAAGCCCGAGATGAATCGAGCTTTCTTCTCGACTCATGCATTCGGTGATTTGATCGCATAACGCCATGAAGACCGACGCGTAATCCTGGACAGAACTCCACTGGCGCCAGTTGTCCAGCTTCGTGCGTGCGTTGTCCGAGGCGGATATTGGCTCGAAACGTTCACGCAGAGCTGTACCCCATGCCTTCCACGTGCGAATCTTGGTCGATCCAAAAATCGAGGTTGACCCTTGGGCAGCAGACCCAAAGTTTCCGAAAAACCCCTGTGTGTCGCCTGCCGAAAACTCCCCCTCCTGTAGAGTATATCGCCACCAATCTAGCGCAGGTCCCCACAGTAGTAATACAGCCAGTCGAATTTTTAAATCGTCAGCAGTGATCCCAGCGGCATTAAAATAAAGTTCCGCCGAAAAAAACCAGCCCGTAACAGTAGTATTCTTATCTGTGGGGTTGAACGGGGGCGGCGTTGTCGGTTTGATCGTCGATGTCGTCACGATCGGCTAAACGCCGGTGCGGCTACAGTAGCGACTGCCTCTGACCGAGCGGCTGCTGCTGCTGCTGCTTCGGCTGCTGCTCGTGCTGCCACGTCCGCTGCTGCGGCGGCTTCACTGTCCTTGCGCTCCTGTCACACCTGACGTGCGATTTCGTCCAAGACGGTTTCGACACGTCCGGTGCTGGCGAACTCTCTTGGGCGGCAGATTTCTGACGCGAATCCTCTCACGCCTGGCGTAACTCAGCAACTTCCGCACGAAGTCGCTCGTTGCCCTCCAGTACTGTAGCCATGCGTATGTTCATGGCGTTGAACTGCTCCCGAAGCTCGTTGAACTGAGCTTGGTCCATTTGGCGAATGCTCCGCCGGGGCAGGGGAATTCCGTCGTGTGCCTGTACTCGAGTAAGCGCAAACGCTATCGTAGTTAGGCGAATTAATCAATCTAATTCACGAGCAACCGCTTTGCAGCTTACGTGAGGGACCTACCCCCCCCCCCAAAAAAAATCAACTCTTGAAAACGGGTGAGCGAGGAAAGTGGCTCTGATTAGCAAGTGTTATGAATGAACAAGCAGAGTAGCGCGGAAATGAATAACGAAGTGTTCACTCAATGAATGACGATACAAGGAATGGCAAGCCAAGATATAGGAACACCAGAGCTAGTCTAACCATGCGATGGGAAGGTTCGGGAAGGAGATCGAAGGGTCTCGAAGTGACGAAGCGAGGCCTGGAGAACTCCCGAAGGTCGAAATAGCAGGTCTGGAGAAGCCGAGGCGTTTCTGTCAGAAAGGTCTGGAACAGTTCCGAGGCTTCGGGTGTGTTCGAGCGTACGCGATAGCAGCACCGCTCGGTAAGGAATGGAAAATTCCTTACAACGTTGAAACGGAGGTGCATCGCAGGAGATTGGACGAAGCAAAAATTCACACTAAAAGCCAGACTAACGAAGGCAACAAAATACAATATACTTGGCTAGGCAAAAATATATATGATCCTCTAGAAATACCACATCGCCTGTGTTTCAGCGATGATACTGCATTTTGCAAGAACGCTTGTGATATTACTTCAATAATGTATCAGGTTGGTTGGGCTCCTTTGGTGCAGTTAAGAATGTTTCTTAAAACTGAGAAAAGAATGACTAGAGAACCTGGGTACAAGCATACATATCAAAGGGTTGTACTCTCTAAGAGGTGACCCTATACAGTCTATACAAACACTAGATATACTAATGTTTGACACACCCCCTAGACTGCATAGGGGCACTTCTTGAACAAGCAGCTCAGGGCGGCACTACTAGTCCAGCCACTGAGACAAGGGACTAAAGACCAGTCAACAGGAGTACAGGCAAGACAAGAACAAGACCAGGGCGGCACTACTAGTCCAGCCACTGGGAGAGGACACAAGTCCAGTCTGAGTAAATATACAGTGACGGAAACAATTGTCCGGATGTTTTGCATTAATTAGGGTTTTTGGTCTTTCTGATCATTGTATATGAATTCTTAATGTTAAATGGTGGTACGCTTTGGGAGGGGCACATATTGGATGTGTTCCCAGCGCTAAAATCCATAATAGTACATTGGATCTAACTTAGTACTAAAAGATATACAAAGAGTACATCCGGACAATTATTTCCCAGGACGAAGATCAAACTTCCGCGCAGCGTTTCTAGTACCTAGTCCACCAACACTTGGCCTTGATCACCACCTGCACCCTCCTAGGCATGTTCTCTGCGAGGTTAGTGCAAACCTTTACAGGGATCTTCGCGCACACTTCGTGGATCCACGCTTTTGCATAAGGGGGTGAGCACTAGGAAAATCGCGAAGTATTTGAGTGTATGCAATAGTATTGTGCACGATTTCAGATTGAATATTATCTCTAAGACTAGCCATGCTAAGGTGTGGCCAAAGTTTTCATAAGTCGATTAATCCCATCTTATCATGGATCGCCTTCGTCGTACCGTTGTAGGGTAAAATTACGAGCAGAGTGGCGAAAACTAGTGTGTCCGCCGTGAAACGTAGGGTAACATAGCACGGTCGACTGTGCACCCTTTCACTAATAGAATCACATTAAAATCTACGGGTCTCGTCACAGTGCAGCAGTCGAAGAAGCCTCGACTGGTGGGGAAGAATATCTGGGTTGAGATCTGGTGAGGATGAGGGTCACTAGAGTGCTATAAACTCATGTTCTCCAAGCCATTCCAAGCCTAAGCGGGACACATGGCTTGGAATGGCTTGGAGAGTATGAGAATGTTGCGCTGGAGTGACCCTTTTCCTCACCAGAACTCAACCCAGATATTCTTTCTGAACGGTCGCGGCTTCTTCGACTGTTGCACCGTGACGAGACCTATGGATCCTAGTGTGATTCTAAGAGTGCAAGGGTGCACAGTCGACCGTGGTATGTTACCCTAAGTTTCACGGCACATACGCTAGTTTTCGCCACTCCGCTCGTAATTTTACCCTACAATGGTACGACGAAGACGATCCGTGAAAATACGGAGTCAATCGACTTATGACATCTTTGGCCACACCTCAGCGTGGCTAGTCTCAGAGATAACATTCAGTCAGAAATCGTTCACAATACTCTTGCATACGCTCAAATCCTTCGCAATTTTCCTAGTGCTCACCCCCTTATGCAAAAGCATGGGTCCAGGAAGAGTGCGAGAAGATCCCTATAAAGGTTTGCACTAACCTCGTAGATAACATGCCTAGGAGGGTGCAGGTGGTGATCAAGGCCAAGTGTTGGTGGACTAGGTACTAGAAACGTTGCACAAAAGTTTGCTCTTTGTCCTAGGAAATAATTGTCCGGATGTACTCTTTGTATATCGTTTGGCACTAAGTTAGATCCAGTGTACTATCATGGATTTTTGTGATGTGAACACATCCACAATGTTCCCCTCCCAAAGTGTACCACCATGAAACATTAAGACTTTATGTACAATGGTCAGAAAAGCCCCAAAACCCTAATTAATGCAAACCATCTGGACAATTGTTTCCGTCACTGTATATATAAAGGACAGTACAAAGTCAAGGCCTTAGCAAGTGAGAGGCTACAGGAACTAGACCAAGCTGTACACAGTGCCGCTGATGATCTTTAGGCGCAAGTGCCTTCGTAAATATATCAGTTGTGTTGGCACCGGAGGCCAAGTGTACTACGCGAGCCTGGCGGCGCTGCTGTAGCTCGCGCAGGAGGAAGTACCGCAGCTGAATACGCTTCGCTCTGACCTCGAGTCGAGGCTAGGGCTAGAGCGGAAGCGCGAGTGGGCGGGGAGGGCCTAACCTAGCGTGATACCATCTCAAAATAATGAATTTACTAGAATAGAAGGTACAGGATAGTTTTGTGACAGGTGATTAGCGATGCACCAAGAAAGGTGTGTATGCGGTACACGGTGGCTCTATTGCATGGAAGAGGTGAATACAATTTCCCCCCAAAACATTTTAGCTATTTTTTTTAAGTATCACCACTCACACACGACCATCTCCTGCAGCCAAACCGTATACAGGAAGATGTGTACAGCGGGATTCAACTGCACTGTAAAACATACACCTCATTTTGCTTTGGGTCGCAAGTGTTACAAGAGCCTTACGAATTTCACGGAAATACACCTGGTGCACACCGCTGGCCCTCGGTTTAGACGAACCCCGTGAGCGTAATGCGCACACTTATTTCGCGAGCTTTCGCTACCTGAGAATGCGCCATAAATTCGACACGGGTGGTTTTGCACATAAGTAAACTTGGTGTTAGAATTTCTGACTTGCGTAGAAAGTAGTTCTATAAGTATTCTTTGAAATTCTTTGCAAGGGCATGCTAGCCTCCACCGTATCGTAGGTGCCACAAATCCCAACTGAATGGGCCATCAGGTGAAAGGGCCGTTGCGCGTGATTGGTGGCGAATGGGCGCAGGTTCGGGGGTGGGCCCGGTCAATTTTCTGAGACTCGTTGGTCACCTGGTGTACGATACACCTATTTAGCGATAATTTTATAGAGTCAAATTTCAAGCGCAACGTGATTCGACTGGGAGGGCGCCACGAACGAGCGGCGCGGACTTTGAAATGGACCTCGAAAGGTACGTTGACTGCTGACTGCACAGGCAGTTGATTCTTGGAGAATTTACACCACCAATAGGGAACTGACTAATCTGGCAGGGGTTCAAAATACTAGCATCAAAACTGCCTTGTCAAACACCATTGGACTTTAGCCTGACTCGAAGCTTGAAGCCCGACCGGCAGGTTGCAACTCTTTTTTTCTCAAGGTAATGCATCTTGAAGACCTGTAACCTACTCTCCCCGCAGCAGTGGTTGACGATATCCCAACGTCTCAACTGTGTGCTTTGACAAACTTGGCAGGCTTGCGTCCATTCCAAGTATCGAGGTCAGAAAACACAGAGTTTTCTCGAAACATAATCACCCGTTTTGTGTTTGAATTTCGGGCGGTTTTATTTCATGTGTTAAAGTATGATTGATTGTGCAAGTGCGAACTTGAAGGGGGGAGGAATTCAAGTTTGATTTTTTTTTTTCAACTTGACCTAACAAAACAAATGTGTAGGTTGTTTTCGCAAAAAAGCAGACAGGAAAACGCCGTTGCAACATGGCAAAGAGGTCGAGGTGAACCCCCTGCCGGTCGACTGGGCTCCAACCTGACACCTCTGCCAGGTTTCGTAGCCCCTAAGGCTCCCGCGACATTGACTAATTGGACAAAGGCAAAGTTTCGCAGAAACAATTTCGCCCCCTTCTTATCTCGTCAGCCAATCACATCATGCCGGCCCACCTACCTCAACAATGCCAAAGTACAATCTGCCGTTCGGACTTTAAGACGTATCTAGAACGCGCCCCTTCTGCACCAACTGACCCCCACACTTTGCCACCCCGCAGTATAAATAGCTCATTCCCCTTAGTCGATTCCAGGGGCATCCTGCAACTGTCGAAGTCATGCATCGCCTGGATCGAGTCATGAAACCAAACCACGGGGTGTGAAATTAAACGTGCACAATTAACGCAAGAATGGTGTAGAAAATGTAAACATTCTCTGCTTATGTCGCATGGTTTAGTAGAACCTCCGAAGCGCGACATGAGGGAATCAGTATCGAATATTTGCCAGATTGTTGTCATTTAGCTTTGCACCAATCAGAGACGATCCAAGGTTTGCACTCAGTTCCCCCCGAGTGGTAGTGCCTGGTATGAAAGGTGTGTTGTGATGCATTTCAATTTTGAAACAGGCTGTAACAATTGCTTCATCGTGACATGGTATTGTTAATTTCTGACGTGAATTGGCCACATGTTCTGTGATCCCGACTATAAAAACTCTATCGGTTGCAATTCATAATCGTTTTTCTTGTTTGACTCTGTTTGCCCCAGGTTTAGACCTGTCAGTCAGGGAACTGGAGCGCGTCGCGTGGTAGATTCGGGTTCTCCAAAGCAAGATGATGTGTACAGTACTCCTCCCGCACCTCACACCGCCGCCAACCCGACTAGAGGCCACTGCTGTGAGAATCGAATCACACGACGACCCCAAAACTCTTCGCCGCGAGATTGCGGCGGGGCAGCAATTTTCCGAATGTACTGTACGCATGGATGGGTCTCGTCTCGTCTGCAATGGATGGATGGAACCGCCAAAGCTGGGATGCACAAATACACCTGAAGCCCGGCACTGGAACACAATGTTTGCAAGTCGCGCTGGATGTATTTGAGCGGGAATGAACATCAGGGGGAGGCCGATTGGGACGGACTCGAGCACAGCATTTTGTGGACACCAACTCAACATTCATGATTCGGATTCGATGTCCCTAACACGTGATTTCCATCAAGTGCACTGAATTCGCGTTATGAAGGTGATCTCTTTGTCCCATCTGAACAAACCCAGGCGAACAGTTCAGTTGGTCGAACATATGTTTTTTGGAGTTCTGTTCATTCATTTATCTGTCCCATAATATAGGATCTGAGCTGTTTGGGGGTCTGACCCATTCTTTTGTTTTTTTTTTTTGTCAGATGTGAATAAAACTTGATTAGGGCATATTTCAATAGTAATTTTCTGCTCGTTTAACAACTCCCGACTCAAGACGGGCTGATTAGTACATTTGTCATAGATTTGTGTTGAAAAATTACTTCCGAATTGATTCAGGGGACTGGTATTTTCAGCAAACCAGCTAGTAGATGCTATGTACTGCATTCTAACATTTGATCAATCTGGCACAAAAAGCACTCCATTTAACCAAAATCAGATGTATAGTTGAGAAATGTTGTTAGCCACTATGACGAAATCCATGTTTGCATCAATCATATGCTTATGGTGCATATTATATTAGAGACCACATCCAAATATGACATTATTTGTATACTATAATTTATTATACATTTTTTCTAGCCAATCGAAATAAGGTAAGTAAAGAATGCTATATATGATTAAAATGATTAATCAGATGAGAAGCAAGATATAAAGAGGTCGATAATATTTCATAGCTCTTGTATGCAAAGGAAATTGATGTATGTATATGCTTTGGGATGTGTATGTAAATGAATGTAACGAAGAGAGACGTTTTTTTGCATAGCGCATATCATTGTTCTCATGCTTAACCAATCTAGGCAGATTCTGATGTATTGTCAGCAAACAGAACTGTCCCATAACTAATAGTACATACACTTGACTACGAAGATAATATGTTTCGAGAAATTCGTGTATGTGATTCCTCACTTCCCGCGTGCTTGATGCGTTTATGGCCCTCAACACGTGGTTGGTTGGAATCTCACTCGCTTCAAATCTGCTACGATATCAGATCTGGTCTCTTTGCACAAAAGCTGCCCTCCGCTGCAGAGAAAGGGTTGGTTTGTGAATCATGTCATTTGTGACCTCATGTGTACTGTACCACCCAGCCTCGGCGGTGTCTCGTCTCGTCCTCGCTTGGGCTCGGCCGCAATCGGGCTTCAAAAGCTGTCAAATCCGAGGTGTGGGGATTTGAGCTCTGATCTGGCAATACAGTAGCCGCACACAAACAGCAGTGATCGAATCTTTTTTGTGTGCAGATTTGCACTGTACTGTGTGCTCTACGGATTACCTCTCCTGGTCGCAATACACGCCGCAGTGTGCACGTCAACCTTTCTGTACACCACTGTTGAAATTACTTCCCTCAACAATTTATCAAGCGCCCTTAAAGTTGAACCCTGATGCTCCACGTTGGCCTGATTTGTGGGGTGTCAAAACCAGATTCGAACAAGGATTTCATCGGGATCTTTTGTCGGTGATCGCATTTCGGTGCGGCCATCCACTGAGTCTGAAGTCGATCATGATTTGATCAGCCCATCCACCCTTCCCTCACCATCACCACACCACCGCCACTGTGATCCATTTCTCCTCCTGCACTCAGAGCACACACTGCTGAAGTCATCACACAGGCCGACCACCTTGTATTTTAGGCCGCGCTCTCACTCCCCTTTTCATCATCAGCCTTCAAGGTACTCAAGGTCGACCAACTTATTTCTGCCTTCTCCCAACCAGCCTGCTTGAATCTCCTCCTCGAATTCCGGATGTTTCCAGTTAGCCAGCTCCGCTTCCCAACGAGTCTCGCGACCGACTCTCAGAACCAGCTCTCGGAGTATTTGGCAGCACACAGAGTGGTGCTTGCGACCCTTCAATCGCAGCCCCAATTGCACCAAGTTGCACCAACCACCCTGCAGCATCCGACGACGATGAAAGGAAAAAGTGGAACCAAGCGCATTATAGACTGCATCAGCACCGAAAGCAGCAGCATCTCAGGAAATGCTGGGCCTCTGATTTCTCGGCCTCAATTATCCAAGCGCCCTTGCGGCAACACCAGACAAGCACCGCCTCGCGAAACGCCCTCCGCGGAGTGCGCGGAGCAACCCGCGGCGCCTGCATCGAGTTCCGCCTCGTCGCACTCTCAACCGCTCGCGAGCTCTCCCTGCGCCCGGAGCCCCTCTGCGGGGAGTGACTGTCGCGGCGTGGAGGCGTCTGAGCCTCTGGTGTTGCCCGAGGCGTGCTGCTCGTGGATGTGCTCGTACTTCTCAGTCCCCTGCCGCCGACGCTCGCGCTTCTCTGCGCGCGGCACGAGAGTTGCATCAGCCGCACGTGTCGAGTGCTCCAGGGCGTCAGCCTCGAGCCAGCCGGATGATTCCTCTTGCTCTGCCAACCGGGATTGTGTTTCCCAGCAAGAACCTTGTCCGAGCCATGACAGCCTCCCCCTAGACTTCATGGATTCTCTCTCGAAGCGGGGCCTCGCGATAGAATGCAGAGAGGACCCCGTTCCCAGCCTGGACCTCACCCTCCATTTGTGATTTCTATGGCGTAGCTCTCAGCCGTTGTACAACGTTGTGATATGTTGTGAATAAACCCCCCAGCGTTTTGGCTTATCGTGCGTGTGGGAAAAAACGCAGTAACCATGGAAAACTAAAAGATTGTGGGGCCACCGTACAGCAGTAATGCAACCAATCATCACGTTGTGCTCTCTAGTGAACTAGGGCTAGGTACTACCGGTATGTACATCTGAGGTACCTGTGCCAAGGATATTGTTATGAGTTGAAGAGTATGTTCAGATATATACCAACCGTACGTAGGTTAACTGAAGAAAAAGTCCAGCATGCCTTTCACCTTGTCATTGCCACCACCTGTTCCTGTCTCACCACCATCATTTCCCCGCCTCTCCACCTTGCCTGCCCCATTCCCAGTACCAAATCTGCTCCCTGCCTCCTCACTCTCCCCCGATCCATTCCTAATCTCTCTCTCGTCTGGGCTTCCCTCCCTCGCCATCTCATCCATCTCTTCTCTGAAACCATCATTCGCCTCCCCACTGCCCTCACTCATCACTCCTGCCACCGTAACTAGCTCCTCATTGCCTTGCCTTTCCTCTCTCCGTAATCGCTTGCTCTCATGCTGCTCTTGTTCTTTCCACTCACTTACACATGCCCCAGATGCATCTGACCCACCTGCCCCAGATCCACCTGCCCCACATGCTCCTGGGTCAGCTGTGCCTGACTGACTCCTGGGAAGTGAATGCGGCCGCAATCCACTCAACCCGCAATCACCATCCTTTGTGCTGCCGGCAATCTTACCAGGCACTCTCTCCTCCTCCACCTGCTGTCGCATTGCTTCACCCACCCCCTCCGACCTTGTCGCTTGTCCCTCTCCTGCCTCTGATCCACCGCCCTCATCGTCTGTCGTCTCCTCATCCTCCTCCTCCTCCTTCCCACTACCATCCCCATCACTACCATCCCCATGGTCACCATCACCAGGGGCGGCAGTAGCGCCACCTGAGTCTGTGCTGCTCCCCCATTCCTCGTCCTGCCCCCCTTCCCCCCCACCATCGTCTGAAGATTCGGGGTAAGCAGGACAGCTGCAGGAGGTTGGGGAGATTGAGGGATGGCAGCAGATGTGTCAGGGCGTGGGAAGGCAAGGGGTGGGGAGCAAAGGGCGAGAATAAATTAGGAAAAAAAAGGGGTGGTTGGGGCAGCAAGGGACAGCATTGGCAAGGAAAAGGAGGAAGGCAGCAAGCAGACCAGGTGCACAGCACGTGGGTCTAAGAGCTCACCTGGGCCCTCCAACTCCTTCCCAGGGCCCCTCCTCCCCTTGCCCCTTTAGTCTGCTCTCCACACATGCAACAGTGATAACTCGTGGCACGTGTGGGGGAAGCTGCCGGGTGGACGTGCGGGGCTGTGGCTGTGCTGCTGCTGCTTCTTCTTCTTCTGTCGTGGCTGCGGCTGGTGGTGACGGCGCATGGACTGACAGGGCACGAGAAAGAAGGGCAAGCTCCGATGCTGTGAGTCTGGGGTGAGGGCAGGTGGGTTGGGGTGGGGCGGGGAGGAATGATAATGAGTGAGAGATGGGAGGTCAAGGAATTGGGTGGTGTATGAGACCAGGGAAGACACACATGTGCGCATGCGCACAGGCGGTAGCGGGTGGAGAAAATAAAGGGGTACCTTTCCTCATACATCTCCACAGTAGCCGCCACATCATCTTGGCGCGGCACAGCAAGGCACGGCGGCAGCAGCAGGTGCGTGACGTGCGTTGACAGCTTGGGCGCGACGGTGCCTCCCCCCATCTCCACCTCCAGCACTGCCCTGCGCCCCGCCATGCTGTCACTCACACACTGCCACTCGCCCCTGGCCCATGCATGCAGAGGTGCGGAAGGATAGAGATGGAAGGAAGACTTGGAGAAGACAGGAGGACAGAGAGCGGAGGAGAGGAAGGAGTGCCATGGAAAGGCATACGCAGCATGCAAATGCATGGCGATCATGCAATGGGGAATGCAATGGGGGTAACGAGGGATGTGCAAAGATTGAGTGAGCTTAGGCTATGCTATCATAACAAGAAGGCGTGTGGGTGTGGTACCACGAGTGCTGCTGGTGCAAAGCGGGGAGGCAGGGCAGTGCGAAGAGCGAGACCCCTTGGAAGATGCACGTGTTCACGGCACCGGACTCCACACACATCTGCTGCCGGTATCGAGCCAAGTCTCTGCTGTCCACTGCTTCAGCCACTGGCTTGGGCATCCTTGCAAAGAGCTGCCGGGAAACGCAGAGTGACAAGTCGTGGCGTTGGGTGGGGAGCAGTGGCATGACAAGCACAACAAATCTGCACAACGTATGAATCCATCGGCACAGAGCTGCCAAAGCATAGTTTGCATGGCTATCAAGGAGCAAGGGAGCAGCGGCAGGGCAGCAGGCTGGCCTGTTTGAGCTCTTGTGTGTCAGCGATGTCATCCGTGTACGAGTCCCCAAACTCGTCCATCTGCTGTTGCTGCCGCTGCGCCGTGCCCGGGGACAGATGCAGATAGTGCCTAAAAGGGGGCGAGAGGAGAGGACGGGGGAAAGAGAGCGTGGAGGGAAATGGAAACAGCAGCAGGCAGAGGAGGAATCAGTTGTGACGGCAAGTGGGTCAAGAAGAGGGAGGTGAGGGCGAGCGGCAGACGACAAGGTGGGTGCAGCAGTGATGGGTGCAGCAGCAATGGGGAGGGGGAGCGGGCACTCACTTGGACTTGGGCGGAATGAGCTTGCTGGCCTGCAGACACTCCTGCAGCCAATTGTACGACAGCACATCGCCAGCACCCACAGCGGCCTTGAAGCGACGGCCTGAGGGAAAGGGAGCCATGGCACGGCAAGGATGAGTGCACTGTATGTGCATGCCGCATTAGCAGCACCCATACATGCAGCACCTGCCAGCCGTGAGGTGTGTTGTTTCTTCCCTTATGGTGTGCACATGTGCTGTGCGTGTGCGGATGCAGTGACAGCAGTGACGTGTGCTCATCCTTAACCGCACACAACCCCGCCTAACTAATCACGCCACGCTCCCTGAAGAGCATGCATCGCATCTCACCGCTTTCTGCCGAGTGTGCGACGGCGTGGGTGACGGCGCGGCTGAGATTGGCAGACACCACTCCCCCGTGCCTCGCCACCTGCTGCTGCACTGCTCCCTGCTGCACGCCCTGGGGGGCGGACACCAAGTCTGCATGGGGGGGAGGCGTGATGCGGGAGGGAATAGGACAAGGAAGGGGGGGTCAGGTTG